>OX328132.1:57145406-57745406 GCA_946811695.1 Gonocerus acuteangulatus
ATTATTTATTTAATTTTGAGCACTCGCAACAAAGGCGACTCGCACAATATAATCGTAACAAACATACAATGACAATATTATAACATCTAATTATAACATCTAATGCAACATTCCGTATACATCATATACTTATTATCACACAGTTTAATATAATTAATTAAACTCAATATAAAATTTAACTTCATATAAAAAAAACATATTACGAATATAACTACAAATAAGGATGAGGCGGGAAGCAATACTAAACTAAAGAATTTTGTAAAAAAAATAAAAAAAGAAAAAAAAATTATATTTGGTTATATTTTGGACATTATTTTAATTCGTTTAAGATGTTGGAGTACTGTGTTAATATATGGACTACCTTCAGTATGTAACTCGTGTAAGTCATGTGGGATGAGCAAGTTCTCTAGTTTTCTGCAGTCTGTCAGTATGTGTTTTATAGTCAACTGTTCATTACACACTGGACATATTGGCCTTTCTTTCCTCTCCATTAAGTAGGAGTGCGTAAGAAGGGAATGACCAATCCTGATACGTGTCAGGACAACTTGTTCTCTTCTTGAAAGGTTATTCTTCTGAAGAGGCCAGGCTTTTACTGAGAGTTTCCCTTCACGCAGTTTGTTTTCAGTCCTTGTCCATTTCTGTTGCCAGTCGTCTATAGAAAGCGTTTATGCAGTTGTAAACAAGTCTTGTGAACTCTTGTGAACAGGTAGCCACGCCAGTGTAATGTTGTGGTTATGTAGTCGGTGAATATTATTATTCATAATATTATTGAGTGTGTTCTGTAAATATCCTCTAGGGAGAGTAGAGAACTTAATGAATCTGTAAATAACAATACTGGAAGATTGTCTTTTTTTTTTTTTTTTTTTTTTTTCTTTTTTCTTTTTACGGCGCATCTACATCTAGGTCATTAGCGCCGACATCCAGGGTGCAGCGAGGAATTTTACCAGCGAGCCGTGGGATGATAAAATTCCTGCCGGAGGTTGGGAATCGAACCCACCATCTCCCGGTTATAAATCCAAGGCGCTAGCCATTAGACGACGGGAGACCCTGATTGTCTGTTGTATTTTCTATTTTAGAAAGGCCTAGGTTTATTGCTTGTAACTCAGCAGAATATATGCTAGATATGACGTGTAGTCCGTAAGTGTTGACATCGACAAGTGCTGCTGAGGCTGTCCCGGAGTTGGTTTTAGATCCGTCCGTGAAAATGTACATTGAAGTTGGATTATCTTTAATAATAGATTTAAAAAAACGTCAGGTAACATTTGGAAGATAGTGGATTGTTTTTAGTAAATTTTGTTAATGAAAGATTAATTTTTAAGTTTTCGACTCTCCAAGGAGGAAACTGCAGAACAGTGTTAGCGCAGGTTGGATGTTGTAATAAGGCGGAATCCCTAGGGTTTTTCAAGTGGCGTATAATTAGGGGTTTGTGTTTCGCGTTTTTTTGTGAATATTTATTAAGGAGGTTATTGTCCATAAATTTATGAACACATGGCATACCTAATGCTTTGCATTTTAGCAGAAATTTCATTCCAATGAACCATCGCCTACACTACAATGGCGGCTCTCCAGCTTCAACACAGAGGCTATCAACAGGACTTGTTCTAAAAGAACCAGTTGCGATTCGGAGAGCTGTGTGGTGAATGCTATTCAAAAACTTTAGCAAATTTAAACTGGCATATGAATATGCAATACAACCATAATCCAGAAGAAACCTGGTGTAGGAGCGATAAAAAATAAGCAACATACATCTGTCAGCTCCTCAGCTAGTATTGCTTAGAATCCTCAATAAGTTCAATGATTTTTTGCACTTATTGACGAGTTCTTTTATATGGGGCAACCATGTCAATTTTTTATCAAAATTAAGGCCTAAAATCTTCAGTTTTTCTGTAATGGTAAGGTTATTTAACATTAATAGTGGAGATTGGGTTTCTCTTTTTCTAGAAAAAATAATAAATTTAGTTTTATCAATTGAGAATTTGTAGCCAGTGGTAAGTGACCACTTTTCTAACTCTTTTAGAGCGTGCTGTATGTGAAACTGAGCAGAAGTAAGACTTGAGTAAGCATGATATATGAAGAGGTCATCAGCATACAGACAAATAGATAATTCCTTGGGGATAAATTTCGTTACAGAATTAACAGCAATGTTGAACAGCGTGGTGCTGTTCTGCAATGAGAGTTCTCCGTGCTGTAGTTGGTGTAATATTTAATACTTCTCAAGCTCTTTGTAAACTGCCAGATGTATTACACCGATATGCATGATTCTGTGGTTCCTCCAAAATGGGTCTACTTTACTAAATTTTATGTGCTGATTCCAAAACTGTAAGCGTTTTTTTTCCCACCACGTACCATTTTTGTACAAATAGTAGTTATACCTATAAATGTTTTAATGTAGTTCTGTGAATATGGAACTGAAAATAAACCAGAAAACGAAGAAAAAATATTCATTTAATTATTGAAATTAATGTACTTCACAACAATGTAACAGACAACAATATATGCCTTATTTTATGTCCTATCCCTGCAAATTTAGCTCAGTCTATAACTGCTTTTCAAAAAGTGCGGATCTGTTTTTGTAAGTGTCAGTTGTCTGTCAGAGTTGGGCAAACGTTAGCGCGCGCTAAAAGCTGATACCTCTCCGCTAATTTAGCGAAAATGTAGAAAGCCAGCGCTAATAATTAGCGGTTAGCGCACTGCTGCCGCTAACCGCTAATTATTAGCGCTGGCTTTCTACAGTTTCGCTAAATTAGCGGAGAGGTATCAGCTTTTAGCGCGCGCTAACGTTTGCCCAACTCTGTTGTCTGTCATACATATTTTGTGAATTTGAAGCAAGTCGTACTTTCTGGTTTCGTTATCATTTTTGAAGTATTCGTTCGCCCTGAGTCGAATAAGACTACTACCAATTTGATAGAATAATTATTTCAGAAGATAAAAGGGTTTTATGTAAAGAAAACCCTGAAAATCAGCAAGTATTTAACTTAAAAAAGTCTTGAATACTTTGCTACAAATAACCTGCTTGAGCGTGCACAGGCAAATATACAAATTTTTATATACACACATTTGAAACACAGTTATTTTTTTGCTCTATGAGTTCTGAAAAATTAAATTTTAAAGGAATATTGAGAAAATTAGTTAACATAATAAAAGAAGGAAAATTTTGTGCAATTTAAGTAATTGCACATTCTAAAGTACTCTTTTTAAGTAAAAATATTTTGAGGGATTTGCGACTCCCCCCCCCCCCTCCATCCTGAAAATGCTAAGGCCCTTTTAAAACGAGCTAACAAATGAAGGATAATACTTACTTTTTATTTTGATTTTTAAAATGTATTAGTGTTCTCGGAACACTCCATTACTCAGAATTACCTTTTCCCTAAACCCTTAACTTCAATTCTTATTTGAAGCCTTTTTGTTTTTATTAATTTTTAAAACTATAGTTGGAATGATATATTTTTCTTTAAGTTTAATGTGGCTGTTATAATATTTGTTTATTGAAACGAACTAAGAAATAAAATAATTCATTATTAGAGCTTTTAATTACTACTACAAAATTTAACAAACACCAGACCAAACATCCCGAATAATTAACATGTGTATTTGTGTATATTTCAGCACTATATGTTTTTGAAACAGCCTTGTTTGTCTAGACGACTGAAACTGTGGTTTTCAAGATTGTTGTGATGTATTCATCATGTCATGATTATACATAGGATCCTCCTTGTGTAACTGTGATTGTACATGGGAGCTATTGTTCATTGTACACAGCAAGTGTTACGATTATGTATAGTCATATTGTACCTAGGAACTGATTTCTACGTTATTTTTATTTTTATATGTTTGTTATAAAAAATATACGGTTTTTTTCAAGTTATTTTTATTTTTAGCTGTTTGTTATTCACAAACTTAATTATATAATTAGATAGATATGCAAAATTATACTATTATTATGTAACAGGATGAAAATATATTTCCATTTAATATCACTATGTGGGTGAATTACCTACGATGCGGGTGCTTACAAATAAATAAATAAATAAAAATTACTACCTACTACTACTACTACTACTGGCTGCTGTGAGGAGTTATTACGGCTCAATTGGCGTAAATTGACCCCAGGTCAGACGTAGCAGAGACACAGCATAGTCAGAGATGATTCTGTAAACCACAGGTTCTAATGGAGAGGAGGATATTGAAGTCAGCAGCTGAGTTCTCCCGCCGTCCTATTGTCTTTGCTGTGACGTGGCGCCCTGCGGGGAGTGAGAACCACCTCTGTGAACTTGGCACCCCACTTTCGAAAAAAAAAAATATGACAATAGACTCAAAAAATTGCAAATCCTTTGTAGTTATTTGTAGTGAAAAAAATTTCGTTTGTAGTTGCCCCGTTTCTGAGAACCGGGGGGTCAAAAAATACCCCGCACCCGACTTCAACCGATTGGAACCAAACCACTTTTATTCGACGTAAAATCGTTTGTAGTTGATAGTTTTGAAAGAATTTTCGTTTGTAGTTGCCTAGAAAAAAAGTTATAGCCGCTTTATGAATTTTCAAAATGGCGACTTTTTTAGTTTTAGGGGTGCGTGTTTTCTTATGGTCTCAATACATTCTAAATCGTTTGTAGTTGATAGTTGTGAAAGAATTTTCGTTTGTAGTTGCCTAGAAAAAAAGTTACAGCCGCTTTATGAATTTTCAAAATGGCGACTTTTTTTAGGTTTAGGGGTGCGTGTTTTCTTATGGTCTTAATACATTCTAAATCGTTTGTAATTGATAGTTTTGAAAGAATTTTCGTTTGTAGTTGCCTAGATAAATAGTTACAGCCGCTTTATGAATTTTCAAAATGGCGACTTTTTCAGTTTTAGGGGTGCGTGTCCCAGCGTGAGTCGAGAGGCTCAATGCAATGTGACTCTATTAGTTGGTCGGTTTCGTTCTGGCCATCGCTCGAGCCCTGTGTCTGGGTGCCCTCGTGTGGAAAGGCGTCGGTACATTTCGGTCGTTTTTCCTGGTGCTTCGGCGTAACATGGTTCAACCCTCTCCACGGGGGAGTTCGCTGTCGGGAATTTGAATCGTCTGTAGACGACTTCTCTATCGGGCAGGGGGCTGTACTCGGGAGAGCAGTTGCCATGCTGCGATCTGTTGAGACTCGGCCCTTGCCCATGGGAATTCGCCTCGGTTTACCGTGATGCGACTACCCAACAACAAACATCATCATACGAATGATGATGCGATCCTTGTGTTCTCAAACACCGGCCAGTAAAACTCTTAAGGTTTTTCTGGCCGCGGGAATTCGCCTCGGATTACCGTGGGGCGACGACCCAACAAGACAAAACACACATCAATTAAAGTGATGTTCGTCCGGAAGTATAAAAAGACTTCCCGGAATAGGATCCTAAGAACGTTCACCTCATTCTACAGTAGAATAAAGGTATACGTGCGGCCGAACACATATTTTTGCGGGCCTTGTTTTTTCAAATTTTTTTCAGATACCCGGCTGGTACCAAGGGTCGTGGAAATAATAATATTTACCATTCATACCATTCTGTTTTAAATTCACTTTTGATTATTTCTTTTCTTATGAAATTGTTTCTTTCTACCGTTACTATGAAGAAACTGTATTTCAGTAAATTAATGAATATTATTTGTGCTTATTAATGTAACACTTTTTCATAGATAACTAATTGTTTGTATTTATTCAATTAATTTCTTATATTTTATTTGTTACTTCTCAATTTATTGTTTTGCTAATTTTATCAAATACAAGCTAATGTTTCAGGCTTTATTTAGAGATAGGGTAAACACACCAGTAGCTGACATGTTTAAGAAATTTTAGTCCATTTTTAGCTTTAAATATTCTAATGGTGATGTCAGTGTATTTTTTTCACTTTTATCTTGTCAAAAAACTATTCCTCTTGCTTACTACACCTTCAAATTTGAAAAACCTTCGCTTAATGGTAAGATAAATGCCAATTTTAAGAAAAGGTACTTTGCTCCAGTTGCTGTCAGGCAATTCTCCAATAGCTGACAGGGATTGCTCCAGGTGTTGACAGGGACAATAAAGTCATACAAAGAATAGCTTAAACTTTAGTATTACTTTATTTTAAAACATGAATTATAAATGTATCATGTATTACAATAGTAGGAACTTGAGTTATCTATTTTTGGCTTTGCACCTTAAATTCAAGACAGGTAACTCATAACCAGTTACGTACACAAATAATCAGAAACTTTTTAGCCTGTTATCAATCTAAATTAGGAATCATATTAGGGAGTAAAATACCTAAATACCAATTAAAGTAAACAAGATTTTCTATTCAAGGCAAAATAATCTTAGTACTCAGGTAACTTCGGTTTTCGTCAACAGAGATCAAACATTTGAACAAAATGAACATTTTTAAATAATGATAATTATGCAATTTAAGTCTTTAAATTAAAAAGTTACATTAACTGATTGAGGAAACTGGTATCTCATATTCAATTGTTTTCCATGATCAAATTTTCGTTTAGAACTCTAGGCTTATTTTCAATTTTCATGAACACATCCCGGAAGCTATTCAATAGAGTCAGTACAAACATATAATCGTATAACAGAATAAGGAAAGAGGAGAAGACGAACCGTAACTTGGTGTCTTAGCGGGGTGTTCTCTACTTGGAAGGCACTGAACTAGTGACGGAGAACACGAACCGTAACTTGGTGTCTTAGCCGGGTGTTCTCTACTTGGAAGGCGCTGAACTAGTGACGGAGAACACGAACCGTAACTTGGTGTCTTAGCGGGGTGTTCTCTACTTGGAAGGCGCTGAACTAGTGGCGGAGAACACGAACCGTAACTTGGTGTCTTAGCCGGGTGTTCTCTACTTGGAAGGCACTGAACTAGTGACGGAGAACACGAACCGTAACTTGGTGTCTTAGCCGGGTGTTCTCTACTTGGAAGGCGCTGAACTAGTGACGGAGAACACGAACCGTAACTTGGTGTCTTAGCGGGGTGTTCTCTACTTGGAAGGCGCTGAACTAGTGACGGAGAACACGAACCGTAACTTGGTGTCTTAGCCGGGTGTTCTCTACTGGGAAGGCACTGAACTAGTGACGGAGAACATGCAGTTGTTGTGATTACCTGATATTACAATTCCCGCCAAAATAAAGCAAGGTAGGCAACATAACAACGAAGAAATACCTACAGAAGCCATGGCTTTGTGAGTTGGGGGTCTGAAAGGCTTTGAACCTTTATTATTTATATTTTTCGAAGATGTTGTCAGCAACTGGTGCACCTGTCAGCTACTGGTGCGTTTACCTTATTAGTTATTTTTTAAAAATTAAGAACTTTTCTTTTCCCCCGGAAGTCATGGCCTATTAGTGTACAAAACCAATCTACTTCTCATTGTATAGAATTACTAGCTCATACTTGTTGACTCATTTTACTGACACAAATTTCTAAAAATGCTGTTTATTAAAATATTATTCTGTAATAGAATCGTTATCATTCACCATTATATCTCTATATTGAAGATTTTATAAAATATCCTATGTACCCTTTATAATGTTTACATTCCCAAGAGCAAAAAAAAGGTTCATGAGAGCCATCTAGCGTTTGTGTTTGTAACGAAGGGTACAAACAGAGAGGGGTACGCTATACGATACGTAAAATTATTTAAATAATAACAAGGCAATTCGTCGTAGAGGACAAGGAATAGAGAAAGGGAATAGGTAAGCAAACCAGAGATAAACTCTCAGTAGTATTGAGCGACTATTCATGTTGACCCTAAGGGCCGTTGCAGGTTGGTTCAATTTATATTTACTCGGCACTTGGCACTTGGCATCTTGGCAAGAAGAAGGATGATAAATGGCATAATTCTTGACGACGTCGGCTCGCTGGGACGGTAAAAACTATCAACTACAAACGACTTAGAATGTATTGAGACCATAAGAAAACACGCACCCCTAAAACTAAAAAAGTCGCCATTTTGAAAATTCATAAAGCGGCTGTAACTTTTTTTCTAGGCAACTACAAACGAAAATTCTTTCAAAACTATCAACTACACACGATTTAGAATGTATTGAGACCACAAGAAAACACGCACCCCTAAAACTAAAAAAAGCCGCCATTTTAAAAATTCATAAAGCGGCAGTAACTTTTTTCTAGGCAACTACAAACGAAAATTCTTTCAAAACTATCAACTACAAACGATTTAGAATGTATTGAGACCATAAGAAAACACGCACCCCTAAAACTAAAAAAGTCGGCATTTTGAAAATTCAAAAAGCGGCTGTAACTTTTTTTCTAGGCAACTACAAACGAAAATTCTTTCACTACAAACAACTACAAACGATTTTACGTCGAATAAAAGTGGTTTGGTTCCAATCGGTTGAAGTCGGTTGGGGGGGTATTTTTTGACCCCCGGTTCTAAAAAACGGGGCAACTACAAACGAAATTTTTTTCACTACAAATAACTACAAAGGATTTGCAATTTTTTGAGTCTATTGTCATTTTTTTTTTGTCGAAAGTGGGGTACCAAGGTCACAGAGGTGTGAGAACCTGCTTTCTCTACCTCTTTGGACTGAAGTACATTTTTATGTTTTATATTTTATTCGGAATTCGCAACACTTGTAAATGTTTACTATCCACAAAAGATAGTCAATTTTCTTCTCCATTTTGGATGTAACAGTTTTCGTATACAATTTAAGATTTTTATTCTTTTGTTTTTTTTCCCCCGTGGTCGGTAGGCCTTGGTTAGGAGGGCGTCGGTTTGGGGGAGTCTGGAAGAATATGGCGTATAGGTAGCACGTGCCAGAGAAAAGTTTTTTTTGCAAGTTTGGGGTTTCCAGCTTTATGGAGGGACTGAGGCGTCCTTTTTGTTAAAAATTGAAAATGAAGATCCAGTAGCACGAGGAGACGGCATTTGTTTTCCCCGTTTATCGTTTTGGCCGAACATGTGATTGGAACTCCATGTGGTAGACATTTAGAGCTTATTGTGGGACAAATGAGTGAGTAACCCATACATTTTTATCTTCTGCTGGACACCAGGCTCCACGTTTTATTTATCTCCAGGCCTCATTTGAATTTTTGTCGTTCGATTACTGCCATGAGTGCAAGTAACTATATTGAAGTGTATAGCTTAAAAATCTGGGAAAAGTTTAAGTTTACTATTGCTAAATAAGTTATTGGCAATGCCAAATTACTTAAATTTTATGTTGTTTTAATTTGATATTGGTAGCTATGCCAGTTATGGAATTTTATATCTAGTTGCAATTCAATATTTCTTCAGCATGTGTTTTCTATGCCAATTTATTGGTTAGTTATGGACTTCAGTTTTATCGTAAGTTTTTTTTTGTCACATGTAGGTCATTAGCGCCGACATCCAGGGTGCAGCGAGGAATTTTACCAGCGTGCCGTGGGATGATAAAATTCCTGCCGGAGGTTGGGAATCGAACCCACCATCTCCCACTTATGAATCCAAGGCGCTAGTCATTAGACCACGGGAGACCCCTTTTTATCGTAATGTATTAATTACAAGTAGTTATTGGCCAGGCCAGACTATTGAATTTTATGAGTTTTGAGAATTGTGTATTTTCCCAAATTAAATATTATATTTGATATATATGTGTTTATGCCTTTATCGACAGTCTATTTTTGGCTTCTTCCCAGATTACTGATTGTATCTGGTGTATGTTATATGTTCATTCTTTTATTGAAAGTCTATATTTGGTTCTTCCCAGATTAATAATTAACTCTGATATATATATATATATATATATATATATATATATATATATATATATATATATATGCTTTTATTAAGAGCCTATTTTTGTTCTTCCCAGATTACTAATAATATCTGGTGTATATACATATATGTATATCTATCGATACTTTTACTGAGAGGCTATTTGCGCCTTTTCTCAAGATATTAAATTATATTGAACATATTTATATTGATACCTTTTACTAGGAACTTTCTTGTGATATTTCTATATATATTAATTATATTTAATATATATATATATATACATGCTTACCCCTTTATTGGGAATTTATTTTTGGTATTTCAAGATATTGATTGTGTTTGGGTATATGTGTGTTTACATTTTTATTGGGAACTATTTGTGGTATTTCAAGATATTTATTATATTTAAGGTATATATATATATATATATATATATATATATATATATATATATTTATTCTTTTATTGGGAATTTATTTGTGATATTTCTAAATGTTAATTATATTTAATTTATATTTATACTTTCATTAAGAATTTATTTGTGCTACTATATTATTCAATATTTTAATAATATTAATTATGTCTGAACTGAATGTACTTATCCCAAGCTCTGAGTAATCTTATTGTGTTCTTTTTTTTATTTTGGATCACCTGAGTTTCATACCTCCTTGAACCTGGCTATCCGTTGGTCTATCCGGATAAATTGTACCACCCCAGATGTTGGTAAGTGAGTCTTGCTTTGAATTGTTTTTTTTTTTTTATAATTTTAATTTTCACTCAAGCCAAATTTCTATTGGTACATTGCGACAGAGTTTCCTACGTCCTCTGTCTTCTTAGCTTTCTAGAAGTTACTAACAAGGGGAGTATACAGCGATAAGGTCACCGATTTGGACCAATTTTTTTCTAGTGATTCTACATCGAAAAATAGTCGACACGTGTCCGAGCTTTCCGTCCAATGCGCCTTAGGAGCCGAGAAATAAAATAAAATAGGTTGAAAGTGCTTTATTTTTTATATCGAGTTTAGAAAATGATATCGAGATGATTCTTTCACCAATTCCTTTGTTTTATAGAGTAGATTAAAATAAAAATATAATCGTTAAAAAATAATTTATATATCCTCAAATATATTCAAAAATATGCTTTCATTTTCAGGTAAACTAGTGTTATACATTTTTTTACACCAAAAATAATAGCAGATTTAAAATCAGCACCCCAAAAACCCTAATATACTGAATATCATTGAAAACAAAAAATAATGATTTTTATCAGTCTAGAAGAGACTAAAAATTTGTAAGCGAAAAAGAAATGTAACGTTTTGAAGTTTAATATCTCCCGTTGAGATAATCCGATCTTTATGTCATTGATATATTTGAAAAGAAAAAAAGACTCCTTTTTCTAACCATATAAATGACTATTGTATTATCTCAAAAGGTACTTGCGAAAAATGGTTCTCCAAAAAAAAAAAAAAAAAAAAAAAAAAAAAAAAAAAAAAAAAAAAAAAAAAAAAAAAAAAAAAAAAAAAAAAAAACTTTTTGCATATAACGTCAATTCCAGAACACGTAGAAACATCCCGATTGAACGGGAATTTGTCACGTTATCGACCCTCCAAATTTAGTTTGAATCGGGTAAATATTCTTGGAAATATGGCCGGATTCTTGAATCTTTAACAAAATTTTAAGGGTCCCCCCTTAGCGGAATTTAAAATACATTTTTTTTTTATTTTTGTAATATTCCCAAAATTTGAATTTAGGGGTTTTTCAATGTGCTAAAGGCGAATCTGACATCCGTTTTTAAATCAAAAATTTTTTTATAATCAATAACTTTTTAAATGTAGGTATATGGAATATTTTGGCATAATAATGACTTCTATAGACTCGAGTATGTAAAACAATTTTTGATTTAAAAACGGATGTCAGATTCGTCTTTAGAACCTTTTTTGTAGAGCATTTAGTGAGCTTTCGAATGGTAACCTTCTGCTTCGCAAGATTGTCAACAGTTTTCGAGATACTAACGAAAGTATACAAAGTTACCAAAAATTTTCTCGTCTGTTAATAAAATATTTTATTCTAACCCTTTCTTTACTCCAAACACAACCAAAATTTTAACATATTAGTGTTGATGAAATTCCAACATGCAGAAAATGTTTCAACTGAATCCCATAATTCTAAGTACCAAAATCAAAGACAAACAACCCTCCCTAGGAAGGACGCTAGACAGTTGAAAAGCTATATCTTGGGAATCCATATCTCTAAGATTAAATTGTTTTTCTTATTTTTCTTAACCTGATTTATTATCAAATACATTATCCAACTATAAGCAGTTAAAAAATAACAATGAATAAAAACAGACAAAAAGAACAGTTCGAATAAGCGAAATCAATTACTTTAAAGTTTTAAGCACTTATTTCTCCGATTGACATCGTCTAATCAAAACTTTCATCAGAACCTTTATTGTAGAGCATTCAGTACGCTTTCTAATGGTATTCTTCCGTTTACCAAGATTCTCAACCTTTTTCGAGATATTAAGGAAAGTATACAAAGTTACCAAAACTTTTAATGTCTGTTAATAAAATAGTTTATTCTAACCCTTCCTTAACTCCAAACGTAACACAAATTTCAACATATTAGTTTTAATGAAAGTAGAACATGCAGAAAATGTTTCAACTGAATCCCATGATTCTAAGTACCCAAACCAAAAACGGTATTCAAAAACTATTTTTCCAATTTTCTCGAAAACGGTTAAAGCTATCGCCTTGAAAATGGTTTCATTCGTTTTCCTAGCCCAAGAAGCCTATAAAACGAGTACTTACAAGCTTATGAAGTCAAAAACGTAAGCGTTACGATTTTTTTTGCGCGAATTTCGCCCCAAATGCCATCTTCCAGTGGGCGGATTCTGCTGGTTAACGAACTTGACCTTTCAAATTGGACGACGGATTTTTGTACCAAATGTCATCACAATCGGACCATTGGGGAAGCCAGAAATGATATATATATATATATATATATATATATATATATATATATATACATAAAAATTTGAACCACCGTTATTTTCGGTTTCTAGGGGTTCTGAAACGCGAAATTTTCTAGTCGGCACTTCCGGATTGTTTCATTGTATCAACCTTATAAGCGGGGTTCCTCCCTATGGGGGAGGGAGGAACCGCGCTAAAAATAAAGCACTTTCAACCTAATTTATTTTATTTCTCGGCTTCTAAGGCGCATTGGACGGAACGCTCGGACACGTGTCGACTATTTTTCGATGTAGAATCACCAGAAAACAATTGGCCCAAATCGGTGACCCCATCGCTGTATACTCCCCTTGTAAGTCATGGAACGTTTGATATAATTAGAACAAAATTATACATTTTTGTACAATATGAGTCACCCGGATTATTATTTATTTTTTCATTCCCACTACAAGTCGATCCACATAATAACTTTTTTTTAAGAAATTAAAATATTCTACTGTGTCTGTATTGGTTTTGTTGTATTCTAAATTTATAGAGTTCCACAACTAAAGCGACAATCTCTTTATACGTCGACGTTAAAAATGGGGAAACTAATTAAAAAAGAAGGAAATTACTCTAACAAAGACATAAGCTGATGATGCATCATAGAATTCATTTTAATGGAATCTTCTCTCGTCGAGAGATCTCGTTGCTCTAACACCGAGTTTTAAATCTTTTTGCATTGAACATTTTGACAAAATAATGACTTCTGAGAGTGTAGTATGTAAAACAATTTTTGATTTTAAAACGGATATCAGATTTGTTTTTAGCACATTAAAAACCCTCTATATTCAAATTTTGGGAAGATTTCAAAGAAAAAAAAAAGTATTACAACTTTCCTAGGGCTAGTTAAATCGAGCCAAAGATTTTTGGACCTCTACGCGCCTTTAGGAATGGAACTAATCCCAGAGTGCGATAAGACAGGCTAATGTGTACATGAGTCGAAGTCAAAAACGCACGAGTCCCAATTATTCTCCTCTTTTGGCATGGTTGGGTAGGCAGTGGAAGATTAGGCAAAAGAATGTAGGATGGGATTGGAGGAGGCTAAGGAGTAGAAGGTAGGATAGGATTAGAGGAGGTAGGTTAAGGAGTAGAAGGTAGGGTAGGGTTGGAAAGCGTAGAATAGTGTTGGTGTAAGTTGGTTAGGGACGAGATGGTAGGGTAGGGTTGGAGAAGGTTGATAGGATTGGAGGAGGTAGGTAACGGGGGGAAAAGGTAGCGAAGGGTTGGAAAGAGTAGAATAGAGTTGGTGTAGGTTGGTTAGGGAGGAGATGGTAGGGTAGGGTTGTAGAAGGTTGGATAGGATTGGAGGAGGTAGGTTACGGGGGGGGGGAAGGTAGCGAAGGGTTGGAAAGGGTAGAGTAGAGTTGGTGTAGGTTGGTTAGGGAGGAGATGGTAGGGTAGGGTTGGAGAAGGTTGGATAGGATTGGAGGAAGTAGGGTACGGGGAGGAAAGGTAGGGTAGCGTTGGAAAGGGTAGAATAGAGTTAGTGTAGGTTGGTTAGGGAGGAGATGGTAGGGTAGAGTTGGAAAAGGTAGAATAGTGTTGGTGTAGGTTGGTTAGGGAGGAGATGGTAGGGTAGGGTTGGAAAAGGTAGGATAGTGATGGTGTAGGTTGGTTAGGGAGGAATGGTAGGGTAGGGTTGGAAAAGGTAGGATAGTGTTGGTGTAGGTTGGTTAAAGGGTTTACTCTGAATGGGTGGGGGACCTTGTGGAGCAACAGGTACAATCCATCTTCCTCTGCTTAAGGGCGTAACGGCCAAGAGAAACTACAAAAACATTTTCTTCGGTTTTATTGGATGAGATGATTTATATTTTCTTTCCTCTAAAGAACATAAAACCAAAAGAGCCATTTCATTCATATGTTTCCAAAAATCCACTCTTTTATATTCGTATATATAGTCTTACCTTTTCCTTTTAACTTCATTATGAATTTTTAACTTGGAGGAAAAATATAGTAAAAATTACAAGCATAAGGGATGTATCAAAGTAAATGGTAAATCCACTTACGGTACGGGGTCGGCATTAATTTATCTCAGCAGAGGATGGTTTTACTTTATGATATCCTCAATTTCTCAGAGGAAGGGATAATTTCATCTTAAGATATTGATAATGTCCCAAAGCACGGGTTGGTTGTATCTTAGGATTCCCAGCGTTTAGCATAACAGAAGATTGGAAGATTGGTTGGATTCAACTTATTCCCTTTAATACATTTCAGCAGAGAATGGTTTAGACTAGCAACCTTAATTTAGCATAGCAAATGAGATTATCACCTCAGGACTAGTTTAATTTAACTTAACAGGATATGTTTTTTTTTTTTTTTTTTCTTATTCCCTTAATTTAGTGAAGCTGGGTATGGTTTATCAAGGGATCCCCTTAATTTACTAATGTGGAAGTAAGTTTCACCTTTAGATTTATTTAGCATAGTAGCGGATGTTTCTTTTTTATTTCCTTTAATTTATGATAGCAATGAATGGTTACCTTAAGATCACCTTATTTATAGCATAGCAATTTATAGTTTTACCTGAGGACTCCTTTAATTTAACCTAGCAGGATTTGATTTCTTCTTATTCCCTTAATTTAGCAATGCCTGGTAAGGTTTACCAAAGCCAATTAAACGCAATTACACCGATAAGAAATTATTTTTTCGTAACTAAGTGATCTTATTTAATTTAATTTTAGGAGGCCTGGTGGCCGTGAGGGTTAAGGCGTGAGTACTTAAAACTCCGAAAAAAGGGTCGTGGGTTCAATTCCCACGAAGGGTGGTGGCTAGAACAGGGTCGTAACTATAGATGAGCCGTCCCAAAATTCGTAGCTAATAATAATGGACGTTAAAATTTAAATAAATAAATTATTTAATCTATTTTTAAAGTTTTTATGACACATTTTTACCGATTTCGGGGGGGGGGCGCACCTCCCCCCCCCCTTATATACGCCCATGGGATATGTTTTCTTCATATTCCTATTAATTCAGCAAAGCTAGGGATGATTTGACCTCAGAACCTCAATTTATCATAGCAGTATATAGTTTCGCCTTATTCACCATAATTTAGCATATCTGTATATGGTTTCACTATCAGATCCCCTTAATTTACCATAGGAGAGAATGGTTTGACCTTAGGATGTCCTGAATTTAGCATAGCAGGTAATGGTTTCTTCTTGTTCCCTTTAATATACCATTGCAAAGAATGGTAAAGCCCATGATCCCATTAATTTATCAAATAAGGTTTTTTGACCTTAGTGTACACGCAACGAGACATTTCTTGAGAGCTCGTTTTAATGACAACCTTACGTTTCATCTTGGAGAATATATGTTCGTATAAAAATGAATTTTAAATCGTACTCTAGCGGATAGCTTTGCTTGTATATTATCAGCCTGTTACAACGGTATAAGCCTGGAATGTATGATCGGTATTTGATAACACGGCATACCAGGAAAGGATTCTCCTCAGATAGATATTAAGCGTTTATTGCTTGTACACATTCTGTGTTTGATTGTAGAGATGGAGCCTACAACATCCCTGAGAATATTGGCTGTGCGCTGGCAATGCAGAATATTCATGTAGCAAACTTGTTATTATTAGCAAACTTTTACTAATTGGATTGTAAGAATTTTCAAATTTGAAACTTTATGACACATAACTTGCTACGCCAAGATAAAAGCACTTCTTCTGCTTTCTATGCGGATACTTTAACCATAATAGGCAACCGAGCTTATATGTTAGCAAGACAAGCTATGTATACTAACAGGGGCATTGTCAGAGCTAACGGTGGCGTCGAGAGAGGAAAAAAACCTAAACCGAAGGTGTTCAATCGCGTTTGAACTAACATTTGTTCTTATACCTAATTAGTTTTAGAATTATGTAATAATTTAATATTTTATACCACGTATTTTATTCCTGAAAAATTGTTACTATCCGTAAAGTGTCATGTGAATAATTAGCTTTTAAATGAATTTTCTTTTTTGAAAATCGTAGAAGGAATATTTATAACTTTTACTTTGTGATCAAACGGAATGTTTGATACTTGTTTCGCTTCCTTGTTATCCGGTTCATAATCATCAGAATCTTCACATCAGCCGGGAAAAATCAATTCTAAAAAAAAATTGTAATTCCCGGAAAAAAAATATTTTCGTCAGCTTCATGTGTACGAGTACCTATTTAATTCTTCAGCAGTAGTTAATTTTTTTCCGCAGTCATCTGCACAGAGTTGTGAAACATTTCTTTATTTGTCTTTAGCAAGACTCACTTATCAACCCTTGGACATATAAAACATTTTCTTTTAATATATGGAACAAAATGTTAAACATTAAATGTACTCGTCAAAAAAATACTTTAATAATTATTTATTAATGTTATAAAATATTCCGACAAACCTATGTAATGTACGGTAAAACAAATAGCCTTCTTTTTCGTACATGGCCACTGCGCATGCGCGAACGCCACTGCGAATGCGCGAACACCACTGCGCATACGCGAACGCCACTGCGCAGGCGTGAACGCCAGCGGACATTTTTTTGTAACGGGTTTTTCCAGTTTAGTCACCGCTAAAGCATATTTATGATAAAATAAATTTAAACAAAAATATTAACGTGAGACGAGATTCGATCCAGCGATCATTGGGTTATAAGAGTACAACTCTACTAACCGAGCTACCGGGGTGCTTGTTTATATTCTCTTTTTTTTTCTTTTTTTTTTTTCTTTTTTTTTATGGGAACACTTGTTTTCTACACTGTACACAGTACTACACATACAAAAATTTTCATTTGAATCGGTGAGGGGCACTTCGTGCACTCCCTTTGTTAGTCTAATGTTCTCAACACAGGTAGCCATAATTGTGTAGTTGTGAGTCCAAGTAATTTTTTTTTTTTTTTTTTTTTTTTTTTTTTTTCTAGGCCATTAGCGCCGACATCCAGGGTGCTGCCAGGAATTTTTCCAACGAACCGTGGGATGAGAAAATTCCTGCCGCCGGATGGTAATCGAACCCACCATCTCCCGCTTATGAGTCCAAGGCGCTAGCCACTAGACCACGGGAGACCTCTTCCACGTAATTGTTTTTATATTTGTTTAATTATTGTCTGGTGTGTATAAATGCCATCCAGCGACCGTAATTAGCTGAATAAATCCGTTCATAATACTATATGAAAAGAGAATAGAAATATAGACCATGACTCATTGGAGAACAATACTCTTCCTGCAGTTTTATCATATCAACCTTGTCAAACTAATTTATCACAATCTATAATAGTTTCCTTATCACAGGCGCGATGTAATTATCATAGACTCAAAATAAATTATCAATTATTTTTATGACATTTCTTTCAGGAGGATCTATTGTAAAGTGGTATTCACAAGAAATATAACGCCTTTCGCATCCCGGCGATTTAAATAAATATTTCCGCTATTTATATAATTTTCCTGGTAAGAAAGCCTCTTATTTTTATATACATATTTGCATGATAAGAAACAACTGTTTTATAAAAATCCATCGTGCTCCATAGGACCATGGGCTGACCCTGCTTGTTCGTTTTTACCGTAAAATTTAATACTCCACCAACGTACAATCATCTAAAACTGCTTAAAATACAAGCTTGTCTTATTGAAAATAAATAAACGGAAATAACACTAAGCCTGACTCGCAGGAGCTGCGTCATCTTAGCGTGTTTCCATGACTTCTTAGCTTACATAGTAAAAGAGGGGAATGTTTCATGAATCTTGGACTTGTGAATGAGAGAGTGTATAGTAACCTCCGACTAGAGTCAGCATAAAATAGTAAGTTTTTCTAGGTATCTTCTTCGAAAAGACTAAGAAAAAAAAATCCCTCAGAAATACACATATTGTGCAAAAGGGGCAAATGCGCCCTGAAACACGGACTAAGGAAAGCAGAAATTGGGAAAATGCGTTCAGCATTACATGTAAAAAGTCCGATTCGCAGGAACCGCGTCATCTTAGCGCGGTTACGTACATCTCGAAGAAATGGAATAGATTAGCATTACAAATCTCAGGAAACTGACAGTAGCCAACTTACACAGAAACGGATAATTCTTAATCTGTATAAGTCAATACAATTATGTACTGAAAACGTACTTACTCTTTGACTACTGCTAAGAAGGCTCTATTCTAAACAACCAAAAATTCGTTGTGTTTTTAAGTTCATTGTTTTACTAGCAAATTTGTTTTACTGTTATAATCAACTGTAAATATGTGCTTCATGGCGAATAAAATTTCATTCTGTCGTGGGTTAAATCTTTCAATAAAATAAGAAATAACGGTAATTTAAGTTGGAGGCTATGAGGAAGGTTGTATATGTAGGATTAATTAAAAAAAACCTACGTCTTTATGATTAGCCACTGCGATCATGATTACCACAGCCACTCCTACCTTATTACTTATTACGTTCTAGTCGGCACTTCTGGATTGCGTCATGAGATCAACCTTATAAGCGGGGTTCCTCCCTATGGAGGAGGGAGGAACCGCGCTAAAATGTATGGAGATCCGAAAACTTTTCATGTCTATTAATACAAATTCTTTTCCGCATACTTCCTTAAATCCAAATATAACCAAAATTTAAACATCTTAGTTGGGATTAATTTCCAAGATATAGAAAATATTTCAATTGAATCCCGCGATTCTAAGTACTCACAAAAAAGTAATGACTTACAAAAATATTGATACCACTTATCTCAGAAACGGTTAAAGATATCGCCTTCAAAATGGGTTCATTCGTTTTCTTATGTTAAAAAACCTATAAAAAAGTACCTGCAAGTATATAAACTCAAAAACGTAAGCGTTACGATTTTTTTTGCGCGAATTTCGCCCCAAACACTATCTTCTAGTGGGCGGATTCTGCTGGTTAACGAACTTGACCTTTCAAATTAGACGACGATTTTTGTACCAAATTTCGTCAAAATCGGACCATTTTTGAGCTTGCTAGAGAGCGAACAGACAAGCATATATATATAAATATATACATATATATATATATATATATATATATATATATATATACAAATTTTAGCTACCTATATTTTTGTGATCTATAGGATCTGAAACGTGAAAGTTTCTAGTCGGCACTTCCGGATTGCGTCATGAGGTCAACCTCATAAGCGGGTTCTCCCTATGGAGATAGGCAGTAACCGCGCTAGAACGTAAGCGTTAGGATTTTTTTTGCGCTAATTTCCTCCCAAACACTATCTTCTAGTGGCCGGATTCTGCTGGTTAACGAACTTGACCTTTCAAATTAGACGACGATTTTTGTACCAAATTTCGTCAAAATCGGACCATTTTTGAGCTTGCTAGAGAGCGAACAGACTCTCTGGCGCGCGGTGTGCGCGCGCCAGAGAGTGGAAACGGAAAGAGACCCGTACTTAGCGTTATGAGCCCTCACTAAGCCTCTCCCTTAACACACAATCCTTACTAACGCTCACTGAGATGAGGGCTTCCCTGCGATCACCATGGGGTCTTTCGCTGTCCATGGGAGATCGCAAGACGGCCCTCGGGGAAGGCCGCCTACTATTGTTGCTTCCGCCCTCTGCAGAGCGCATGAGTCTCGCTCAATTCAGAACACCTCCAAATTCTGGCTACTCTGCAGCGGAGCATCCAACCATATGACCACTACGCACGACAGGCAACCACAACGTGATTCCTGCCACCAACCCAACCGTAGTACCATTTTGGGTACTCATGACCGTGCCATGAGCCCCTTAGCACCAGAATGGTCACTGGCCCGGAAGTGTTAAAAGCACCCCCTACGGTTTCCTTCCAAGAGAAATACGGGGGGGGGGACTTGTCCCGATCTCTCAGGGAGGGCAGGACCCGTGCCTGTAATTGCCAAGCTGTCCGGGAAGGCATAAAGCCCCTAGGCTACATATCTGTAGCCCGTGCCACTATCCGCAACCGTGTGGACCCGCTCGGTAGCGCATGGCGACGCCTCTCAGTACCGAGGAGGAGTACCGGTTTACCCAGTCCCTCCAAGGACGAGCCCGAGAGAGCGAACAGACAAGCATATATATAAATATATACATATATATATATATATATATATATATATATATATATATATATATATATATATAGAGCGAACAGACAAGCATATATATAAATATATACATACATATATATATATATATATATATATATATATATATATATATATATATATATATATATATACAAATTCTGGCCACCTATATTTTCGTGATCTATAGGGTCTGAAACGTGAAAGTTTCTAGTCGGCACTTCCGGATTGCGTCGTGAGGTCGACCTCATAAGCGGGTTCTCCCTATGGAGATGCTAAAAGAAGTCCGACTCATCATTCATCTTAGCGTGGTTCCGTTCTTATCCCTAGTGTCATTTGGAATGATTTAAATATAAACATTCATTATTTTTGACCTTCCATGAAATAGTTTTATGGCCCCAGATACGTGACAAAGTGCCAGTGTACCCTTACCTGGAAACACACCCTACTGCAGGGTCGGCCAGCCCCCACCACCCACGTTAATACAAACTAGAAATACTTATTTCACAGTTAAATGCATTGAAAAATATAAAAATAATTCTCACTTTCTTGTCTTCTACTACTAAAATACTAATTCTGCAAATAATTACAGTTTCAAAAAAATAAATAAAAAACTAGCTAAACAACTACAAAAACCCGTTCAAAAGAACAAAACAAACACATTTGAAGTTTTAAGCACTTATTTCTCCAATTGACAACGCCTAGTCGAAAATTGCGGCCGAACAATTTTTCTAGCAAATTTTGTAAGCTTTCGAATGGTTACCTTCCACTTACCACGATTTTCCAGCCGTTTTCGAGATATTAAAGAAAATATACGAAATTCCCAAACGTTTTTATGTCTGTCTATAAAATATTTTATTCAAATCCTTCCTTAACTCCAAACGTAATCAAAATTTATATATGAATATCAAACATGCAGAAAATATTTTAACTGAAATCCATGACTTTAAGCACCCAAACCAAAAACTTTATTCAACAACTAGTTTTCCAATTGTTTCGGAATCGGTTACAGATATCGCTTTAAAAATGGTTCATTCGTTTTCCCACGTAAATAAACCTATAAAACAAGTCCTTGCAAGCGTATGATGTAAGTGTAACGATTTTTTCGCGCGAATTTCGCTCCAAAACCCATGTTCCGGTTGGCGGATTCTGCTGGTTAACGAATTTGACTTTTCATATTATAGGAAAGATCCTTGTACCAAATTTCATCAAAGTCGGACTATTTTTGAGGCTGTGAGAGCGCGAACAGACATATATATATATATATATATATATATATATATATATATATATATATATAAATATATATATATATATATATATATATATATATATATATATATATATATACAAATTTAAACTACCGTTATTTTCGAGATCTATAGGTTCTGAAACGTAAACGGTTATAGTCGGTACTTCCGGATTGTGAACCATGAGGTCAACCTCATAAGCGGGCTTCCTCCCTATGGAGGTACCGCGCCAAAAACAAGAGAGAGAAATGATCCCGGAGTCTGGGACACAAATCGCTAGAGATGAAAGTGCCCTGGGACTAATTTTGGTGTGTAAATGTAATTAAGGATGGCAAAGCATAAAACTAGAGTAATGATCGGACCTAAAGAGATTTCGTGTAATTCAGAAGCAAATATCAGATGAAGGGAATACCCGATAAGAGAGAGAGACGCCGCCTTATCAGCTTGAAACAGGCTCATTAGGAACAACGAAACGAAGCCAGCGGGGCTATTGATGTAGACTCCCCTTTCCAACCTCCTTGTCATGCGACTAATGTCTACTCCTTAATACCCTTCACTCTATGAATATTCGACACTTGAATTACAAGCTCCTTAAGGCACAAGACCGCTGTACAATAGAAAACATACTAATGTAAATGGCTCAGCCGGTTGCGGATCTACTGTGGAAGCTAAAGATAACCGCTAATTTATTCCGGCAGGGACAATTTGCCAACTCTATTTGTTCAAGGCTACAGGATAGACAAAGTTGTCAAGATCGCTCTATTTTGGCGGTATTTTAATAGATTTTACTGACATATCTCTTACATATTACCGATGGGGCTTTGATTCATCTAATCTAAAATGAGTAGATGAAATATAATCTTTTTGTGTAACATGATACCTGATGTACCGAAACATTCTGGGTTTTAGTGCTACTGCCTATAAAATTTGGAGAATTTTCCCGCAATTGCCGTTTAACTACCGAAACACAATAGTTACTCTAGGAGTTAGTTCTAACTCCCAAATGAATTCTGAGGAACAATAAATAAATGGGTCATCCCGTGGTCCAGTGGCTGACATGCAGGCCTACATTAAATGCGCTTTGGAGCCTCAAGTGTAACAAATTGTTCCGTTTTTAGCGACGGAGTCGTTGTAAAAATGTCCTGCTCTATCATGGATTTTTAGAAAGGGTAATCTAGTAAGTAGCCCGGTGCTAACGGACTAGAATTAGATTGAACACTGGGAAAACTCTTTGAATAAACTCTTTGAATTCTGAGCACCACTGTCAATGCACGTGGAAGATGCTGCCTACTCAGATGTGCTTATAACCCCGCTTATAAGGTTGATCACATGAAACAATCCGGAAGTGCCAACTAGAAAATTTTGCGTCTCCCCCTAGAGACCGAAAATAACGGTGGTTCAAATTTGTATATATGTATATATATGTTAACTTTCAAGCTGCTCCGCTGGGAATTAGATGTGTTTTCTGCAACTCGGCTTCTTTCTCCAGCGGCCTTTCTCCTCCTTTCATCGCAATATTTCGCCGGATTCCTCTCCGGCTTCTTCTGGCAGTCACTCATCCTTGCTGGTTGGTAAGGGAAACCCTTACCATTCCCTTACCAACCAACAAGGATAAGTGACTGCCAGAAGAAGCCGGAGAGGAATCCGGCGAAAAAAGGAGGAGCAAGACCGAGTTGCAGAAAACACATGTATATATATATATATATATATATATATATATATATATATATATATATATATATATATATATGTGCTGTTCGCTCATTACCGGTCCTCCTAATGGTCCGATTTTGATGAAATTCAGTAAAAAAATTTGTCGTCTAATTTGAAAGGTCAAGTTCGTTAACCAGCAGAATCCGCCCACCGGAACATGGTATTCGGAGCGAATGTCGCGCGAAAAAAATCGTTCCGCTTACTTCATATGCTTACAAGTACTCGTTTTATAGGCTTCTTGGCCAAATAAAACGAATGAAGCCATTTTCAAGGCGATAGCTTTAACCGTTTTCGAGAAAATTGGAAAAATAGTTGTTGAATACCGTTTTTGGTTTGGGTACTTAGAATCATGGGATTCAGTGCAAACATTTTCTGCATGTTCAACTTCCATCAACACTAATATGTTGAAATTTTGGTTACGTTTGGAGTTAAGGAAGGGTTAGAATAAAATATTTTATTAACAGACATGAAAAGTTTTGGTAACTTTGTAAATTTTCCTTAATATCTCTAAAACGGTTGAGAATCTTGGGAAGCGGAAGTTTGCCATTCGAAAGCTTACTAAATTCTCTACAAAAAATATTCTAAAGACATTTTTCATTAGGCATTGTCAATCGGAGAAATAAGTGCTTAAAACTTCAAATGCGTTTGTTTAGGTATTTTGCCCGGGTTTTCGTAGTTGTTTAGCTCACATTTTAATGGGTTGTCGTTTTTTTTAATTGCATTTATTTATAGAATTAGTATTACTGTAGAAGAAATCAAGAAAATTAGAAACATTTTGATATTTGAAATAACTATTTGTAGTAGTGGGGTTGGCCAACCAGTGGTGGGTGGATTCCAGTTATAAGGGTACGCTGTCCCTTGGTAACGGGCCCTTTGTTTACGGGGGAAAGGTTGAATCAAAATAATAACGGTTTCTATTTCAATCTTCTCACTAGGGATAAAAACTGAACCGCGCTAAGATGACGCAGTTCCTGCGAGTCGGACTTTTTTAAATAATGCAAGCGTGGTATTTTTGCGTAAGGGGATGTTAGCTAAACATCTATAAAAAAAATCATCAAAATCTAGCATCATTTGTTAATTAGAATGGAATGGCCCACGTATAAGTTGGTAATGGTAATTTTGACCATAAAGAGTCATTTCTGGCATATGGTTCCATTGGCTTTTTTCTTCCTGGTGACTTGTAGATATGAAATATGCAATCATCATTTTTGCGGGTGTCAATATGTGGGTTATTTTTTCCGTTCTCGCATTGGAGAATCATCTGGCCAATGGATGACCATTATTATTTTTGTGACACCCTATACATGGTTCCATGAAAATCTTCTAAAATACCTCAACATGTCATTCATTAAAAGTACAACAATTTTTTTTTTTACCGGAGCGTCTGATGCTAGGTCATTAGCACCTAGATTGGTGCAGCCGATGCACCGGGGAGGGGGGATCAGCACCTTGTAGTCTAAAGGTTGTCATTCTTTAAAATCATTCATGTTCGAAGGAAAACATTTTTAGAGAGCACATAGCTGAAAAAAGTCAACCTGCCATAAGCGGGGCAGAATCTATCGGCCCAGCCATTAGACCAAGGGAAGACCCAAGATTTTGTTTTTGTTTTTAACGGCGCCACTATGACCGGCCTATTTATAAGGTTACCACCCTTCCTAAACATCCATATTGGATCAGGCTTTTTTTTCAAACGGTTCCTGGATATTATAAGCTCAATCTGCTGTATGTGGGACTCGAACACGCATCTCCACCATTAGAATTAACCACTGGACCATGGGGAGACCCGAGATACAATATTATCCACATATAAATGTTTTCAAACTATCCACCCATGGAAATCCTAAAATTCTCTACCTCTCCATCAAGCCACTCTCTACGCCCAGACGTCTGAGAAGTTATTAGCTCAGAGATCTGCTACAGTCACATGTCAAATAAAGGCTTCCGAAAACTGTTAGCCATGTTTATAATCTTCATTCATATGTCTGTTGTACTCTGGCATTTAATTATACGTACGTTACTAATTATAATTGAATTTTTATCTGAATTCTTCATGTTTCTACGGCAAATATAATGACTTATTAATTGTGATTTACAATGGTTTTGAAGCAGTGATGAAATTACCGAGAAAATAAACCTGTTACGATTTTAATTTAAAAAAATATATAATCGAAATAAAATTATTAACTCAAATCGGGCCATACTTTTATAACTTAGAGGTTTATAAGTTTGATGTACCTGGTGGATAAATTCATCATTCTAAATCACACCTAGATCATCTCATAACTGAGGGACAAACTAAATTTACTAGTCCACCACCTGGATATTTTTACCAAACTTTAGTTTCATTATTGGGTCGTTTGGTTCTAGTCCTTATTAAGTCGGTAAAAAGTTTCTACCGCAAATCACTCATTCTTGGCGCAGAGAAAAAGTTGAATGAAGTTAATAAATCGATATTAAACCTTTTTGTATCTTCCTTTTATAGTGGGTGTGGGTGTCATTTTTCCAGAGGGATGTGGTTCAAGAATATAATTATTCATTCAAGACCTAATAGTTATTCGAAATATATTGAAGTTTGAAATTATGTTATTAGGGTAATGGAAAACTCTCTGACAATTCAACTGCTATTACATTGAGGAAATATTTCTGTGTGACCCGATTAATACTATTTACGGTAATTTTCTTCTGTGTTCTTTGGTGTTTTCATATCCTCCTATTCCTCCTTGCCCAGCTACTCGTATCATGAGCGTAGAAGTACCATAATTACAGTTTTAGTTATTAAGCTCTTTGTGGCAATTTTTCTTTCAGCTGTGCCTGTACTTGTTAGCTGGTGTTATTATTTATCCAATGGCTATTTGGGGTGAACTCAAATCATTCCAGAACTCACACCTTCTTTCAGTGCGTCAGTAGGAGTAGAAATCGTTCATGGACACTCCATAAAATTTAATTTGTGTGAAATGCGCCCAATGAATTGAGATAATTAGGAGCAAAAATGCGGTTTTGATTCTACGTGATTTTAAGAAAATGTATGCCTATATGCATTGGCGGGATTGCCAGTCTATGTTTCGCTAGTGTTCTTAGGGGTAGATATTGTAGAAGTATCTGATTCTGATTTCATAAGGATGTAGTCCAAGACTGGGTGGGCCCAGGGACGGTGTGGGACCATGAATTCAGCCTTATGACGTCGGCACTAGTGTTTTTTTTTTTTTTTTATTTTTTTTTTTATTTTTTGGAAAACACCCAATCCTAAAGTTGCGGCAGTCTGCACTGTAGGTATGGATGGCACAGGGTGGATATTGATTTGGATCAAGCAGGTATCTACTTGGGGCGCCGGACGACACCCTCCCGCCCCCCCCCCGAATTGTAATTAGCCTTCCCAGAATTGTAAACATGCGGGGCTCTGTTGCAGGTGACTGTTATAGTCCATTGCGTCTCGTGTAAAAACCAAAATAAATATAAATTAAAATCTAAAACCTTGGTAGCCTCGGGAACCTCGGAGCATACAAGAGATCACACCGAGGATCCCCTGGGAACACACGGTGTGACCTTCATCACGGCAAAGAACCCGTTGACACCGGGGCCTACACTCAGTCCCAATTGGGGAGAGTTTATCAATAGATGCTTTGCATTTACTACTCTGTCCTACTCGCTATTAAGATATCTAAAATTATATCCAAAAATCCCAAATAGAAACTAGTTTTATCAACTTTCCTCTAAAACGGTATATGTCCTTGAAAACGGTTTCAATTGCTATCCCACGTCTAAATACATATAAAATGTAACGCAAAACGATAAGTGCTGCGATCATTTTATTGCAAATTTCGCCCAAAAAACATTCTCTAGTATTTTTGTGACCTATAGGATCTGAAAAGTGGACATTTTTTATCGGCACCTCCTCATAGCTTCATAAGATTGACGTCAAGAGTGGGTTTCCTCCTTCCAGAGGGAGTGATATTTATCTGGAATTAGTTTTTGTCTGCCCCCGCCCACTCCCCTCCCTTCCCCCATTGCTCCAAGTATTAGATAAAGTTGCAAATGAATGGTTCTATTCAGAAAGTTTTGGAGAATTTTATTTGTTAGGAAAATTCTCTTAATAACGAACAATAAATAATAAGTGCATCTTCTCTCAGCCGAACGAGGCGAGACAATAGGACGTGCCCCTAAATAGCCTCAGAGAATAAATACTGTAACATGAAAAGAGACTCAATGAAATTGAAGTTATAATGAAGTTGTGTATGTGACAATTTACCTTTGACAAAGGAAACATTGGCAACATACGCTATATAATTTATTTCATTTCTAAGGAACACAATTAACTAAAATACCACTTCTGTTTCAAAGGATTGACATTTTGACCAAACCAGGTTATTCACGTATTTCTCTTTTCAAAGATTCCTTTTTACCACACAGGCCACCCCCACTTATTAGGTCTCCACTTTGTCGTTCTGTGACGCGAAAAATGTATTAAGTAATAGAACTATTACAGCATTTTAGCTCATTTTGTACTTTTGCATTTTTTTGTTCTTTAATGTCTTTAAATTCAATGTAGTTTCTAAGCGCATGTTCACCCACTCTCAGAAGAATCTTCATGATTTAATATAGAGCTACAACGGTACACAATGGAAGTCATGAATGTAATTCTTAGAATAATAAATTGAACTTAATGGCTGGCTTTTAATATTCGTCAATAATAAATTATTCGAATTTGTTCTATTATTCATTCATTAATAAATATAACTGTGGTATTATTTGTGCTCCTGGGTTGTTATTTTAAACGCTCTTTCCCCAACGGTGCCTATTTTCACGAGAATTGATTTCACAGCAGAGCCAAGTTTTGATTGAACTGTTCTTCCATATGTGTCCAATTTCGAATGCACTATTTCTCCAGAAGTATCCTGTTCTGAATCAACTGTTCCTACAATGGTGTCCAAATTAAGGCACATCTCTTCTCCAGATTGACTATTTTTTGAATTCACTCGAAAATGGGCACTGCTGGATGGAAAATGGCTTTGTGAATATGGTGTTCTCGTGGATCCAAGATAAAAGTACATTTTAACTGATGTTTTACAATTTTCGTCTATTTATGATAGAATTACAAACATTTATTCAATATACAAAAGAAAGATACTGCAGTAAGTGGTATGCGTTTCTGCAGAAAGAGACAGTTTCTTTTTTTTTCTCAATTAATTTCTTTATTAATAATCACATTCTGTATATGAATACACCCGGTAATATGATATCATGTGATAGAATATGAGGGATCTATGCTCAAGGCATCCCATCTTCATCCTCGATTAACCCCAGAAGGACGCCCAAATGACGTTGGAAGGGACCTTACCAAGCTCTCTTCTGCTCCAACCAGTGGGATAGTTCTTATTGAACTTTTTATTTATTTATTTATTAAAAGTTTCGCAGTTTTTAGCGATATACTCTATAACAATAAACGATGATTACAAAATAAATGATAATAACAGTGTTAACAATAAATGATGATTTAACAATAAATGGAGATATGATGATTTGACAATAAATGATGATGACATGATTACAGAATTCATACACATGCACACACATATATACATATGCGTATATTATTGCACTATATCTATATTGTTTATATTTACATTATACATACATTATACATTATTATTATCTATAGACTTATAGCGTACATTATTATATCTATATAATTATTTTATTCATTAATATTATTATTATTACATTTATTCCTTATTATTATATATATACTTATATTACACATTATTATTATTACATTATTCCTTATCATTATCCATAGACTAATATTGCACATTATTACTACATTGCTTTTTTTTATTGTTATTGGTGTAATGTTATTCTAAATTGGTGTAATGTTATTCTCAAAGATAGATATATCTGCTTTTCAGATTACCTGTACAAATAATGTTAGACAGATACGTAAATAGAGGATCTTATTATGTGACGTATCGTCACAGTTTGTTAAATATTGAACTTGTTTATTAGACTAGTTCAAATAAACTTCATACTACATTTATAATTTGAAGCTGCCAATAAATAAGAAAATTCAT
Source organism: Gonocerus acuteangulatus (assembly GCA_946811695.1). Classification (NCBI taxonomy): domain Eukaryota; kingdom Metazoa; phylum Arthropoda; class Insecta; order Hemiptera; family Coreidae; genus Gonocerus; species Gonocerus acuteangulatus. Next base: position 57,175,160 of record OX328132.1, read on the forward strand.
AACTTGAAAGGATTTTTCAAAAAGTATAATTAAATAAATACGAGCTGTTAAAACCCTTAAACCTATCAATCACTCGTTTGCCCTGAACAACTCCTGCAGTACGATACCGCACCACACTTGTTCTGGCTTCTTTGGTCGGCAACGATCCTTAGCATGTGGAGGTCTCTCAGCCTCATTTCTCTTGTAAAATGCGATGTACGTTTTCAGAGGTAATAGGTCCCGTTTTTGATGGCAAAGGCTGTTCTAGATCCATTAGATTTGAAGGTACGGCAATTCTCTTTAGGATATGAATTACTTAGAACAATATTACCTTTAATTTAAGACATAGGTGTATAGGATGAGCCGATCCTGTGATTTTGGCCCTTAAAGTCGCCAAAAAGCGAACAAATCTACATTTTGAAAACGTTAGGCGCTTTGCGGAAGGTGGTAACGACCTCCTATCGGGCTCAAACGTTGCCTATCTAAATATCTGGAAAGGGTGATCATTTTGAGGAGGTGCCATTTATGAAATTCCGACATCGAGTTTTTAGTGACCACGCTAATGTACATATTATGCGGAATAATGTCTTCTACATCATATCTTAAAACCTTATAGGTGACTTAAATTGATTACCATTCTATGTCATTTAATTCATGAAGATTAGATATTTAGCCGTCGAGGTGATAAGCAATCAGGGAATTGTTGGGATTCGGCTAAGAAAACATCAATACGATTTTTGTAAAAAATCTATATTCAGGACGTTTCGGCTACTATTTGGTAGCCTTCGTCAGCTAAAATGACAAGAAGCAAAGAAAAAACAGAAATTAATACACAGAAAAAATGTTTACCAGTAAGATAAATGACAGGTGTATAAATACAAATCATCTTATTATAAAAGAACAATTTTTCGTTAAAATATTAGAACAATTATGTTATTAATCAACAGGTAAAGTGATTAGTTGTATATCTAGAAATTAGTTCTAGAAAAGCAATAGAAACATATAACACATGTTTAATGATATATATACAAGTGAATAGGTACTAATAATAATATTAATTAATTTTTAACAGAAAAGGGAGAGAAAGACCAAAGTTAACGCTTAAGTAAGTATACAAGAAAACTGGGACAAGAAAACTCCTAGTTTTCTTGTATATTTTCACGATGGTTACTTACCTTATTTTCTGTTAAAAATTAATTAATTTATTATTAGTTCCTATTCACTTGTATATACCTCATTAAAAATGTGTTTTATGTTTCTATTGATTTTCTAGAACTAATTTCTAGATATACAACTAATGTTCACTTTACCTGTTTATTAATAACATAATTGTTCTAATATTTTAACAACAAATTGTTCTTTTATAATAAGATGATTTGTATTTATACACCTGTCATTTATCTTACTGGTAAACCTTTTTTCTGTGTATTAATTTCTGTTTATTCTTTGTTTCTTGTCATTTTAGCTGACGAAGGCTACCAAAGAGTAGCCGAAACGTCCTGAATATTGATTTTTTACAAAAATCGTATTGATGTTTTCTTAGCCGAATCCCAACTATTCCCTGATTGCTTATGTCATTTTTTTGTTCCCGCGATTGCAGCACTTTGGCTTTTTTTTTCAAAAGGAACATATTTCATCTAGGTTATAACACAAACATTCCATTTTTTTACAAAAAGATAAATAATATTTTATATTCATATCGAGTATTTACCAACCATTGCTAAAATATATGAAATCGTCCTTTAAAATGATCAATGTTTACAATCTAAATTAAATATATCTGGATATTATTTAGGTTTTCCTCATGTACCAGCCCGCAATGACCCGAAAACATGCCCATGGCTCCAATATTTATGGACGTTTATTACTGGAACATAAAACTCAAAATTAAATTATTTTCAATTTAATTTAATGTCACTCCAAAAAACATTGTGTGCTCTGTCCATGAAATGCTGTGGTTAACAAGGAAGAGTTTCTTAGGATTTTGGACAGAGAAATGATTCCTGAACAATTCGTTGACGACCAGCCTCCGTTTGAGATTGAGTCCGGATATTTTCAATTTAATTGAATGTTATCCACCCTTTACTATGCTTGAATTTAAGGTAAATGGGAAAGAAATAATTCAGAATTATATTTCCCGCAAATGGTTTCGCATAGAGAAAAAAAGAAAGAAAAACTCTTTTGCAGCTAGGTTTGTTCTGCGGCAATAAATTCATTTTCGCCTTCATGAAATTCAATCGATGTTCATTCTTACATTTGAATAGAATTGAATAGATTTATTATGAGGATCACTGAAATTACCTGAAAAGGGCTTTGTTTGAATAGAACTCCCTGAATAAAAAGCTGAATTCTTTAGAATAAACAAATATTCTCTTCTATAGATTTCTTTACATTTTACATTATTATTTTAAAAATTAAATATCCTTAAAATTATAAATAAATATTTCTATATTTACATGCCATAGGCGTATATAATAAAAATCGGGGTTTAACGCTTCATAATTTTTATTAAATTAAACTTGCAATATAGATATTTTACATGAAACGAAACGATACTTGTGAAGGTCATTGGCGAGTTCTTCCCAATCGTAATCAGTGTTTCTGGATTAATTATTCCGATAGCTTAATAATGTTGCTATTTACCTATGCATGATTTATCACAGTTTCGTGGTATTTTATGAATATTTTTAATAGTAAATCAATGTTCTTATTCGTTCACTACGCCTCCAAACGGTGAGTAGGCAATCCCGCAGTACCGGGTTGTTGAGTAAAGATCTCGAAATGAATTTCGGGTATACAAGGGAACTAACTCACTGAATATAGTAGAACGTTCAGTGATAAGTAGAGCCCGGAAGATAGGCATTTATTTTTGGTTAAAATAGGCAGGCAAAAAGGCACTTGAAATACTGAAAATAGGCAGTATTGCAATTAAAATAGGCATTTATTAGGAGTGAAGGCAAAGAGGAATCTCACTCATTATTAATGAAAATATGTATTTTAAATACTCATTCATTTCTTTATTATCAATTTATCACAGAATTAGTGTACTTACTCTTACTTTCCCTTCTTATAAGCACCAACAAGATGCTCTTTCAAAGTATCAACTCTCATAGACCTTCTAAGAAAAAATATTTTTCATCATGGAAAAACTTCCTCTGCATTATCTTATCATTTCTAAATCCGGAATACCAGGTAACTACACCATTGTCACAGAAAAAGGGCTGTGAGGAAGGAGCTATGACTGATTTCCCTCATCCTCTCTCTTTCCTGCTATTCATTATGCTTGTGCATTCCTTCTACCAAGGAAGGCTCTGTTATATACAGAGGGTCAATCCACGGGTTGGGAAAATAAGCTTTCGAATTGATATTTGTGACGGCAAAATGTAATTTAATTTGTGAAACCTTTTTTGTTTTCGACGAACTGAAATTCGAAATTCGTTATGTGCTTTATAAAATGTTTAAATCGCAGAAAAAATTGCATAACGAGCAACAAAGGCAAAAAAAAAGGCTTTAAATCTTAAAATAGCCAAAATAGGCAAAAAAGGCAAAATAAAAATTGTCTCTACACTTCCTAAATGCACGGAAACACATTTATTTCTATCTGATTCTTCAATATATCCATTCAGATAAAAAATGCATTTTGTCTTACTTCCGGGCTCTAGTGATACGTTACCAGCAAATATAACAAAAATACAAGACGGAATGTTAAAATCTAGAAATCCCTCAATAATTCAAAACTAAACTCCAAACAATACAGGGTTACGGGGTCTCCCGTGGTCTAGTGGTTAACGCGCTGGATTCAGAAGCGGGAGATGGTGGGTTCGATTCCCACCTCCGGCAGGAATATTCTCATCTCAGGGCTCGCTGGGAAAATTCCTCGCTGCACCCTGGATGTCGGCGCTAATGACCTCGATGTAGATGCGCCGTAAAAAAAAAAAAAAAAAAATACAGGGTTACTGGGGTCTCCCCGTGGTCGAGTGGTTAACACACTGTCCCACAGGCGGCAGGTATTTTCTCATCATAAGCTCGTTGAGAAAATTCCTCGCTGCACCAGGGATGCAGAAAAAAAATAGGGTTACAGGTAAGTCGACTCTTATCCATCGTGAGATGGTAGTATTGGTCAATACAAACAATTTTAAGCCCTATGCCTTATCCAAAAGTTACCCGTTTTCATTAGTAGTACATTAAATAGGTTTGGCGGACGGACCTAAAGCATATTTATGTTACTGAATTTGAGCAGAAGGCTCTAAACAATTTTTCCTTTTTTTATTTTTAGCATTTGAGCTGAAGTTTTTATTGGATTTGTATTTAAGACATTCAGAATAAACTATTAATTAAAAAAAAACTATACAATTTTTAAGAAACAGCGGATGATATTGTGTTAAGTGCAACAAAAATTACCCCCCGCATATCTGTTTGTCACACATTTTTTCTAAGAATAATAAACATTTTACCTGACTTTTACTTTTTTGTGTCGCTTAATAAACAGAGATTGTAATAATTGTAGAATAATAAAGAAAAATGTACATTTAAATAAGAAGAAAATAATAATAAGTTCTACATACAGAATGCAGGCATTCCTGTCAAAAGTACTTCGTAAAATTGTAAATGCACCATTCTATGTATCGAACAAAACCCTTCACAATGACCTTAACATCCCATTTGTCCTTGACCTTGCTAAAACCCAATTCCAAATGTTCCTCTCCAAATTGTCTTGCCATCTTAATCCTGAAGGTCTATCCTTATCTTCCCAATCCAATCCTGACAATCCTCCCAGGCGGCTCAAGAGACAGTGGCCCTGGGACAATTTACTCATCTGATCTTATCGTGACCATTAAAATATTTACTTAGACATCTCTGAAAGTGCCAACAGTGGTGGTCGTCTTCCATATTTTGTATGTTTTTCCTATTATTTTACTTTTACTGTTTTTGTCAACTTGTAAATAATATCTGCATCAACAAAGTTGATCATTGTACTGTTAATTATTTGTACAGATTTCAAATAAATAAATGAAGAAATAAAAAAAATATCTTGGCTAATGGCGGTGTTTACTTGTTTTGTGTCAGAGGTTTAATCAAGTCTGTAAAAAGCACGGATTCTGAGTGCATATATAATGTAGGAGCTGAGGTTGTTGAGCTTCTCACGATCCCTTACATCCAGTAATGCAACAATCCTGTCTTGAGCGGTGACCTCTGCTTGGAAATAGCTGCGGATGTAGTGGCGTCTAGCTTCGGCGTACATCCAGTAATGCAACAATCCTGTCTTGAGCGGTGACCTCTGCTTGGAAATAGCTGCGGATGTAGTGGCGTCTAGCTTCGGCGTACATCCAGTAATGCAACAATCCTGTCTTGAGCGGTGACCTCTGCTTGGAAATAGCTGCGGATGTAGTGGCGTCTAGCTTCGGCGTACATCGGACACCTGAGTCACATTTTATCCTGCACAGGCTTATATTCATAAATATTCTCAGCTCCATCCTTCCGGCTAGCGTCAGCTGAGATAAAATTCTTACTTTGTAGAAGGAAGTTCTGAATTGAATGTATTTATTTACTCCAAAAATTTATTTGTTTTTCGGTAAATAGGATTGAAGGATGATCCATACATCTTCTCTTTATCCTCTTGGACTTTTTTTTCAAGATATGCCTTAACGAGTTATCCTCCTTTTAGCGCGGTTCCTCCCTCCCCCATAGGGAGGAACCCCGCTTATAAGGTTGATCTCATGACGCAATCCAGAAGTGCCGACTAGAAAATTTTGCGTTTCAGAACCCCTAGAGACCAAAAATGATGGTGGTTCAAATTTGTATATATATATATATATATATATATATATATATATTTGTCTGTTCGCTCTCTAGGTAGAAGACGAAAGGCCCGATTTTGATGAAATTTGGTACAAAAATCCGTCGTCCAATTTGAAAGGTCAAGTTCGTTAACCAGCAAAATCCGTCCACTGGAAGATGGCGTTTGGGGCGAAATTCGCGCAAAAAAAATCGTAATGCTTACGTTTTTGAGTTCATAAGCTTGCAAGCACTCGTTTTATAGGCTTCTTGGGCTAGCGATAGCTTTAACCGTTTTCGAGAAAATTGGAAAAATAGTTTTTGAATACCGTTTTTGGTTTGGGAACTTAGAATCATGGGATTCAGTTAAAACATTTTCTGCATGTTCTACTTTCATTTCAAAGCTGCACTGTCCTCTGTGAGGAATACTCTGTAATAATAGACTGACATTAACGCAGGCGTCCTATTTACCAATCTGGGTCCGTTTGCGAAGACTACATCCAGTTACTTTGAAGTAACTGTCGTGATTTTGGTACTTACTGATTAGTTAACAGGTTCATTGCAGGTTATCTATTCCTTCATTACATGTTATCTAAGGTTAGAAACCATACTATATAAATATAGTAATCAAAAGTTAATATAGTAATGAAAAGTATTTAAAATAACTGCAATTACCACTAAAAGTATTTTTTTTTACTACTATATTTATAGAATATGGTTTCTAACTAACCGTTAGATAACTTGTATTTGTAAGTAATACTTTTAGGCTTGTAAAGCATAAACAAAAATAAACAGACTATATTTGAGCAAGCAATATCTATATATCTATAAAAATCACGTGTCAGTCTGTTTATCTAATTGTCGGTTTGTCTGTTTGTTCCTTATACAAATCCACACCGTTTGACCGATTTTGACCAAACTTGGCACACAGGTAGGTCATGATACGGGGAGTGTCATAGGCTAGGTAAATCATTTCTATCAGCTGTCTGTCTGTATGTTTGTTTCTTTACAAGTCCACACTGGTGTAGCATGGCACACTGGGGAACAGCTAGTTTATTAATAAAAAGTCCGTCACGCAGGAGCCGCATAACTAAGCACTTTCCTCAGATTTGGGTAGTGTAGACTGCTTTCCAGAACAATTTGCTTAAAATATCCTACATAAATAAAATAAAAACATGAATAGTTTTCTTTTAAATATGTAATGAGTAACTGATGAATTATTAATTTGCTTCCAGAGTTATGTTTACACATGGTACCTATTACACTACGTAATAAATACAAAAAACCTCATATTATCGTATTTTGATCTAACGCAGGAACAGGATACAGTCACTCTAGTGGTAGAAAGCGCTCCTTGCGGCGGCTTTGTGAACCTACGTCTGGCGGGCTTTTCTATTGAAATATATTACAAATTAAACCCCGGCTTTCCGATTGACCGATTCAGCTCATTTTTACAACACTTCTTTCTCATGAGTTACCCACGACGTATACCGCGTTTCGTTACAATACAGCAGAAATTACGACCGGTATGAGTATATTAGGAATTTGGGTCCGGAGTAAACCCCCCCCCCCTCCTAATGAACCGATTTAGTTTATTCTTACAACACATATTTACCTGTAAATTACCACTACGAATACCGAGTTTCGTCGAAATATACCAAAAATCACGGCTGGTAGTGGCGAATTGGTATTGTGGGTCCAGAGTAAACCCCCCCCCCCTTCTAATGAACCGATTTAGTTCATTTTTATATCTCACTTTTCTCTCTATATTACCACTACGAATACCAAGTTTCGTTGAAATATAACAAATATTACGGCTGACATAGTCAAATTAGTGTTTTGGGTTCGGGGTAAACCCCCCCTTCTGGTGGACCGACTTTGGTGGTTAACGAACTCGTTTAATCGTTTGCTAATTGAATGCTATATACCATGTTTCGTGACGAAAAAACAAAAACTCTGGCCGCTATCGTGTTAACAGACACATATATATATATATATATATATGCATGCATATATATATATATATATATATATATATACATATATATATACATATATATATATATAAATTTTAACGGGGGTCATTTTCGGTGTCTACTAGGTAGGATCGATAAATATTTGAAGAAATTTTTCAAAAATTCCGTCATGAGTCCAACCTCAATAGCTACTTTCCTTCGGAGGAAAGTGCTAAAAAACTAGCTGTTCCCCGGTGGCAATGGTAATTGTGAAGTTTAGGGGCCTACTCACCGATTTTATTGTGCGTTGGTTTTATAACATATTTATATTTTATATTGATTTCGCATTATGGGCATACGTGCTATGCGTTTCCGCTTGCTCAAAAAGATATCAAAACTCTAGTCAATCCAATTCGCTAAAATTAATAGAACTCTATTAATTTTTGCGAGTTGGATTGACTTGAGTATTAAAGGTTACTTTACTACCAGCAACAACCAATACAATTGCCCATACGAATAGCCAATAGAAAAGTTAATGACTTATGCGCGTGCGCTAAATCACTGCTATAATCACTACACATACTTCACACTTTACTGGATGTGGTCTTCGCACACACACCCACCAATCCTTCATAAGATAATGATGGACTGACTTTAACTAAAAAATATTCGCTTTACGAGTCCTTCAACTCTGTTTTGATGTTGTAAAGTAAGCCAAGAGGGGGCCTTTACGAATCCATCATTCTGTATCGATCAACCGACATTTAATGGCTTATTAGCGAAGGGAGTTGTCTAGACACGTGAATGTCTGGGTTTATCACGTGTTCTACACTTGCAATTCCATTAACGACGAGGCAGGCGTAACGCTACAGTCGAGCAGTACTGCAACCGTACTAGGTGATTTATATCTTGCGAAGGCTATATACAGTTTCTCCCAGGCGACATTCGAGATAAATATCCCCGTGTAGAGAATTTATGCAGAGTTCCTATGGCTCGGGGAAGGTGGATAAGCATTGGAGAACTATAGGCCAAGATATCTCACATCCATCTCCAATAACTCCCTTATCACATTCAACATTTATCCTAATAATGGTATTCATATTGTGCCGACGATTAGTAACCAATCTTATTGAATTCACATGTTTCATTGCGAGGACATACATTTAAAACTTTATGATCTAAATGAATATATTTTGTTAATAACACGAAAATATATAAGAAGAACATTTGCGTAAACCTACCAGAACATTCCCTCATATAGTGCGTTTCCTCCCTCCATCCCTAAGGAGGAAACTCGCTAATGACTGTCGACCGTATGATCTAATCCGTAAATGCCGATGGGAAATGTCCAAGTTTTAGACCAGGAAAATATCACAAATATATATATCGAGGTCTAGCAGGCTCAAATATTGTCCTATTTTGAAGACGTTTTGATTCTTTGTCTCAAACAAAATGTCAAATTCTTTAACCAGCATAATCCGCAAAGATCCACCGTAACACTATTCTGCCGAAACCAATTTCAATTCGGGTTCAAAGCGTTTTAGGGGGAAAAAAAACTAGATTTTCTTGGGAATTTCGCATGTTTTCTCAAATATCTCGAACCAATTAGGAAATCGTGATAAATGTAAAGCTTCTATTCAAGAAATTAATTAATATCTTAAAAAAAAAAAAAACGGTTCTTATTCAATTTTGAATAGAGCGATCTTGTTCGGAGAAATCGGAATTATCGGATGTCGGTTTGATTCTTTTGTACAGTTTTTGTTATTTATTGGTTATTTTTCAAATTGAAAAAAAAATTATTATTTTTGTAAATAAAGATAAGTAAATGAGAAACGTATTTGTAAGAGATTCTTTGGAGTAGGAGCAAATATTTTTCATTAAAACTTTCTATTCCAAGGTTTTCAAATAGCACTAGGGATATAAACGGAAACGTATAAACGAGATGGAGGGGCTACGGCAAGTCGGACTTTATTCACTTTTACAATTGAACAAAAAATAATATTATATTTTTCAGCACTGATATCTTTGAAATGAGACATTCAAAACCTGATTAGAATTGGAAAAAAATCCATTTTCAAATCATTCAAGAATCATATTATTTCAAATAATTTCAATTTTGAAATTGGGAAATTTACTTTTTGAAGACGTCAGTCTGATCAGGATTTGAATGTTTAGTTTCAACGATATGAGTGCTGATATTTAGTCAGATGAAAAATATAATCTTATTTTATGATCAATTGTAAAAATTGTGAATTATCACGTAATTTAATAATCAGGGGAAACAAATAACAAAAATCTGACCAGACAAAGTTGTTCTAAATTTCATTAGGTTTGATTTAAAGGAAAATGCATTGAAATCGGTTACGATTTGGAGGCTGTAGCCTTTTTTGAAACACGAAAACGCACACGTTTGGCCCCACTGTGCGTCGGGTGGCACAATAGGTCTAGTAGGCCTTGGTGCGGTTTCTCTGGATTATCCTGGCACCCGCTCAACTAATCTAATCTAACCTCAAAGATATGACTGAATGTAGCCTTTATTTATAGAATAGTCATTATCAATAATTCAATAAATAAAAATGATTAATAAATATATAACTTTGGCTCGAATAAATCTATGTATATAAAAATCACGTGTCTATCTGTTTTCTGTTTATTTATTTGTTTGTTTGTTCCTTATACAAATCTACACCGTTTGACTGATATTGACCAAACTTGGCACACAGGTAGGTCTTGATACGAGAAATCTCCTAGGCTAGGTCACAATAGTCAAATTTCAAAATTTGGTCAAAAGTTTTGTTCACGAAAAATTGGCTACACTGAACCATTCAGATTGTAGACAACTAGGTATCAAGTAGATCTTCATACGGAGAGTGTCATAGACAGAAAGTAGGTGTAGCATGACACACTGGGCAACAGCTAGTATATAATAATATGATACTTCGTTTTTAGATTTGTAATCAGTATTGACTGTTTCTGTAGGTCCTCCCAGATATCTGGCTTAATAGTATGACTTCCCAAAGTGACCAGTCCTATCTGAAAGTGGATTCCACAGTGTCCTCCTTTTCCTTCTTCCTAATATTCTTCTTATTTTACCTACCTCTTCCGCTCTTCTGCCCATATCTGGTCCACTCAGTGACCTGCTTTGCCATTCTTCTGCTAAGGTCAACTTGATTTTCTTTGCATGCCTGTCTGTGCCCTTATCGTACTCGCTATTTTCTGTCTCCTGTTTACGTGCAGAATTCACATCTCTACCGAACGTTGTCATAATTGCAATTTGTTTTCCTGGGCCTTAGTGAGAAACCATGTTTGGCATCCGTAGCATATGACCGGCAAGACACATTCCTCAAAGAAAAGCCTCTTCCACTCCAAAGGAAATAACCTGGCCCAGGCCATATTCCTCCGTAAACTCCAAAATGTTTCCGCTTTACCTCTGTTTGTTTTTCTCAGTGAGTCATAATTTTCGTTTAGGAGTAATTTTGGCTTAATCCCACTCTCTTGGAATCGTCCAAACGTTTACCTAGCAGGCTTACTAAATCTTCCAGGTCATCTGCCAGGAGGACCATATCAACAGCAAACTTGAGATTGCTTAGTTTTCTCCCATTCCATTTCTTGATTGGGGATTCTACTATGAACTATCTCCAAAAGATTTGTAAAAAGAGGTGGTGATGCTTTATCTCCTTGCCGAACGCTTTTTCCACAGATAAAATAGGCCAATAAGGACGGTCGCTATAAAGGCTTCGTTTACTTAGTAAAAATCTCCCAGAACCTCAATGTAAGTGGCCTCGACCCCAACCTCTTTCAATGCTTCAAAAATACTGAAATGCTTTGCGGAGTCGAAGGCTTCCTTAAAGTCTATACAACAGAGATATAAGGGTAGCTTGTAACTCCTTCGACGTTTCGATAATTTGATTGAGAGCTTAAAGATGGTCGACCACAGAGTACCCCTTCCGGAAACCAGTCTGTTCAGAAGTTAGACTTCTTTCTAGAGTAGGACTGATTTTTTTTATTATTATTATTTTAGTAAAATTAATTTCGTTTAGAGCCTTCTGCTCAAATTCAGGAACATAAATATGCTTTAGGTCCACCCAACATACCAAATGAAAAGCATGAAAACAAAACCACCATCACAACATTTTTTTTTTTTTCATAACTCAACACAAATTACACTGACACAAAACATAATCTACGTGGAAAAAATCGGGCAATGAGAACCACAAAGTTGTTTGCCCTGAAACACAATCCAAATCCAAAATCCACCCAACATACCTATGTAATGAACTGTATAACATAAACTCTTCTTTTTCGTACACGGCCACTGCTCATGCGCGAACGCCAGCGGAAACTTTTTTGTAACGCTTCTTTGTAACGTTTTAGGCATAACTAAAGCATATTTATACTAAAAGTTTTGATACAAAGGAACACACCGAAATAGGGCGGTAGTTTTCGACGTTTCTTTTAACCCCCTTCTAAGGACTAAAATAATACTCGTACTTTTCCACTCATTTAGTACTTTTCCGGACTCAAGAATGTGATTAGATTTATTGAAAGCACATCTCCACTGTCAATTGTTCATTCGTTATTTCATCCGGACCTGGGCTGAATCTAGTTTTAAGGGCCTTAACAACCTTTTTAAATTCAGGGATCAGTATGCTAGGAACCTTTCAAGTTATGTTACGTCCCTCTTTGCCATTTGCTTTCGGTGAGTAAACCTCAAAGATATAACCTCCTCATTTTCTTCACACAAGACTTGAAAACCTATATTTAGAGGTTGGCTTGCCAAAAATGAAATTCCTTTTTTTTTTTTCTTTTTTTTTATGACTAAATGAAGGGTATTAATTAATAATACCAACAGGTGAAGAGTAACCCTTCAAAACTTCAAACTTTACATTTATTTCTCCATCACAACGTTTCGGACACACTGTTTCCGTTGTGATGGAGAAATAAATGTAAAGTTTGAAGTTTTGAAGGGTTACTCTTCACCTGTTGGTATAAATAAAATTCCGTTCCAGGCAAATATTTCCTTAATCTAAAACAAGATAGAAAATATCGAATCAGCAGGATGTGAGTAAATTTGAGAGGACTCAAGACGCGGTCCTTCGAAAGTGGCAATTTCCTCGTTATACATATCTCCATAAATGGCTCAGGAGGGCGCGACAGCTTCCTCATTGACTTACGTTCCAGCTTCAGAGAGGAATAGCACGGTTGATTTCTTCGACTCCACGAGCTCCAAATATAGACATAATCTTCTATAACATTAACGAAGGACCGTTATAGGCATTTCATTTAGTATAAAATATACTTACTGAAAATGTGGTACATAAACTATATTTATTGAAGAAGGGTGAATCTTCTACAAAACGAAGATTGTAGTATACGTTCAGATGAAGAGTAGAGCAGGACAGGATTAAAAGTTCCGATATTACTAAAAATAGTGCCTACACCATGAATGTCATATTTATCCCGTATAACGTATCCATTGGGAAATTAATTGCAGTTTTATAACCATATACCGCCGAATTATAAGGGACGCCGGGTTTTCCCCTGTGCAAGAACCCATCAATTAATTATTTTTAAGCTGGCAAGGCCCAGGGACGGTCTAAGACCCCAAATCCGACTGTCGACCGACGACACCAAAAAACCTTTTATGCCCGCCCGAGTTTTGAACATAGGTCCTACAGTATATTAGTCGGGTGCTTTATATGTACATAATTAATAAATATGTTTGTAGTTTTCACAAATTGGAAAATCGTTGTCATATGTTACTATTATTTCTTTTGTATGGATGTGATCTGTATGTTTGTTTAGAATATTTGGGGCGAAAAACCTCGCGGTCGTCAACGCCCTACCAAGTAAACTTCTCACACGATTAACCATTTCATGCCCTTAAGTTGAGGTACGCTTTGCTTAAGAAGCATTCGTGTCAGGATATTTTTTCCGCTTGAATGTATTGTTTCTTTTAATTCTTGCTTTCTTTATCCAATTTTTTTTTTATTTTTATTTTTTTTTGGATCTGTTCTATATTTTATTATTCTTAGACCCTCCCTGTAAATAGTTTTAATTACTGCTCCTCACTCCCACGTCCCCTTTTCCCTCCAGTATCCTACAATCCCTACATATCCACTCCCTTCTCTTTTTTTAATATAAGTAAATGGTTTATTTTTTTATTAAAGGTTTCAATAGTGTAACATTTTTTTTATATAGTTATATAGAGTTGGACTTTTATTTTTTGTTGTATATAATTCTATATAAATTTATTTGTTATTCTTAAGGAACAAAGCCCCATAATGAAGTTTTTTTTTTTTTTTTCATTTTCATTTATTTTTCATTATCCGATAATAGATGAGAAAATTCTGTGTCTGTATTCCACAAGTCAGCCACAATAAATTTCCTCGCACTCATTTTTATGTTCACTCATAACCAAATTTTATATCCGCCAAATATACAAAATTTCATCTTGGATTACCTTAATCCACCAACATAACAAGTAACAACATTTATTGAAGCCTCAGGAATCGCACAGAATCCGAAATTATACCCAAGTCTCATCTTCCAGCAGATGCCAAGCTCCCAATATGCGAGTCGTTAGTGTTTAAGAGAAATTACTGAGGGAATTAGGAACGATCGCTTTCTACATAAATTCATAAGCTTCACCTTTGAGATAGGGATGTAATACCGGGTAAGGGTAGAGGGGGCATGGTTAATCCATATTAGATAGGCACCATATAAGCCTGGATGGTAGGGTTTGTATCCAGTCCCATGGGCATATCTGGGCTATTTAATCGACCTATTCTTCCTTCAGATAACATTATCTAATTTCTAATCTAGCGCCCTTAAACTAATGCCCTTCATAGCATTTTTAATCTTAAAAATTATTGCAGTCAACATCTTAGGAAAATAATACTCCCCACCAAAAAAAAAAAAAAAAAAAAATCACATAAAATATTTTCTAAAAAGATTTAGGAGATTAAAGTGTGAAAATAGTTTCAAAGTACTGACAGAATCAGCCCTCAGCCCTGGAGCTGAACTCATTATAAGCTCTGAATATGGTCGCCGGCAGCTGCTGAAAGCGCTTTGCTTGAAAAATAAAATTTGTTGTTTATGAAGGAATTGGACGTCTTTCATTTTACAGAAAATAGATTCTCCAACCTAGGAAGTTGATGAATAACTGTCATGCGGTAGGATGTAAGACCGCATGACAGTTATTTTAAATTAATTTATTTATGACCATCCGCAAATAACAGCATTTGCTCAAATCAATTAATACATATATACGACCAATTGCATTACAATACGCCAGTTGTACAATTCATTATATGTCCAATTATACAATAATACAATTTTATATGTTCGTGCAATTTTTAGAAAGTAACAAGTTCACTGATTTTAACTTCTATAGTTTTATATTGTCAAATTTTTGTTATAAAATGTCACGGAATTGATGCATAACATCAGAAGAGGCACACTTCTCATGTTTCGCCTTGAAACACCCTGCCGTGCCTGATTATCAATCGTGCCGGACCATAGGATGCCGGATTGGGAGGATTACTGTATCTCGAAACCAGTTCGAAAATCGTGTAAGGTGTAAATCATCTATTTAGAAGGTTAAACAATTTCTTAGGAAAACCGTTCTTGTAAAATTGTTGATAGTTACTTATTTCCTACTAGTCCGACTTTTTAATCAATTGAATTCAACACATAGTCATTCATTTAAGACATCGAGTTTACAAATAAAAGCGCAACGCTGATTTTTCGTTTTCGGGTTTTTGTTCGGGGCCACCCCAGCAATGTGTACCAAATTTGTCAACTTCGAAAAAGCTGACTGAGTGCTAACTGCGCACCACTCGAAAAACCTTGAAAATTGCGGACGTTTTCTTGTTTTGTTTTTTTTCTAAACGTAGATAAGACGTACAAATTTTGGTGCTGGAACAAACTCTGTAGGTTGAATGAAACCCGAAGTAAAGCTCTTTAAAGTTTGGCTACTTTTCCTAAAATGTGCAAAATTTAACTATCAGGCGTGTTTGGAGGGATAAACAGGCCGAAATAATCAACTTACTAAATACTCATGGAAATGAAAGTTTTAGTAAAGTGTTATAGTAAGTGGAAAGCTTACTAAATTCTCGACTAATAAGGTTCTGAGTAATTTTCAATGGGGCGATGTCAATCGGAGTGCTTAAAATGTCGAAAGTGTTAGTTATGCTCTTTTGAACAGGTTTTGGTCTTTGTTAACCTCAGTTTTTATTTGGTTTTTGTTGCATTTAACAGTAAAATCAGTATTTTAGTAATATAAGTTAAGAAAAGGATAAACGTATTAGTAATAGCATTTTCCTCTATTACCAGCGGTACTGTCAGTTTCCTGTTGTAGCACCAAACATCATCCTTCTCTTCGAGATTTTATTTTATACCTTTCACAAAAGATCCAGACCTACCAATAACTGCTTCTATTCCTTAACTAATGCATTTCCTGCAACTCGGACATTTTTGAACAATTTTTGCCCCAATTACTGACCAGCGTATCATATATGGTGTACTCCACCTAATGGAACGAATACATTCTTTAATTTAGTTGTTTCCATATATTTAAGGAACATTTCAGTTCAAATTAGCCCAAAATTATTAAGAAGAATCTAAAAATATCATTCGGGCACTAATGAGTAATGAATTTAACCAAAAAATCGGTCAGAGTGTGCACATTTTCTGTTTCCTCGATTTCTTTTTTCATATACCCGCCAACAGCGGCCACAAAAGAAACAATGAAATAAAACTGCTGATTTCGGGCCATAAACGAGTATTGAGAAATGGAGAAACTATAGCCATTGCTTGGTTGATGACCAGGAGTAAGACACTAGGAGCACACATCTAGAGCTTCCATTACCCATAAACTAAATCCTTAGAGACCATTTATGTCTTCGATTCTCTTCCAAGATTCATTCTAATATTGTTGAGTGCTGCATTTCAAATTGATCCTTTACACTCCCCCATATTAAACGATATTTGGTCGTATATACATATATATTTTTAATATATATGTTTAGATAATATTTATTAGTTCAGTTGACGTTAAAAACACGAACAGCTTATGAATCTGGTTGGAGTGATCCCCTAATATTTCCGCGGTTCTATCTGATAACTGGGCTTCTCTTCTTTGTTTCTCATAGATTTTTCATTTTATTAACAAGTAGTGAACGGTGATTATTTTAGTACATTTTTCACAAAGTGGAGGGGCGCCTCGGGTCATTAGAAATGAATGGGTTATTCTTTATGGCCGATCCTAAGGCGAGTCAGGATGCGTTCTTCATTTTTAGTAGGTCGAATTTATGGTTGCCAAGGCGTTACTTTCTTTTTTATGATTCGTAATTTATTCTCAGTGACAGTGTCGTAGGTTAGTTGCCATTTTACTATAATTGTATGCTTAACATATCATTGAACGTCACCCTGAGGTATCCAGTGGTATTCAATTCCTTCTCCTATGGCCCTTTCAGCCATCACATCTACTGCTTCATTGCCCGGTATGCCGCAGTGACTGGGAATCCAAATAAATATTACATTTTGATTTTGGCGGTTTAGCTGCTGAAGTGATTCTATGATCTCTATTATCACTGGATGTTTGTTAAATGGATTATTCATAACTATTAGTGAGTCTGTGTACATATTAAGTTTGTCATATTTTGGGGTTATTACATTAAGAGCCTTGATGAAAGCTAATTATTCGGCCTTGTAGTCGCTGCAGTTAGGTCTTAAAGTGAACATGTATCGCTTTTCTGAATAATGGCAGCAGCAACCCCATTCGTGTCCTTCGCGCCATCCGTACAGACTTCTCTTACTTCTGGAAGCTCACATTTCAGTTTTCTAAATTCGGTCAGGAGAATTAGCGGATCTATATCTGTTTTATTAAATTTGGCAACAGAAAGGTTAATTTTAGGTCAATGTCCTAGGTGGCTTTGTGGGTGTCCAAGCAGAGGATTGTGGACCAAAATGAGGATCAAAATGAATCTGTTAAGCTACCTAAGCAACAAACATTTTTTTTTTTTTGTCGAGAAACAGAGGGAGAGACTTGGGTGTATATAGAAAATAATTTCGGGGGGGGGGCATTTCCGAGGTATGGAATAATAACAATTTAGAACTTCGAATAGTTTTAGCCAAGTAAAACGCTATTACATATAAATTAAAATATTTTTTATGAACTAAGTAATCTTATTTAATTTATTTTTAAAGGGTTTATGACACATTTTTACCGATGAAATCAAAATTTCGGTGGGGGGGGGGGCTACATCCCCCTCAGCCTCCCCTTATATACGCCCATGGAGAGGGAGTGTGTTTTTCAATCGACACTATCGCTTTCTGCTAATAATTACATTAGGATCTCACTTTTTTATGACATATTGTTAACGCAACTGTTTATATTTGTTTAACCTTTAAAATGTTAAATAAATAAACTGAAAAGATTTCAACAAAACTAGCTACCCGTGTGAAAGCAAAATATTATATTATAAAGAGCTCAAGGGAGAATAGAAATAAGGAAATACGCTAAGATGACCTAGTTCCACTGAATCATAGTTTTTACATTTTAAGGAGTTTGAAGACCGCTATTTTACAAGCTAAATAAATCGAAACTTCGAATTCGGGCCCTGAATTCGCTCAAAATACAAAGGAAACTTTATTCTAGTGAAATATTTCATATTCATATGAATTTACATGTTCTGCCCGAAAACGGAATAATGGAAGGAAAAATGGATTGGATTTACCAATTCAAAACCAAACAGAAAAAAAAGAAACCCCAGCAAGAGAAAATAAATAAAACACGGCCGAAACATTTTTTTTTCAGTAAAGAATATAAATAGAGCTTTGTTGTTAATAACTTTTTTTTTAAATTTTTATCCGTATAAGTATTGTGTTTTGCATGTGAATCCACCCTTGACATGAACGCGTGTTTTGAGCTTGGGTTATTTTTTTTTTAGCGAGTATATATATATATATATATATATATATATATATATATATATATATATATATATATATTTGTATAAATAGAAGTATTCTTAATTGCAGAAGTAGATATATAGGTATAAATTAAATTGTGTAAATATATATAAGAATATGTAACAATTGTATGTATGAGGATATGTAACAACAGTATGTATAAGTACAAGTAACAAATGTATTGGGCAAATCGCCGTTGTTGTCACAAATAAATAAGAATGATAAATACATAATTTTTGATAAAGCGCTGAAGAGGAATATAAAGCTTATATCCTTAAAACAGAGAAAAACTAGATTTTTTTTTTTTAAGTCATATAGTGAGCCCATTATCCTTGACTCCGTATCTCATATCGGAATATATTTTGATTCCATGGCATCTCCGATTGCACTATGAATAAAGACGATTGTACTGGGGAGAGCCAAAAGTCACGTTCTGATTTAGATCTTAAGAAAAGAATTCTTGAAGAAGTGCTGCTCAATATTTACACACGAAATATTCCGCTTAGTTCAACATTTAGTTCTATAACATACGTTTTGCTGCCCTTTGTTAGATAAGAAATTTCAAATTTGTGATAATTTTGAATAGCAAATTGATGAGGATAAATTTAGGTTGAATGTAAATGTTGTATATTTTAAATATCTTGTATTATATTAGTTATGATTAATAAATATTTTAATTTCAAATTATCTCATTTAAAATTATTTATCTTTCTTAATTCTAAATGAATTATATTTTTTTTTTGTTATTTGGAGTAGGAGTAATTATTCTAGAAGATCAATCTGAGGAACTATATTTTTTTAAAATTTATTTCAGTATAAGGGCTTCGCAACTATGGCTATGAGGCCTAATACAGATTATAAAATATATACACTTCTTTTACACTTTGTTGACGTTTATACAATTTACATTTATACTTAAATAAGATATATACATATAGATACAAAAGTAGATTTACACACATATATATATGTATATATGTATATATATATATATATATATGTATATATATATATGTATATATATATATATGTATATATATATATATATATCATATATACATACAAATGTATATACAACAAGATTCATCTGACATCATACAAATATAAACCACAATTCATTTACAATTACAATACAAAATAACTAAAATCAGTTGCATTAGCGTAATGAAATCAGATCAATAGATTATTAAAGCAAACTATTAAAATCGAAAGCACAAGGAGAAGAAGGAAGATTGGCTAGATTTTTTTGTATAAATTAGTCTTCTTTAAGTATTGTAATATAGTATTGATGTAGGGGCTACCTTGTGCGAGTAATGTGTGTAAGTCGTGTGGCATGAGTAAATTGTCTCGTCTTTTGCAGTCTGTCAGTATGTGTTTTATCGTCAGGGCAACATTACACAGTAAGCACACGGGTCTGTCCTGTCTTTCCATTAAGCACGAATGTGTAATAAATAAGTGTCCAATATGTGTGACTGTATATTTTTTAATAGGGTAGGGGAAAAATCTTTCATGGGACGAACTGGACGAAGCCACAACAGTCACAGTCCTAAAAACCTTAGGCATACTTAAAAAAAAAAAAATTAAAAAAAAATAAAAAAAAAAAATAATAAAAAAAAAAAAAATAATAAAAAAAAAATAAAACTTATATTAAGCATAATATTATATAAATATATAGACAATAAGGTAATGTAATAACGTATAGACAATGTAAATATATAAACAATAAGGTACTATAATGCAATGTAATAATATATACATAATATAAATATATAGGCAATAAGGTAACATATTGTTTTGCAATAACATATCTAAAATATAAGGTGTACATCGCCATAAAGCGGAACACCAACAAATAAATAATAATAAAAACATTACTTGGGGGTATGTATGTGTGTGTATGTATGTACATATATGCTTACATATAAGATGATTTGGTGTTGTCTCGCTGAAGTACTGTTTTTTCTTTATATTCTTCTTTAGATAGCATGTGGTTTGCTAGTTTTATTTGTATATACATTTTCACGTTTTTTGTTAACTTGCATTACGTTGACATTTTTCTATTGTTCCTTAGAGGGCACTTATTTTATTTTAGTGCTTACTTTATTATACCATTTAGACCTATTTACGGCTTACACTATCCAGCATGTACCTAAATTGTTAGCTTTGTTTATTGTACACTGTTTTTGTTTTAAGTCTATTTATTGATGCACATAGTTTGTTCTTTGTAAAAAGTAAATTCAAAATATGTTTACACACACCTTTGTTGAGGGCATCACCCTAAAACATAGAATCTATAAATAAAATAAACAAATAACGGAAAAAATGTAAATTAACACCCTAAACGAAGTTAATCATCATCACCTACAGGATTTTGGAAGATCATACTACTACAAAACAAAATATGACATAAATTAGGATAAAAAACTAACCTCCTTCGATGATTCGATGAGTTAAAATCATAGTTTTCTTCTTTTTTTTTCTCTTTTTTTATTTCACTGTACATTCCTCATATCGGTAGTTCTACCGATTTGAATTTCATTAATTTTACTGAATTCACCAATTGAAAATCCAGTTTCACCAACCAAGACATTCTCGTAGCCACAAGCCCCATTGTCGTGTGGCAGGCAAAATGCACACTAAGGCGCCTGCAATTTGGAGTCCTTTCACCCTGCTCAGTGAAACGACAACAATTGCTCAGGCAAACCTAACGTAACGGAAGATAATAGTGGTCGGCTACTTACCTGTATGCATGAGCCCCTACACAACTTCCACCCGTCTTAGCAATGCTATAAACATATATA
This sequence comes from Gonocerus acuteangulatus, assembly GCA_946811695.1. NCBI lineage: Eukaryota > Metazoa > Arthropoda > Insecta > Hemiptera > Coreidae > Gonocerus > Gonocerus acuteangulatus. Next base: position 57,196,647 of record OX328132.1, read on the forward strand.
CATTTGTGGACCAGTCAGATTGGCACGATAAAAAAACAACTCAAAAGTCATTCAAGTACAAGAGTGCCACCTCTTATAATATAGAGTTTTATGAAATCCTAAATAAATCTAAAACCCTCAAAAACACCATGTAATCTCAACAAATTCAATCAAATTATTACAAGTGGCTCACTGGGCGCGTTGAAATAAAATCATACGCTTGCTACGAAATGTATTAGATTTCTTAATAAATAATAATAATAATAAAGCCATTTATTATGTTCATAATTCAACAACAAACAAATTAAATAGATATATATGTACAACTCATTATAACATCATGAGAAGAAAATAACGATTTTAATCTGAGAAATCCTTATTTATATATATAGAAATCACGTGTCTGTCTGTTTGTCTGCTTGCCTGTTTGTGCGTTTGTTCCTTATAAAAATCCACACCGTTTGACCGATTTTGACCAAACTAGGCACACAGGTAGGTGATGAGAGTCATAGGCTAGGTCTACCAGCTGTCTGTTTGTATGTTTGTTCCATATACAAATCCACTCAGTTTGTCTGATTTTGATCTAAGTTTGCACACATGTAGGTCTTGATTCGGGGAGAGTCATAGGCTAGGTCATAAACGTCTAGGACTCACAGTTCGGAGGTCACGGGTTGGAAACTATGAACCCAAGTAGTTACAGATTTGCGTTATTAGATTTTAATATTACTTATTTGGTTTCTAATTTATTTTCTAGATGCAGAAAGTAGGTGTAGCATGGCACGCCGGGTAACTAATAGTCTGAGTATAAATATGATTTCGAAATTCTAAAATGAGTTGAGCATACAGAAATTCGCCAAAATCAACTTTTCGCATTTGGCCCACTCAGGAAACAAATAATTAACCAGGTTTAACTGACTTAAAGTAGGTTTAATTAAGTTAAGATGTTGGTTGTTTGATCCAAATATTTATTTTATCGCTAATTAATAGCACTAATGAAAAAAGAGCAAAATTTAAAACATTATTTTCTAGGCATTCTAAGAATTAATTAAAAAAAAAAAAAAAAATGAAGATATATTCAAGGTAAAGACCGCAATATAGACGCTGAAGTTAGGATAGAAAAGGCCAAAAGTGCAGTCTGAAAATCATGAATTAAGCCAGCGATGCAGCTAAATTCCGATCCAAAAGATTGTTATAATGGCACACAACCAAGGAACTTATATGAGTGTTTCTGTTTGATTTTAGCTTGGAAATTATCTTGTGGATCGAAATGTAGCTTTAATAAATTCATGATTTTGAGACTGCACTTTTGGGCTTTATTATCCTAAATTCAAAAAATTAAGAGTAATGAAACAAACTATTTTTTTATATACAGTAAAAGTAAACTTAAAATTGATTTCGAAGGCATATTAATGTTAATTAATATTGACCCGAGGTAATATCATCAAACATTTTTTAACTCCTCAATGTATTTTTATTATGTGCTCTACATGTTCTTTACGTCTTCTGGAGCAATATATATATGTATATATATATATATATATATATATATATATATATATATATATATATATATATATATTGCATTTGTGCATTAACCTTGGAAATCTTATATCATAGTTCTATTTGATTGCTCGACAAAAATACATACCACTTTAAAATCCCTGTAGAAGCAAAACACTTATAAATAATAAATACATAAAAACAATCATAGATAGATTAAAACTTAAATGCTCAACATATAAAAAAAATGTCTTTGAAGTGGTGTCATAAAACATGAAAAATGGGATATGCTGAAATGGGCTGACCTATGGTAACCTTTTAGTTTAGGAGCATTTCCCGAATTATTATGCCTCTGCAATCCTTCCACCGTGGATAACTTTTAACGGATCTAAACTAATTAGGAACATTAACTTAGGGGTTCAAAGCTTTTGGAAATAGATTCACACCCGAAGAATGACATCACAATTTTTCTTGAGGTTTGTATATTTTTAGGGAACATTTTCATATTAATAATATTTGACTGTGCTCACTCCATCTTTTCAGAGTATGATTGTAAAAATCTGAATCCCATTCCGAAAGACCTTCCTATTAATCTCCAAACTGCTGAATCTCACAAACATATCCTACAAACCAAGTTATCATATGAATTATAACTGACGATGCGAGGTTAGCACGTCCTGACGTTTTGACGCCACATTAGCAATATCAAGACTACAAGCTAATCAGCAGAAATCTTTGAGAAAAAAAAGTACTCCAAGATACTAGAGTAGAACAGCCCATGCAAAGGTGTCAAGAACTCACTGGTGGCTCTAGCGAGAATAATACCCCCAAAAAAATAAATGTGAAATAGAGGCCAAGTTCCCCCCCCCCAAAAAAACACTTTCCTCCACAAAAAGCGAGAAATATCCCCTCCTAAAACGCCTTACCATCCTACACTCCAAAAAAGTAGTATGAGTTGGTGTATTAAGTGTACCATATTTTCAACCAAAAATATTTGCCAATACAAGAGATGATACAAGAAAGAAATGTCCAAGTTCATTACTTAGAAGACCTATTAGTTACTTTCTAAGAACAGTAAAGACACTTCAACTGACCTTTAAAAACAACAATAAAAATACTTATATCCAGTTACTAAAATATCACTTTCCTCAACCAGGTATATTCTTAAACTTGGCAATGTTTAGTTTTCTGTCTAAAGATAATTTCGGCACAAATAAATTTAACAGATTTATATATATAATAAATATAACAGTGTATATATATAATGATTGTTCTGAGCAAGTCGCTATAATTACGGATGCTCATAAAATAAATATTAAAAAAGAAAAAGTTCTTCATACGTTAGTACTACTTCAGGTCAGCCTGTCTCTGCCTATTTTGATGCCCACTGTCTGTTCTTACTATCTAGTTCTAGGACCTCGACGACTTACTAATAAGTGACTACTTCCCAATTGTTGTTCTTTTTAGAGATTCGGTCCCCATCCGAAAAAAAAGGAAAGCAGTGTAGGTTATCCACAACTTGAATGCAGTAAGTATAGAGAATTCGTTAGCTCCATAAGCTGGCACTTCAGAAACACATTTTCAAAATTAATTCAAGATGCACCTTGCTTTGACGATTCGTGCAGGAAAGCAATACACCTCCGAACGAAAAGCACTGAAAATTCAGGGTGTTTATTACTACAATTTTTTTTAGTTCTAAATAATATGATCAGGAAGATGGATAATAAGCAACACTAAAGCCCTTTATTGAATGTACTATGTTTCTTTCATGAATATTATTTGTACATATATTGTTCATATTAATATGATTCCAGTTTAATTTATTATTATTTCATTTTATTATTATTCAGTTTAATTATTTTGGAAAAGTATGTAATTGTTAAATATAAGCGTATGGGGGAATAGGAAAGAAAAAAAAAAAAAAAGAAGGCCGTCACGTGCATTGATGTAGTATAAATTACTCCTCCTTTCGGACGTACAAGAATCATTCTAGCGCCAATAATACCGTTTGGACATAGACATTCCGTGGATATTCAAGTTCGAGGAGTTTGTTGTTTTTCAAGTGCGAAATGAGTTTATAAATAAAATATTCCAGGTAGAATTTCTTTCCTTTGAGGAGCGAATTGATCACAGTTTTCTTAGCTTTTAAATGAGACCAGGGACGAAATCACCATAGGAATAAGTTTAGATGACGGAGCTCCAGCGAATCAGACTTATATTTACTGTGTCGCCATTGCCAAGATAAAGAATAGACGAAATACCCTCGCCACTCCCAGTGTAGAACAGAAGCCAGTAACAGAAAAAATCTATCCCGAAACCGGCATTGCGGCCAAAGTAAATTATTGTAGAGAGGAAAGTCTATTTTAGTTGTCAGCTGAGTCATTTATTCAACCACCTCCAGGACCACAAAACATACATTCCCTGAAATACATATATTTCTAATGGAAATTAATATTTTGAACATTTTGAGTAGATTCAAGGAGAAAAAGACCGACTCTCAGGGTGATATTTATGAAGCTTAGTTGAGAAACAATTTGTGTTTTGTCTCAGTCATTCTTGAAATTTTTAAAATGAAATCTCAAAACGTTAGGCGCCATAACAGGAAACGGACAGTATCCTAAGCCGAAGTTACTTCAGTTAAGGAACGATTTTTAATAATTCTAATTATTTCCAATATGTTATTTTGTCTTCTTTGAGCCTTGATTCCGAAGTGTCCCTTACCCTTAATCAGAGCTAAAAGTGTGAGTGCCTAGTGTGGAAAGAAGGGGACATCATCACTATCGTGGGAAATAAAAGAATGTGTTCAGATTGGCTCCTTCACGCTAAAGCACAATTATTTGTTTTGACACAGAAATGAAATAAAAAAAATAGATTCATTTTTTTTTTTCTAAAACAACGACGTACCATTTTAAAGCTTATTGAATAAATCAACCTTTGAGGCGGAGGCAAACCTCCACGTCTACAAAAAGCTGATTAAAAGAAGATTAAATAATTCAAGAAAACACCAATATCAATAGTCTACATCTATAAGGCCTTTAGTATAACTCTTAATTTACATGGCAATATTTCAATAAAGGATGTTTCTTATTGGAAATTTGACATAAATTCTAAAAATGTGATCGTTATTTACGATATTTTAATCGAAAATCCAGAAAACACAGTTTTTCATTAAAAAACAATAGTTTTGAAAATAGATGTTCGGATACAACGTTCATCTCTGCGCCACTTAGCTACAAATCCAAAATAAACCCCTAAAGTTATGACACCTGAATGCGGGACAACCTGTATAAGAATACATCCCAAACTCCCCTGAAACATCTATTATTTTTTTACACTCTTTCCTCGTCAACGGTTATAGATATGGCCTTGGATATGTTTTCATTAAATTTCCCCACCAAATACTTAAACATGTGTACGAGGAAGCCTAGATATGCAAAAACCTGACCTTAGGTTTAAATTTGTTTAAAAGGATTTTCCAATTTGTTCTCCTAAGTTTCCAGTAAGAAAGCAAAACGTAAATTCTATTCTAAGCTCATTCGAATCGCACCAGGTATATATTGGGTAATATGGAAACGCGCTAAAATGACGCATTTCCCGCGTGTCAGTCTTTTTGATAGCGCCTTTTGGAGACAGTTTTATTTGCGATAAGGAACAGAAAGGGGATGGGTTCTCTCGCCAACGGCAATACCACGTTGAATACACCGGTTCTCGCCCCATCACCGAAGTTAAGCGGCGTGGTTAGTACTTGGATGGGTGACCGCCTGGAAAAACCACGTGTAGTTAGCAACTTTTTTTTTATACTTTTCCAACCGGAGGAATTTTTATTAAACTCCTCGTTATTGAATAAACTGGACTGTGGTAAAATTTTAATAAACTAGAAATCATTCGAAAGACCTAATTTTATCCAAATTTAAACGAATGAACAATCTCATGTGTCCAAAAGGAAACTTCCTAATTAATATTGATCCTTTCCAATATTCTATGAAATTATAAATAAAATATTTTTCAAAATCAGTTCGAATCCCTAATCTTGCCCCTAGAAGTGTACCGATTGTTTTTCTCTGCCCCGTTGAAGTATTAAAGTGACAAATTTTTCCTGCACTATTTCCCCCAGCGACTCTAACGAAAAAGAAAAATTAGCTCTCAGGGAATAAATGTTCCACTCATACAAGCCATCAGGAATCGAAGGTTAGGATATACCTAATTATCCTAAAGGGCAACCTGAATAATTTGAAGCATCAAGAGAAATACAGTGTTTATCTAATTAAAAACAAAATTTCATCTCGTTTATTTTTTATATTTTGTCATTATCCCGAATATGACATATATATAATGTAACTAGCTGACCCGGCGAACTTCGTACCGCCTAACAGTCGATTCTTTAATTTTTTTTGTTAATACGTATTCTGCTATTTGGGACACCGGGTCAGCTAGTAAGATAAAAAAAAAAGAAAAAAGAAACTTAATAAGTCAACAATTACATTATGGCAAAAAATAGAAATTATAAAACACTTGAAATTCTTTTAATAGTCACTAAAAAATCATAATGAAAATTACAATATCAGATTTCTTATTATGATACCTACTTATTATATTTCATTTTATTTTTAATTACTTATTCTAAATTAAGTTTCATTTTTATTGTAGTACTTTATAGTACACGATATTTTTTGTTTGATTACCTGGCGCGTAAACAAACAGAGCAGATGGTTTTCCAACACGGGAACAGGCAACATGCTATTGACCATGCGAAAAACATGGGTTTTCCAGATTAATACCACCAACACTTAATGACAGCCCCTGGGATTTGTTTATAGTCATAGCGAAAGCAAGCTGTACAGGAAACTCTAGTCGTTTAAACTCGAATGGTAATCCATCCATTGGCTTCATTTTTGTATTTCAATGCCTTACAATATTGGCAAACTGAGTTCATAGGTCCAATAGCAACACAGTTGTAGGCGCTGTAATCAATTGACAGCAGCTCGATTCAAACATGCACCATTATTAGTCGAATGTCGCGCTTCATGGGTCTTTCTTAACCGAATTCTTTCACGTTCATTGCGATCTTCACATTCCTGGGCAGTACGATTACATTGATAATTAATTTCATTCTTTGCATTTCGGGTTCTTCTGCCTAAATTTGTCCGCCACCTTATAGGAGGCATATTTAGTAAATCACAAACACACAACACTTTTGTAATTTTATAGAAATTCGTGGCTATCACCTAGGGATTACATGTTCTTATTTATTTAAATTTTAACGTCCATTATTATTAACTAAGAATTTTAAGACGGGTTACCACCTTTTCCTAGCCAGGATAGGGCTGATGCTTCTTCTTTTTTCTAAAGAAAAGCCACGACCCCATAGTGGAAATTGAACCCACGACCCTTGGCACAGAGTTTTAAGTTCACAAGCCTTAACACTCAAGGCCACCGAGCCTCCAACTGTTCTTATTATTACTGTTATAGCTATAAACTTAAATAAAAACGTATTTATTTTAAAACAAGATAAACAAAGAGTGAATTTTTGCGTATACACAAATAACCTAATCCCCCCTTCAAATAACCTAAGACCCGAAAAGTGATCTTTCTAGACTTTTTCAGGCAATTTTTTTAATTTTTCTCTCCGTATGAACCATCCTCGTACCTCAAGGAATATTATAAAAAAAGAATTAGCGAAATCGGTTCAGTTGTTCTCGAGATTTGCGCTTACCAACACATTTAGCGATTCATTTTTATATAATAGATTAAGAAAATGTGGCTAGAAACTAATATTTTTTTAATTTCATAAGTAAGTAATTGAATTATCTTGAAAAGTGAATATTATAGGATAGAGTGGAGAGATAGGTTGGTAGTAGGGATTCACACCAAGACAGGCTGATGGAGATGAATAGCTCTGTCTTATCTCCTTCGTCACCATCTTCCTCTTATCACCAGATATTATTTTTTCAAATCACCACCTCTTTTTCTTTCCCCGAGTGTTTTCTCTGTTTTCACAGCCATCTTTCCCTCCGGCTAAGCTTTATGACCATTTACTTTTTGAAGTCCACATTACCCCCCCCCCTGGAACGACACGCGGGGAAATTGTAATAAGGGCTTTACATCGACCGCTGTACATAGTATATAACGCAATTGTCATGTCTTCCTTATGTAATTCGCCAAAGTGCTGAAGATATAAGTTAATAGAAAGATCCAAAATAATCGCGGTTCTTGCACTTTTTAGGGCGCTTCCTCCCTCCTTGGTGAATTCGAATGGAAAAGGTTGAGTTTAATTAGGAAAAAGTCCTATAAATGATCCGATTTTGATTTGGTATGAAAACACTTCGTCTGATTTGAAAGAAAATTAATGGACATTCATGGTCCTCTCTGTGATCTACGAATAGATGACCATAAACTGAGCCAATGAGCGATGAGGGCCACAGATCGTTATTATAAAATATATTAACTTTATTAACAGGAACAAAATACAAATACTAAAACATGAAATATTTTACTTTAATTTTATTGTCTATTATTGATTTGATTATTTTTGGTTTTTATTATTAATGAGACTCCCCGGATCAGAAACTACCTGTGCGTCAAATTTGGTTAAAATCGGTCAACCGGTATGGATTTGTATAGGAACAAGAGAGATACGTCATTTTTATAGATGAGTATATTTTATTTTATAATTATTATTAACCGTGCTTTTACTTCTATCCTTGAATTTTCGTTATAGGCAGAAAGTCAAAAAATAGGATACAGGGGGTCTCCTGTGGTCTAGTGGCTAGCGCGCTAGATTCATAAGCGGGAGATGGTGGGTTCGATCCCCACCGGCGCCAGAAATTTTCTCATCTCAGGGCTCGCTGAGAAAATTCCTGGCTGCGCCCTGGACGTCGGCGCTAATGGCCAAGATTTATGTCGATGCGCCGTAAAAAAAAAAAAAAAAAAAAAAAAAAAAAAAAAAAAAAAAAAAAAAAAAAATAGGATACTTCAATAAAACGTTTCCCTTTATTTTCCCTAAATGTTTCGCACCCTCTTGGTACCTATTCAGGGGAATATGTTATAAATACAAGTTACAGCCTCATGTTTAGAAGGAGAACTTTCCACGACCAGACTGGTCATGATCTGAAAGAATCCAATATAGTGTAAAATGGTCAGCTGATCTATAATCGTGTGTAAAATAAATTTCCAGAATAACTTAGTCTTCAAAATTAAAGGGGGTGTTTAATGTTTAAGACTATATTTCTTCTGGAAATTAACCCCTGGTTGTGTATCAAGTGTCTGACAAACACCAGGGAAATTTCAGTGAAGTATGTCCCCGTTCAGTGAGATGGAAAGTCCCGCGTGCACGAAATTTTGCGGGAATTATTCCCGACGGGACAGCCATTTCCATTACTATTTCAATGAACAACACGCTACTTTAAACTCAATAAAAACTGGTTATGTCTCATTTAGGAATAGGGAAGGCTTTGAGAGGTTAGGCAAGAGGGATAGGGTTCAATATTTATCAATACTTAGCCAAAGCTAAGGCTGGAAACAATTTAGACTATAACGTTTTTCTGTTCAAATAGCTGGTTAGATGGAGGGAATCTCAGGCATCTCCCTTATCTAACCTCTGAAGCATCCCCTAGTCTTAAACGAGACATAGTCAGTTTTTATAGTGATTCACGTTTGATCATTAAAAGGCTTTGCGAATGGCGGAACAGAAAGGAGAGCGCAAGGATATTCAGGATATAGATGGATGGCTCACTGCTCTATTATAGTCCGGCCGCGAACCAAAGAACCAGAAGGGGCGTGACCGGAGGGGAGCTAAGCCTTCCTTCACATGGGCTAAAGGCAGCGCGTGCGCACTACCTTCTTTTGTTTGCGGGCTAACAGTAGCCATTGACTCCATATGACTTCTTTGTAATTATTAGTAAATGGTAAATTAATAAAATATTATTTTACTATTAATGAAGTTAGGAATCATGAAGCTTGAATATATGAAGTTTTACAGTTCTATTAAAATATTTATAAAAAATTTGTCACCAGTCGAAAAAAAATTGTGCTTACCTAAAAATACAAAAAAGTTAGTTTTTAAATTTTCATTCAATACAATGAGGCCTAATTTTGGGCATCAATTTCCCCGCGGCTAAATCAACCCCCCTCTCCCCTACTAACGTTTTGGCCAATCATTTTCCCGCAGAGATAATGCAATCAATATGTCCCCATCTACCTTCATATTTAACAAGCATTGACTAGCCACCTTCCTTCATACCATGATATTTCAACCTGTGTTCTGTAGATATTGTTGTGTTACCTTAGTCTATAATCGCTACCTAATCGAACATACGATAAGGGAGCAATTTTTACTAATTCCGAAATGGATTGGAATGTTGTTAAACAGCTGTAATATATAAGATAATTATGAAGAGAATATAAATTGGTTGGGGGCACCCTCTGTCATCTATGAAATATCTTGGGCTGTATTTTACGGAACGATTCCTCGTTTGATTGCAAATCGATTTCATGATAAATTTAACTTAATTGACGTTCATCGATTAATACTAAAACACTGATAAACGGAACTGTTTTTCTTCACCAATGTTCTATCTCCATTTAACATTCCTTCTCATCTCCCTTGGCAGTTTCAATTCATTGGGGGAAATTCACTTTACCTCAGCATAGTTTTAGCGCATTTACCCATTTTAAGGCCAAAACATTAACGTTTCAGAACTTATTGACCACGAAAATAACGCTAGTTTATATTTGTATATATGTATACATAGGAAGGAGGAATATTGTATTGAAAATATTTAAAAGCTTTTCAAGAACTCAGGCGATGCATATTTAATATGTTCATGCGGGATTCTGCCTAGTCCAGGTGCTTTGTTATTGTTACAATGTTTGTTTGTGTTTTTTTTTTTTTTTTTTATTTAACGGCGCATCGACAAATCTGGGCCATTAGCGCCGACATCCATTGTGAAACTTTTGTCTAGTGTGTCATCTTCAATATAAAGATCTGCATACTGCACTGTTTCTACCATAATTTCTAAATTAAATTGATTATTAAAAGAGCTCACCAGATCTGACATCGTAATATGGCTACTTATCTTTAGTTTCCTACATTTATATATATATATATATATATATATATATATATATATATATATATATATATATATTAAATATCATATGTATATGCATATACATATACATATACCCGATTTATAACTCATGACCATAGCCACAACTATTCTACAAGACAAAAAAATAAAAATTGAGAAACACACACACACATTTTGTGGGTCAGTTCCAGCCGAGCAAAAATCCTATAATAAAATTGAAAAGAATACTCGGACAATGGCCAGTTGACACTAGATTTACCAGACCTGTTACTGGTACAAATCTAAAAAAAAAAAATATATTTGTTACTAATATTTATAAACTAACATTAAATTTATTAACTGTATTCTCTACTTATAGATACAAAAGTCATAACATTATTTAGGAAATCAAATGTTATATCTAGAAGGAATGTTGAATTGAAATCGCTCGACCAGTCAAAATGACTGGTCTGGTAAATCTAGTGTTAACACACTTGAAGAATTTTTGTGATAGCTTTAGCATCCACACTGGTATCCTGAGGGAAATTTGTAAACGTATTATTTATTTCATTATTAGTAATTGTTATTGTATGACGTGTCCATATCTCAATTGTGAGTTTTTGTCTTATTATATTTTTTTCAAAGAAATGTGTGAGGTCATACAACTTATTTTTATTTTTTTTTTTTTTTTTTTTTTTTGCGGCGCATCGACATTAATCTTGGCCATTTTAATCTTCACCTCATAACAAAAATGTATTAATCACATTTATTTATTCATTTATCTTTTACATACTTTACCTTAAAACAGCAGCCTTTTTGTTGTAACATTCTTTTTTTCCTCGTGATATAGTGGGGAATCCTTGGCAATTCCTAATCAAAATTGTGTAAGAACTTTATGAAAGATTGTAGAATCCCCAATGGAAATGGAATGGTAGTAAAATTTTCGGGTAGTTGTTTGTTTCAAATCTGATTTAATCCCGTTAGGAGTAAATACTCACTGAGCATTATACTTGCACCCTAGATGGCTGAGATCAAGAACGAGGGATCTTAAGGTAGATAAGAAAAGGTTGAGGTTGGAGTGGGATGGTGAGTTCTTTGATGCTTGACTTAACACTAATGAGGTCTATTGTTACTCGTTCGGAAGAAGAGCAGACCAATTAGTTGCAAATATTCCTTAAACATTACTCTCCTTCCATCGCTAGCCTTCAACGAAAATTTATTCCCATCCTAATAAATTACAGAAAATACTGAAATAATTGAGAGATCTGCGGGATCCTGAGAAATAAGCGAAGTTGACGGATCATAATGAGGTGTCTTATTTCTCCCGCATATTGACTCCCCATTGTACCCAAATTAAAAATAATATTCTTCAAAATAAATGTATACCGATTTGTATTAATTTTTTACAGAGCAACAGCTGGGCTAATGGGATCCTCAGCTGTAATTGATGAAAAAATCATTACAAAAACACTCAATGATAACACAGATCAACATTTGATCTCAAAAACACTCGGAGCGGTATTTCCTTAAAGGGTGATTGCGATGAGCTGGTATTTTGACCTTCACCACACCAGATTCAAGGTCATTTAAAGGTCAAATAGAGAAAAAAACCGTAGGAAAAATCTGAAAAAAATCATGAGTATGTTTTTGAGGTCCCTGTGTCGGAACCCTTAATTTGTTTATCTCCTAGTGCCTCCCAGAAAATGAATTTTATCTGATTTATCCTACGGGTTTTCTCTAATTGACCTTCAAGTGACCTTGAATGTGATTGGGATGAAGGTTGACTGCGAAAAAACCCTGATGAATATAAAACTAAAAGTCGTTAAAATTAAGAATATGCTTTTGTATGATTATTACGAAACCCTCGGATTCCGAAAATAGTGTACCAGAAGTCAACCATGCCACCGACAACGACGTCTGTCACCATTTTAATGACTGAGCTCCACAATTACATTCGTATTTGAATATTTATCTTCAAAATATTATGTGTTAAGGTATCTGCAGTTTACTTATAAAAAAGAGAATGTAAAAAACGTTTTAAAGGCCTCAAAGGTATATTAATTGGTGCCTACCATTGTCCAATTTGTATTTCCTTCAGTCCCTTAAAACTTTTTTTTTTTTTTTTATTATCTTCTTAAAGGTAATTGATAAACTTAACTCTACATACCATATTACGTAATATTTTGAAAAAAAAATTCAAGCTTTGCCGAAGAGTTAATAATATACCTTGCCTCAGATTAATAAGAGCGTCGTCCTTTACTTAAAGTTGAAAGTTTTATCTCCGTAAAAGTGAAAATGTTTTGAAACTTTTATACTTCCTCATGAGATTAATGAGATCCGTCGTGAGTCTTACTTTATTCCTTCGTAAGCAGAGGCCATAAACTTCGGTCGCACTGGTTTAAAATTGAGCCTTTTGGAATATACATCCAGAAGACAAACAAATTGAGCCTTTATAGTTGATTATCAAAATAGTCAAAGAAAGAGAAACAAGGTTGAGCATCTTGAAATTTACATCAAGAAACTAAAAAAAAAATTGCGTCATAGATCCAGAAACAACAAAAGAAATCCAGCATTAAGAGTATAGCACAAAGATACAAAATCTGCGCCTATAGATATTTACATCAAGTCATTCGAAGAATAAAAATTAACCTCTAGGGATAAACAAATAAAAATCGCAATAAATTCCAGCCTCTAGACATATACACAAAACGATTCATAAAAAGTAAGAGAAATATTCTTTTAGAAGTATGCATCAAGAATCTCCAAAAAAGACAGTTCAAGCCTTTAGATGACAAAGCACATTGAGCCATTACAGATATACATCAAGAACCTCAAAAAATAAAAAGTCCGTCTCGCAGGAACTGCATCATCTTAGCGCGGTTCCGTTCTTATCCCTAGTCTAATTTTGAAAGATTAAAATAGAAACAGATATTATTTTGGTTCCACCTGTCTTGAAAGGTCTTGATTTATGGTCTTACCTGGATGGGTCAGGTAACCCGTGAAAGGCCCCCGCTAAGTTACAAGGTCTTCGAATCTTGGAAATCTATATTTCTAACATAAATTGTTTTTGTTATTTTACTTAACCTGTTTTATTGTCAAATACGTTATCCAACTATAAGCAATCAACAAATAACAAGGAATAAAATAGACAAAAAGAACCGTTCGAATAAACGAAATCATTTACTTTAAAGTTTTAAGCACTTATTTCTCCGATTGACATCGCCTAATTAAAACTTTCTTCAGAACCTTTTTTGTAGAGCATTTAGTAAGCTTTCGAAGGGTAACCTTCCGCTTCCCAAGATTGTCAACCGTTTTCGAGATATTAACAAAAGTATACAAAGTTACCAAAACTTTTCATTAGTGTTAATAAAAGATTTTATTCTAATCCTTCCTTAACTCCAAACGTAACCAAAATTTCAACATATTAGTTTTGATGAAATTCGAACATGCAGAAAATGTTTCAACTGAATCCCATGGTTCTCAGTACCCAAACCAAAAACGTTAATCAACAAATATTTTTCCAATTTTCTCGAAAACGGTTAAAGCTATTGCCTTAAAAATGATTTTTATGCCAAGAAGCATATGAAGTAAGCGCAAAAATTTTTTTGCGCAAATTTCGCGTCAAAGACCATGTTCCGGTGGGCGGATTACGCTGGTTAACGAACTTAACCTTCCAAATTAGACGAAAGATTTTTGTACCAAATTTTATCAAAATCGGACCTATTTATACCTATTTTATTCGCTGACCTATGCCGCGAACAGCCACACACATATATATATATATATATATATATATATATATATATATATATATATATATATATATATATATATTGTTAGAGACCATGTCGGTTAAAAGTAGCTAATATTTATTTCCTAACATTTAATTATTAAAATGAAGCTTGTAGCGTCTAGGTATAGGGGAATAGTCTGGCAGCTGAGATACAAGCCCGGAAGCGGTTATCAGCCAACCCTTAATCCTCTTGCGGATCACCACTATCTCTTCTATGGTTTACCCTCGAGCCTACAGAGTTCGCCACCTCCCGGTGCAATCTTCTAATGAGGGCAGCACCTTACGGGCCCAGCACAGAAAAAGCGCCGATTTGCGAGCTGCCCGCCCTAAGTCAGTTCAGCCTTGAGTCCCTGAGGAACAGCACATGCTTGAGGCCCTTAGGAGCATTTTTTTCGCTTGCTGCATCTATCCTCTGGAGGTACACCTTCTTCTAAGCCCCGTCAAGCTCCAATTTTCAACCTGGCGTCAGCGTCTACAGGGAAGACGCAGCATCAACCAGATAAGCGAGACTATAATCTTTTTTTTTACCCTCAGCGGCCACTATTCGCCCGATCATCAACTGTACATGCTTGTATTTTTATTATTTTCATTCGCACAGAAGTTAATATTTTTTTGTTTTATTTTCAAGCTAACATACTAACCAGCGCCTGCTCCACAAGGAGATATTTTTTCTTATGTTTTCAAAAATAAATAATTCAATTTTTTTTCTCTCTCACTCTATATTGTCGATCATTTAGCCTCAATAATAGGCACCTATATGTTCAGCACTATTTCCTCATCAATCTCTTCTATGTATATATATATATACATTTCATTAGCAGTTTGGTGCTGAGCGTTAACATATGGTCCTCCGGCCAAGATAATTTGTAACCAGCATACCGCCTATTTTTTAAAACAAATTACTATTATCATATATAAACATATGTTTCTAATTTTAGTATTTTTCTTCTATATGTTTTTTTTCTCTATTTGTCTTACATTTCTTTTCAGGCGTTTTTCCTACCAATTTCTTTTCTATTTATTTTCTTAATTCTCATATTGTTTCCTGTTTTAATCCATTTCCTTTTATTTTCAATTATTTTATAAATATCTTTTTCAAATATGGCTCCACCAGTTGTTCCCCCACCAAAAGGTGAGGAAATGTTGGCCAATATAAACATTTATAGAAAGAGGATTAAGAGACTCTTTGAGGATATTACTCCCCTCGGGGAGCTTACTGAACAAGTAAAAGCGGATAGGACTAAAGAGTGTTAAAATGTTTGTTTTTAATAAAACTGTCCTTTGCCCAAACACTCGTATCCGAATTCAATGCCAATTGGGACAAGTTAGAAGCTTGCTTTGTAAAATCCTGTGATCCTAGCGGGTTTCCTACCGATGTCGAGGCTGCACAAAAACTAGTCTTTTCAATATCATTCACAACGCTGAGGCTTTAAAACTCGAGATCGAGAAAGAAACACTTGCGACTAAGGATACAACAGCTAATACCACTTCCTTTAGTGAAGCCAGAGCTAAATCTTCATTACCTACCATCAAACCTCCCGTATTTTCAGGTCATATTCAGTCTTGGGGATTTTTCAGGGATACATTCCTTAGCTTAATGGACTCTGACCCGTCCTTAAAACCTGTTGAAAAATTCCACCATTTATTATCTTGTTTATCAGGAGAGGCTTTATCTCTAGTTTCTCATTTTAAAATAGCCGATGAGAACTATCCCTTAGCTTGGGAGGCTTTGAACAATGCTTATGATAATAAGAGAGTCATAGCTAATTTTAATAATAATCTCGAAAGAATTCTCAATTTCAGATTTAATTAATATTCTAGTCCCTTATCAAATTTATTGGGATTTACTACTAACGTTTCAGACAGTATAGCCTCGTTCAAGGCTCTAGGTCTTGGAAATCCTGATGATATAATATTATCCTTCCTCGCACTCAGAACTTTAGACTCTACTACACGTCAGAAATTCGAGCTAGATCAGCTAGGAAAAGAATTCCCTTCAACTGAAGATTTAATAAAATTTATTCGAAATGGTTACCTTGCGCTTCGGCTGTCTAGTGACGAAAGTTCAAGCTTTCAGCATTCTCATGCTTCTTCAGAAAATCAGAAACGATCCAATCAACGTTTTCCATCAAAATCATCTCGTCGTTTCGATCACGCTATGTTATCTAGCGGAGAAAACTCTGGCTCGTCAAGCCATTTTTCCAAGACTCCCTTAAACCATTCAAATAGGGCCAACGTTTCAAAAAGGCTGTGACTCCAACTAGTCGATCATCTCCTACACGTGCATCGTCATCTTCAGTAGAAGCCACGGAAAAACCTTCTGCACCATGTCCTTTCTGTCAAGGTCAACACAATCTTCTGTATTGTCACAAATTCGCTCAACTTGATATTATCGAGCGAAAGAACTTTACCTCAAAATGGAAAGGTTGCCACAATTGCCTGAGGTCATCACATTCTACAAAGGATTGTCATTCCAAAAACACATGCAGATATTGTAAAGAGCGCCATCATTCTCTTTTGCACGACTTCGATTCTCAAAATAAACCTCCGCCAGCTCATCCTTCAACCCATTCAGTACAAGCCCTGCACCTTCAGGACCACTCGAAAAACCTCTGCTATAGTTCCTACGTGTCACCCACTGACCAGGTCCTGCTAGGAACCGCTATTGTACTTGTTGAGGATAGTAATAAAAGGTTGCACTCTTTTCGAGCTTTACTTGACTCAGGAAGCACACGCTCTTTTATCACCATGAAATGTGCTCGACAATTGAAACTTCCAATTCATGAAACCTTTCAGAAAATCCACGGATTAGGCAACAATATATCTATTCCTATCTCGGGTAGAGTTCGATTTACACTTCATACTCAGCATAACACAGAGATATCTCTTGGACTAAACGCCCTCGTCATTCCTCAAATTACTTCATTTCTTCCACTATGTCCAATACCTCAGCATATTGTAGAAGCGTTCAGCTCATTCAAGCTAGCTGATCCAAAATTTGGCACCCCCAAGAATATTGACTTATTGCTTGGTTCTGATGTGTGGCACTTAATTGTATCTGGCGCACCTAATCCAGTGGGAGCAGGACTACCTTTTCTAACCCCCACTGTTTTTGGTGACGTATCTGGGCCTATATCTTCTGACTTCCCATTTAGCGACACCAGTCTTGTTGCATATTCTCAGTTGGACATACAAAACCAACTTAAGCAGTTTTGGCAGTTAGAAGAACCCAGTCCAGTTTCATTAGTTTCCCCTGAAGATGAATACTGTGAGCAACATTTCAAGGACACCTATACTCGTACTTCATCCGGTCGCTTTGTTCTCCAATTCCCATTCAAGGGCGAATCTAATCTTGGAGATAATCGAATTCAAGCCAAAAAACTCCTCTTCCACTTAGAGCGTAAATTTCGCCACAATCCATCATTGTTTAACGGATACTCTGACTTCCTTTGCAAATATGAAGAGTTGGGACACATGAGCAAGACAGCCATATCTTCTTCTTATCTAATTCCTCACCATGCTGTTTACAAGGATACGAAGATTAGGGTTGTATTTGATGGGTCCTGCACCTCAACCACACCAAGTATTAACGATCAGCTCCTTTCTGGACCTAAACTCCAGGCAGACGTTGGCGACATTCTGCTTCGCCTTCGATTCCATTCTGTAGTAATCATCACTGACGTTGTCAAAATGTACCGCCAAATCCTAATTCATCCTAAGCAACGGATATATCAACATATTATTTGGCGGGACGACCCAAACAAAGAAATTCAAGAATATGAGCTTAATACGGTTACCTATGGCCTCCGATCAAGCACGTTCCAAGCTATCAAGACAATCAGAGAACTCGCAACGCTAGAAGCTGATAGATTTCCTCTAGCTTCGTAATGCATACTTCGTGACATGTTTGTCGACGACGTAGTCACAGGTGCCAACTCCGTTGAAGAAGGCAAAGAATTGTGTTTGCAATTAATTAAATGCTTTTCTAGTGGTGGTTTCACACTCGACAAATGGGCTTCTAACAAACCCGAAATTCTCCCAAAGGATGTTTCTCCCAGCACCAGTATGATTGCAATACAATCTGATGAATTACCTTCTATCAAGGTTCTTGGTTTAGGATGGGACCCTGCCACAGATCACTTCAAATACTCCATCAGTGAGCCATCTAGCATCATGACTAAGAGGTCGGTCCTATCAACCATTGCAAGAATATTTGATCCTTTAGGCTTTCTGGCCCCAGTTGTGCTAACTGCTAAAATCTTCCTACAGCAGTTGTGGTTGTTAAAACTAGATTGGGACACTTCCGCAGCATTTTATAGAAGGTTGGTCCAAATTTATTGGCTCTTGCAATTACCTTTCTCAAATATGTATTCCACGCTTCATTCCCTATTCAAGTGTAAATAGAGTTGATTTAATTGGATTTTGTGACGCTTCAACAAAGGCTTATTCAGCCGTTTTCTATCTGCGAACGGAAACTTCATGCGGCCAGGTGTGTGTCACGCTAGTGAAGGTAAAAACAAAGGTAGCCCCCCATAAAGTTCCATTCTATTTCACGCTTAGAGTTATGTGGGGCCTTGCTTCTTTCGAGCTTGCTTGCATCCTTGAAGTTCGATCCGCATCCTTGCCCAACACGCGTGTATCTTTTTACCAATTCCGCAGTTGCTTTAGCATGGCTTCGAACACCCAGTCATCAGCTAGCCGTCTTTGAAGCTAATCGAGTAACATCTATTCTGGATAAAACACGTCTTGAAGACTGGTACCATGTAAGATCCAAGGAAAACCCTGCCGACATATCATCGCGAGGCATCAATCCTTCCGAAATACAGAACCATCATCTTTGGTGGCACGGCCCGAGCTGGCTAAAATTAAACCCTCATGACTGGCCCATCACGCTCTCCAATGCCAAACTGCAAGCCACTTCAGCTCTGCTCGGCACGTCAACAGTGTTACCTGAACCACAATGGCTTTTGCGTTTTAGCAATCTGAGGACTCTACTCCAAGTCATCGCCAGGATTATCCGCCTCTCAACTCGGGCGAGGGCCCCGTCCTCCGGCGACAATGCCAAAATTCAACTCTCATCCCCAGTCAGGGCTAAGGAAATCTCCGATGCAATAAACAAATGCATAACGTTAGTCCAAAATTCTGCCTTCCCAAAAGGTATAAATTCTCCTAATCATAACCATAATCATAATCCTAACCATTTCTTGACGAACTGGGTATTATTAGAGTGGGCGGAAGACTAAACAATGCTCCCATCTCTCTCTCAGCCCGTCATCCAGCAATTTTACCATCTTACTCTCATCTTACCTATCTTGTAGTCAGCGAGATCCATAATAATTATTTTCATGCCGGTACAACTCTTACACTCAACCTTCTCCGGCAGAGTTATTGGATACCATCTGCGACAAGATACATAAAGGGCTTCATTCGTCGTTGCATAATCTGCCGTCGACGCCAACCCAAGGCAAAAATCACTATTATGGCTCCTCTTCCAAGCTCTAGGTTTAAAATGATTAGACCTTTTCTTCAGGTAGGTATTGATTTCGGTGGTCCCTTCTCAGTAAGAGACTCTCTACGTCGAAAACCTATCATATCTAAAGCATATTTATGCCTATTTGTCTGCTTTTCTACCAAAGCACTCCATTTAGAAGCAGTATCTTCCCTCTCCACGCCACCATTCTTGTCAGCGCTGGATAGATTTATATCACGTCGGGGTCTTCCAAAAGCCATACATTCCGACAATGGAACAAACTTCGTCGGTGCTTCCCGCTACTTAAAGGATGTCTATTCCTTCATTTCACAACATTCAACTGCCATTCAAACGCACCTCGCTGACAAGGGTGTGGAGTGGCATTTCATTCCACCTCATTCACCACACTTTGGAGGCTTGTGGGAGGCTGGCATTAAGTCCGTGAAGAAACTACTGCCTGCTTCTGTTGGTAGCCATCCAATGACGTTCGAAGAGTTAGCGACGATCTTCACAAAAATTGAAGCTTTGCTAAATTCACGACCTTTGTGCCCTCTAAACGATGATCCCTATGAGCTAGATATCCTCACTCCGGCTCATTTTCTAATTGGAACATCTATGCACGCACCACCCGTCGAAGATCTAAGAGACGTACCCCTCAACATGCTCTCCCGCTGGCAGCTCATTGACAGCCGTATCCAGTATACTTGGAAAAGGTGGAGCAAAGAATACATCCACCATCTTCAGCAACGGCACAAATGGAAGAAATCTGAAGTGTCGGAAGCATCGTACTCCTCATCGACAAGAAGAATCCTTTAGGACAATGGCCACTTGCCCGTATAACTCAAACTCATCCCGGCAGTGACGGCGTTGTACGCGTAGTGACAGTCCGCACTGCTTCCGGCTCAGAGCTTAAAAGATCCGTATCATCCCTTTCCCTCCTTTTCCCAAACCCTGAAATGAACACTGTAACTGTTTAATTCTCTTTTCTTTTCTTCTTACTGATCTCAGTTTAGCAGTCCTTGATGACTCATTGTAAATGTTGGATTAACCAAATTTAAGTGGGCGGTATGTTAGAGACCATGTCGGTTAAAAGTAGCTAATATTTATTTCCTAACATTTAATTATTAAAATGAAGCTTGTAGCGTCTAGGTATAGGCGAATAGTCTGGCAGCTGAGATACAAGCCCGGAGGCGGTTATCAGCCAACCCTTAATCCTCTTGCGGATCACCACTATCTCTTCTATGGTTTACCCTCGAGCCTACAGAGTTCGCCACCTCCCGGTGCAATCTTCTAATGAGGGCAGCACCTTACAGGCCCAGCACAGAAAAAGCGCCGATTTGCGAGCTGCCCGCCCTAAGTCAGTTCAGCCTTTAGTCCCTGAGGAACAGCACATGCTTGAGGCCCTTAGGAGCATTTTTTTCGCTTGCTGCATCCATCCTCTGGAGGTACACCTTCTTCTAAGCCCCGTCAAGCTCCAATTTTCAACCTGGCGTCAGCGGCTACAGGGAAGACGCAGCATCAACCAGATAAGCGAGACTATAATCTTTTTTTTTTTTACCCTCAGCGGCCACTATTCGCCCGATCATCAACTGTACATGCTTGTATTTTTATTATTTTCATTCGCACAGAAGTTAATATTTTTTTGTTTTATTTTCAAGCTAACATACTAACCAGCGCCTGCTCCACAAGGAGATATTTTTTCTTATGTTTTCAAAAATAAATAATTCAATTTTTTTTTCTCTCTCACTCTATATTGTCGATCATTTAGCCTCAATAATAGGCACCTATATGTTCAGCACTATTTCCTCATCAATCTCTTCTATATATATATATATATATATATATATATATATATATATATATATATATATATGTATATATATATATATATATATATATATATATACATTTCATTAGCAGTTTGGTGCTGAGCGTTAACATATATATATATATATATATATATATATATATATATATATATATATATATATATATATATATATATATACAGGGTGTCCCGTAAATGTCTAGTCATATTGTGGGAAGTGATAGAGGACCCTTAGGGGAACAAAAAATGTTATGTGACGATTTTCCGAATTCTCACACAGAAGAAAGTTTTTTCGAGACAAACGTGTTTTTTAAAAGAATAATCGTTGTAGCTCCGGCCCAGGTGGTTCTACTCGGACGAAAGTGAAACTAATCGAAAGCTGAGTACATTTACTAGAAGTCTAGTTAAGAGTAATGGTAAAAATAAATGAATTTAAGTATGTCTATATTACCAAAAGAAAGCTATTCTAAATTTCCTGTCTTTTTCTTCATATTTCTTACCAGTGTTACTCTTCAATGGGCAGGATCTGAGATTTCCGGGTTTCAGAAAATCTTCCTCATTTAACCAGCTTTCCATTCATGTATCACAACCCTGTGTTATTGAAGTATGTGAACGATTTAGGAACAAAAGTTTAAAAAAAACTATGGATCTGTGAAAAGAAAATTAAATTTTTTTCTTCAGTTTATTCATAAAGCTTAAAAGAAATATTTATTTTTATAAATATTTACTTAAATATTAAGTAAATATTTACTTAAATCAATAAAAAAAAATACGTCCACAAAAATAAAAAAAAACCTAAAACAGTAAATAAATAAAATACACATTTATTTTGAATTTGTTAATTACAGTAACTAATACTGGGTCCAGGAGGTGGCCATTAATGAACCCCAACCACACATTAACCTGAAAAATTATTATTTTACCTAGATAACGAATTTGAACACATTTTTACAGGTATTTATAATTAAAAAACAAATGCTTTACCTTGAATTGATACTGATGTAAAAATGTGTCTAAATCTGTTAGTCTAGGTAAAAATAATTTTTCAGGTTAATTTATGGTTGGGGTTCATTATTGGCCACCACCTGGAACCAGTATTAGTCACTGTAATTATAATATAAAATAAATGTATATTTTATTTATTTACGCTTTAGGATTTTTTTTTTTTTTTTTATATTCGGAAGTAATTTTTTTTTATTGTTTTAAGTTAATCTTTACTTAACATTTAAGTAAATATTTATACAAATAAATATTTCTTTTAAGCTTTATGAATAAACTGAAGAAAAAAAGTCCGACTTGCAGGAACTGCATCATCTTAGCGCGGGTCCGTTCTTATCCCTAGTCTAATTTGGAAAGATTAAAATAGAATCAGTTATTATTTTGGTTCCACCAGTCTTGAAAGGTCTTGATTTACGATCTTACCTGTATGGGTCGGCTAACCCATAAGTCGGCCAGAAAGGCCTCCGCTCAGAGGCATTTGGAAAGCCTTGGGATCTCTCTCTTTGAACGCTACATTTTTAACAATAAATTGATCTTCTTATTTTACTTAATCTGCTTTATTGTCAAATACATTATCCGACTATAAGAAATTAAAAAAATAACAATGAAAAAAACAAAAAGAACCGTTCGAATAAACGAAATCAATTACTTTAAAGTTTTATGCACTTATTTCTCCGATTGCCATCGCCTAATTAAAACTATCTTCAGAACCTTTTTTTTAGAGCATTTAGTAAGCTTTCGAATGGTAACCTTCCGCTTCCCAAGATTGTCAACGGTTTTCGAGATACTAACGAAAGTATACAAAGTTACCAAAACTTTTCTTGTCTGTTCATAAAATATTTTATTCTAACCCTTCCTTTACTCCAAACGTAACCAAAATTTCAACATATTAGTGTTGATGAAATTTAAACACGCAGAAAATGTTTCAACTGAATCCCATAATTCTAAGTACCAAAATCTAAGACAAAAAGAACAGTTCGAATAAGCGAAATCAATTACTTTAAAGTTTTATGCACTTCCGATTTATGTATGGTTTTATGTATTTCTCCGATTGACATCGCCTAATCAAAACTTTCATCAGAACCATTTTTGTAGAGCATTTAGTAAGCTTTCTAATGGTAAACTTCCGTTTACCAAGATTCTCAACCTTTTTATGTCTGTTAATAAAATATTTTATTCTAAGCCTTCCTTAACTCCAAACGCAACAAAAATTTCAACATATTAGTTTTAATGAAAGTAGAAAATGCAGAAAATATTTCAACTGAATCCCATGATTCTAAGTACCCAAACCAAAAACGGTATTCAAAAACTATTTTCCAATTTTCTCGGAAACGGTTCAATCTATCGCCTTGAAAATGGTTTCATTCGTTTTCCTAGCCCAGGAAGCCTATAAAACAAGTACTTACAAGCTTATAAACTCAAAAACATAAGCGTTACGATTTTTTTGCGCGAATTTCGCCCCAAACGCCAATTTTTGTGCCAAATTTCATCAAAATCGGACCACTCGTCTTCGACCTAGAGAGCGAACAGACAAATATATATATATATATATATATATATATATATATATATATATATATACAAATTTGAACCACCATCATTTTCGGTTTCTAGGGGTTCTGAAACGTAAAATTTTCTAGTCGGCACTTCTGGATTGCGTCATGAGATCAACCTTATAAGCGGGGTTCCTCCCTATGGGGGAGGGAGGAACCGCGCTAAAATGTAATTTTCTTTTCACAGATCCATGTTTTTTTTAAACTTTTGTTCCTAAATCGTTCACATACTTCAATAACACAGGGTTGTGATACATGAATGGAAAGCTGGTTAAATGAGGAAGATTTTCTGAAACCCGGAAATCCCCCGATTATTCTTCTAAAAACCTTTTTCTCCCTTATGTGTAAGAATTCGGAAAATCGTAACATAACATTTTTTGTTCCCCTAAGGGTCTTCTATCACCTCCCACAATATGACTAGACATTTACGGGACACCCTGTATATATATATATATATATATATATATATATATATATATATATATATATATATATATATATATATATATATATATATATACAGTGAAACCTCCTGTAACGGACACCTCTATGAACGGACAGAATATCCATGGTCCCGGCGAAAACCCTTTTAAATCAATGCATTAGCACCTCTCAATAGCGGATCCTCTACTTACGGACAACGGACACCTAACATCGGACCCATATAGCTGATTTCAACTCCCAATAGCGGACATCGGGGTGAAATATTTAATTAGATTCTCAGAATCTCAAGAAAAAGCAAACCCTGGCGGGAATTGCTAGTAAAATTCATACGAAATGTCATGAGTAAACCGTACCCTAATGTTCCAGGAACCACATCTTATTTTGTTACACCATTTTTCAGCAGGTTTTATTCAGTTTGTATCTAGTCATGAAGTCTGAAAAGAACGCGTGTAACTCATTTTGTAAAAATAAAGTGGAAGTTTTAAAAGTGTAGGATAGTTTAAAGCTTTATGTTAGAGAACTGGGCGCGAAGTTTGACGTCGGCAAAACGCAGACGTCAAAGTTCGCGTAGTTTTTAGAGCGATATGTGGTGGAAGTGCATCGGTTAATGTTGATTTAGTTCAAGATTGCTAAGGAGGCTAAATGAATTTCGAGCCCTGCCAAGCAAGATATTGATTCTAAAAGGGGAAACGTGCACAGAAGACAAACAAAGCAAAGATCGTTTAACTGTTATGTTGTGCGTAAATATCGAAGGCAATTTTGAACAGCCGTTAATAATCGGTAAATAATTAAAACCACGTTGTTTTAAAAACATTAACGTCAATACTTCAATAACATCTTGGCAAGCTAACAAAAAAGCATGGATGACAACGCCTATAATGAGTGAATGGCTAAAAATTTTCGATCAGAGAATGCGACATCGAAAACGGCGTGTAATTTTGTTTTTGGACAACGCGACATGCTACCCACAAATGCATATAATAAATGTTAAAATTTAGTTTTTTCCACCGAATATGACATTTTGCTGTCAGCCCTCGATCTCGGCATTTATTAAAAATTTCAAAACATATTACAGAAAACGATTTCTTCGGGAAACCATTACGAAATTGGACTCAAGCGATTATGTTACTAATGTACTGGACGCGGTATTGTGGATAATGGTAGCTGTAAAACAAATAAGAAACTGTTGTGCACTGTTTTCTCAAAGGTGGATTTCATTAACCTCCCAATAAAGGACACCTCCCAATAACGGACATTTTTTACGGACCCAATGGTGTCCGCTATAAAGAGGTTTCACTGTATATACAAATTTGAACCACCATCATTTTCGTTCCCTAGGGGTTCTGAAACGCAACATTTTCTAGTCGGCACTTCCGGATTGCGTCATGAGATCAACCTTATAAGCGGGGTTCCTCCCTATAAAGGGAGGGAGGAACCGCGCTAAAAAAGATAATAAAGCCTTCGGAGATCAGTTTTGAGTAGTTTTATTCGATTTCCCACATGAAAATACCGACAAAAAGTGTACCTGTAAGCCAAATCGTAACCATTACGATTTCCATCAAACGAGTTTACGGGACAAATGGTGTAACAGGGAGTGGATTTTCCTGGTCAACGAGCTTTCACTTTTTTTTTATTACGAAACATTTTCATACAAAAAATCACGAAAATCAGACGAAGTTTTGTATATATATTATATATGTGTGTGTGTGTGTGTGTGTCTTCGCGCTTTAGTGCCTCCAAAAAGTGTCTGATTTTCATGATATTTTAGTACGAAAATATTTTTTATTGAAAGAAAGAAAAGTGAAGCTTGTTAAACAGGAAAATCCGCACACTGGAACATGTTTTATGTAAATTTCTATAAGCGCAGTTATTTTTTGTCTTTGTTTGGATGCTGCGCGCCTTTTTATATAATTCATGTCTAATCTTTATTAGTAGATATTCAAAATAAATCATTCTCGAATCTGTTTTTGCAGAGGCTTTCCAACCAATTCCATAAGGCCTTCTTATTTTCTGGGGCCAAAAGGTACTTGTGATATAGGCAAACTTTTGATGGTCTATATATTACATACTAAATTATTTTAAATGTGCTTTATTATTTGTTGCTTTAATGTTTGTTTTGCATAAGCGTTGCCATTGCCGCGTTGAGTAGTGGAGTGCTTTGGTGGCTGAGTTCTGAGAGAGGCCTGGCACAATGTCGCTTTGGGAGGCTGCGCAGTGAGTACTCATGTTAGTACCTATAGTCCGCCCGCAAACAAAAGAACCTGTTACTGCGCAAGCGTTGTACCCAGCCCATGTGTGGGAAGGCCTTCCCTCCAGCCACGCCCCTTCTGCTTCTTTTGGTTGCGGGCGGTCTATAGGTATCATTTAGAGCACAGAACTCAGTCTGTTTTGTATACATGGGCATAATTAAGTCGTGAATCTCTCCTCTTTTTTTTTTTTTTTTCATAACGGTGCATCGACATCTTGGCCATTAGCGCCGACATCCGAGCCGTGAGATGAGTCTAATGCGTTAGCCACTAGACCACGGGGAAACCCATCTATCCTCTTTTCTCAAATATGCGTTCTGTATGTTATATAGTACTATGACATATTTTATATTTGACCTTTTATATATTCATTAAATTTTTATTTGTTGAAACATATGTGTGATTCCACCTGGACCAATAAATGCCTTAAAGGACAATATTCTACATTTTTATTGGAGGCTGCCTTTTAGGCCTCTTCTCTCGGTCTGAGAGTTAATTTTTTTACACGAATGTCCATTTCTCTGACAAAATTATTTATTTGTTAACATTATCGTTTATAATTTATTAATAGTTTTCCAATGTTACTATTATTATTTATATTATATTTAGTTTCCGTATCAAATATCTAAATGATCATTATAATGTTATCTGAAGTCTGATTACGGTGTACATGTCTTTTACGTAAATAACAATGCGTAAAGAATCTTTCTGAATGTAGTGTAAGGACGAGAAAAGCCAACCTGAGCCATCATGTGTGTTCAGCAATTCAAGAGACAAGGGGTGCGAGTAAGGGCGTGAAGAAGAAAGGTCGGTTTAGGCTATAGAGGGCTGAGCTGTAGGCATTGTAAGGTCGGTTAGGCTACAGAGCGCTGAGGTGTAGGCTTTGTCGTGGCTACAGAAGCTCATGTTTGACCCCTTCCAGCTTATCTCTACTTGGCCTAATCGGAAAGCATTTACCCTTCTGCTCCACGTCCTACAGCCGTCTGGTAATTGCGACTTGCTTCACTCAGCGTTGTTTCTACTTACAAAACAGTTTGAGACCATTTGTCCTTTCGGAATGGTTTTCAATTCGTCCTGCTCGAGAGTAATAAAATATAAAGGTTCGGAATGTACAGGTCTAGCACACACACGATAAACCTCAGGGCCGGGACTAGACAGTACAGCTGTAGTAGGCTCTCTGTGTGTGAAGTAAATACCCTCTTGTCCACACACGTCAGGCCCAGCCTGCAGAATCCCGGCCTCACTGTAGAGTTAATCTATTTGTGTTTTCATTCTACTTTGATGGACTGTACAGTTCTACTCGGGGCTCGGGGGCGTGTCATACAAGGTGAGGATTATTTCAAGTTTTGAACTGTGTAGTCCAAATCTTGAGATATTCCTCACCTCGTGCTTTTCAGCTAGAGTTTTTTGGTAGAAAAATATTGCATTTTTGAGCACTGAAATGCAGTTCGCAGCAAATAGTAGTATATTTGTGCTAACGACTTGAATAAAGTGATTATAATGTAAAATACCCTAAATTATGAATAGTGGAGGGTTAGGCTTAAACAAAGAGTACTGGTGCTCGTGCTGGTGGTGGTTTTCAGACCTATACAGGGTGTCCCGATTTTAAATGGCAAAACTTCCGGAGCGTGCAGGGGACCAAAAAACTAGGACAAAAAGTCCTTTAGAGATTTGCTCGTTTTTGCTTCGTTTTGGAGAAAAACGCAAAACAAGAAACGAAACATGTTTTCATTTTTGTACTTACTTATTTAAATGTTCAATGGAAAAAAATTGTCATTGCGAATTGTTTCAACAAACCAATTATTAAAATTCAATCACTTGATGATGATATAGTTTTCGTGTACGGTTTCTGCACCGGTGCCGATTCGCAAAAATCGAAGAAATTTGCAAATATCGAAAAATCGACGAGTCTTTTCGTTAACTTTTATTTGACAACAAGATTAGGAATATCGCATATGAATATCGAATATGAATATCCTGCTGCATAGGAATATCGCAGCAGGCAATATGACGAACTTTGAAAGGTGATAATCGTCACCCGTACCATCTTCAAATATTGCAGAATTTATTACTTCAAATCGATATTGAATTTGAGTAACTGGTTTCCTCGTATGGGGAACCTTGAAGAAGGAAATTTATTCGGTGTCAATCAACTCAAGATTGCAATTAAGAGACTGGATCATAGATGAATTGCACCAATTTTCACAAATTTTCAATGTTTTGATAGAACAATTTTCAGCTGCAATTTATCAAGACAGTGCTAGATGTAATGCTTAATTTTCTGTAAGAAAACAACATTTAACCCATTAGCGCCTTTAATTACCATATGGTAATGCCCAAATCTAAGCGACAATAGCAAAATTATATTATATACTAAGTTCGTAAAATTGATTTGTGTGTATTATACACACATAAGTTCTGTGTGTGTGTGTGCCTGTTTGTTCTCTAGCATAAAAAAATAAGATATTTAGATAAATTTCGCACGAAAGTACTTTGTCTAAAACGAAAAGTCAAGTTGGTTAGCCAGCAAAATCTGCTGTACGTTAGTTGAAATCCGGACGAAATAAATTTAATTACTCACGGATTTCCGTACGTAGGCTTCCAAGTACATTTTTAAAGGTATTTTGAAGAGTAATATTTTGTACATTGGCTCCACCTATAAAAATATAATAATATAAGTATAAAAATCTCAATACACTTGAAAATATTTTATTCCACGTGTTTCTGACCAACCAAGTTCACTTTCTTGGATATATATGGCGTATGTCAAAAAATAGTACCTTCATTTTATTTTGTGACACTTTATAATCTGTTTGCCCTACATGTTTCGTGGCCTACATGCCACCTCCTCAGGGTATATATTATTGCATTGCATTATATTACCTTATTGTCTATGTATTTACATAACATTATGCTTAATACAAGCACATTTTTTCCTTTACTGTACGTCTACGTTATGTATATATTAGTTTTATGGTTATTATTGTCTATATATTGACGTTATATACGCACATGCATACATATATACATGTGTATATACAAAGAAAAACTTATATAATATTACATTACTAGATGTTAAATTATTTTGAGATATTTATATTATGTTATATATATATATCGCATTTGCATCCTAGGAAAGTCAGTATGGATCTGAAGGTTCACATTGATTATTATCTGCTTACGGTGGAATATTCATGTCTCTACAGAACACTATGGTAAGAAAATATTAAGCTGCGTCAAAAGAAATTTATTAATAACCATTGAAAAAATATATGTGTTTTAATAAAAGTAAAAAAACTACTCCATCATTTCGAAGGCATAACATGCAACAACTTCCGCTATAGAATTTCCCTGAAAGATTGAATTCCCAATAAATCCTGCAAGGGTCCATATACGCAGAAGTATCCAGTATTTGATATTGAAAGCTGCCTCTATTCCTGGCAATCATTTAATACTGACCTTTATAGCTTTTCCATTAGCTTTGGAAAATACTTCCTACATAACTGTAGAAAACCCTTCATTTCTATGAAATTTCTTGGGTCTCTGGTTGATGGAAGGCATAGAATAGGAGCAACTCATTCAAATATTTCCAAAGCTCATTATGAAATGCTATATTATTTTAAAAATTAATTATTTTGGAGATAAGTAGAGTAGGTTGGTTAGTTCGGTGAGGGTCGTGTATGTAATTTGTTTGTCACTCCGTTGGTCATTGCCTTCTTAGGGTCGAACTGGGAGTCCTTTGTATGTTGGTGTTTGGAATATGGGGTAATTTTATACTTTATGCTATGTAGAGTTACTTAAAAATGTTGTCGTTTTGTATCTGGAAGTAACATTGTGTCAGTCGTTTTTCGTTTGTTTGTTAGTTTAAGTAGTTTCAGTGATCTAAATATCGTGTCAGAGCTAGTGTTTCTATTTATATATATATATATATATATATATATATATATATATATATATATATATATATATATACTGCGCATCGACATCTAGGCCATTAGCGACGACATCCAGGGTGCAGCGAATTTTCTCTACGAGCCGTGAGATGGGAAAATTCCTGCCGCCAGTGGGAATCCCATCAGAAAAAAATCCTCCAATATAGTGTTCTTAATATTTCTCTTTTCATTAATCTTTGGCTCTTGCCTCGAAGGCTAAATTTTAAATATCACATAAAAAATCAGGAGTGAACCAATATTATTCGTAAATATAAACTAAGTAATGATAAATTTATTTATTTTTTTACATACACATACAATCTTTACATAATGATTACTTGGGTGACCATTAGCATTGACCAATATAATATTTGCACCCCTTTCCAAATGGCTCAAAAGGAATGAAGGAGCAAAACTTTACAACAAGGCAGGCCAATTAATCTAGGAAAAACGAGAGCAGGGAGTTCGCAGCCAGTCAGGTCAATAAACCAATTGATCTTTGAAAAGGAAGAGCGAGGGTTCACAACCAGTCAGGCAAAAAAAAAATTGATCTTTGAAAAGGAAGATCAGGGGTTTAAAACCGATTGGGCCAATAAACCAATTGATCTTTGAAAAGGAAGATTATGGGTTTAAACCCAAGCGGCCCAATAAACCAATTAATCTTTGGTAAAGAAGAACAGGGGAGTTCACAACCAGTCAGGCCAATAAACCAAGTAGTATTCGAATAAGGAAGACAGGGGTTCACAACCAGTCAGGCCAATAAACCAAGTAGTATTTGAATAAGGAAGAGCAGGGGTTCAAAACCAGTCAGGCTAAAAAACAAATTTATCTTTGAAAAGGAAGATCAGGGGCTTAAAACCAATTGGTCCAATAAACCAATTGATCTTTTAAAAGGAAGAGCAAGAGTTCACAACCGTTCAGGCCAAAAAAGTAATTGATCTTTGAAAAGGAAGATCAGGGGTTTAAAACCAATCGGGCCAATAAACATATTTATCTTTGGTAAGGAAGAACAGTGGGGTTCACAATCAGTCAGGCCAATAAACCAAATAGTATTTGAAAAAGGAAGAGCAGGGGTTCACAACCAGTCATGCCAATGAACCAAGTAGTATTTGAAAAAGTCCGATTCGCAGGAACTGCATCATCTTAGCGCGGTTCCGTTCTTATCCGAAGTGCGATTAGTAAAGGAATAGTAGCAGCTATCGGTAGGTTTTGATCTTTCGTTAAAAATATAAAATAAAATCTCAAAAAGAAGGAAGCTTAAAGTGCCACATATGGAAACTGAAAGTTTTCTAAGCGGATGGGACTCTCCCGTCATCGCGACGCTCATTCTAGGAAAACTCTATTACCAATATGATTCTTATTTTCTCAGCTTTAATGAAATACTCATTCCACCTTTAAATAAACTTAAAAAACAAAAGTGAGGTAAACAGTGACAAAAACCCGTTTAAAATAACAAAACTAAAACTTTCGTAGTTTTAAGCACTTACTTCTCCGACTGATATTGCCCTATCGAAATTTGCTTCAGAATCTTTTTTGTAGAGAATTTAGTAAGCTTTTGAATGGTTATATCGTACTTCCCACTGTTTTGAAGACATTAAGGGGGGAAAATGGTGCTAATACCTACCGATAACTGCTATATTCCTTCACTAATCGCACTCGAGATAAGAACGGAACCGCGCTAAGATGATGCAGTTCCTGCGGGTTGGACTTTTTTTTTAGACAAATTAATGTATTATGTTTATATTATAATATAAATATTATATTTGTAAGAAGAGCAAGTCACTTTAATTGCGGTGTAAAATATTGTCGCTAGCTAAATCTAAGTATTATATAAGCTCATAAGGAAAAAATGGTGCTAATGGCTCAGATTTCGATGCACCAAAAAATAAATAAAAAAATAAGGACAATATACGAAGATTCCGAACCATTTCATGTCTGTTAATAAAATATTTTATTCTAATCCCAATAACGCTACACTTATACACAAATAAATTTTTTTTAGGTATCTATTTAATACGAATAAAATAAGGTTATAATGAGCGATCCGCTGTGGCATACACCAAGTACTACCACCGTGTGGAGTGCAACTAGTATAGACCGGTACGTCAGTACCACTGTGGTATGTAAAGAGCGGCTGTTCTGATACTCGCAAAAATTAGAAATCCTACATTCCTAAAGTTGTTTGGAGGCTTATCTTTATGACTCTAGAAAGGGACTTACAGATGACGAGGGTACACTGGGAGCTAGCTACCTGGGGACAGGGAAAATGCCCCCCACCCTAAGCCTCCTAGCTCCTCAGCTTCGAATTCATATGATTTTGTTCAATGAATTTAAACAAAAAAATTAATAAATAGATAAAAACTGCTGAAAATAGGGAATACCAAAAACAATTCTAAAGAACGAAATCAACACCAGTACAGTAATCTAGATATTCATAGGGCATCTTTGAATTCTAAGATGCCGTTGAAACAAAATATTGTTTCTATTTATACGTATCCTGTTTTATTGACTAATACATTTGACTACTATAAGCAATCACAAAAATAACGAGCAGTGAAAAACACTGTAGGAAACACACAAAAAGATTCGTTCAAATAAACGAAATTACCTATTTTTTAAGCACTTATTTCTCCAAATATGACCATCTCATCGCAAATGTCTTCAAAACATTTTTTGTAGAGAATTTAGTAACCTTTCGAATGGTAATCTTTTGCTTGCCATGATTCCGAACCGTTTACGTCATATTAATGAAAATATACGAAGTTCCCAAAACTTTTCATGACTAAAAATGAAATATTTTATTTTAATCCTTCCTTTACTCCAAACGTAACCAAATTTTCAACATACTAGTTTTGATAAAATTCAAACAAGCAGAAAATGTTTCAACTGAATCCCATGATTCTAAGTACCAAAATCAAAGACAAAAAGAACAGTTCGAATAAGCGAAATCAATTACTTTAAAGTTTTAAGCACTTATTTCTCCGATTGACATCGCCTAATCAAAACATTCATCAGAACCTTTTTTGTAGAGCACTTAGTTAGCTTTCTAATGGCATTCTTCCGTTTACCAAGATTCTCAACCTTTTTCGAGATATTAAGGAAAGTATACAAAGTTACCAAAACGTTTTATGTCTGTTAATAAAATATTTTATTCTAACCCTTCCATAACTCCAAACGTAACCAAAATTTCAACATATTAGTTTTGATGAAATTCAAACATGCAGAAAATGTTTCATCTGAATCCCATGATTCTAAGTACCCAAACCAAAAACGGTATTCAAAAACTATTTTTCCAATTTTCTCAAAAACGGTAAAGCTATCGCCTTGAAAATGGTTTCATTCGTTTTCCTAGCCCAAGAAGCCTATAAAACGAGTACTTACAAGCTTATGAACTCAAAAACGTAAGAGTTACGATTTTTTTTGCGCAAATTTCGCCCTAAACGCCATCTTCCAGTGGGCGGATTCTGCTGGTTAACGAACTTGACCTTTCAAATTGGACGACGGATTTTTGTACCAAATTTCATCACAATCGGACCATTAGGGAAGCCAGAAATGAGCGAACAGACAAATATATATATATATATATATATATATATATATATATATATATATATATATATATATATATACAAATTTGAACCACCGTTATTTTCGGTCTCTAGGGGTCCTGAAACGCGAAATTTTCTAGTCGGCACTTCCGGATTGTTTCATTGTATCAACCCTATAAGCGGGGTTCCTCCCTATGGGGGAGGGAGGAACCGCGCTAAAAGGAAGAGCAGGGGTTCACAACCAGTCAGGCCAATAAACCAAGTAGTATTTGAATAAGGAAGAGCAGGAGTTCACAACCAGTCAGGCCAATAAACAAATTTATCTTTGAAAAGGAAGATCTGGGGTTTAAAACCAATTGGTCCAATAAACCAATTGATCTTTTAAAAGGAAGAGCAAGAGTTCACAACCGTTCAGGCCAAAAAAGCAATTGATCTTTGAAAAGGAAGATCAGGGGTTTAAAACCAATCGGGCCAATAAACCAATTTATCTTTGGGAAGGAAGAACAGTGGGGTTTACAATCAGTCAGGCCAATAAACCAAATAGTATTTGAAAAAGGAAGAGCAGGGGTTCACAACCAGCCAGGCCAATAAACCAAGTAGTATTCGAATAAGGAAGACAGGGGTTCACAACCAGTCAGGCCAATAAACCAAGTAGTATTTGAATAAGGAAGAGCAGGGGTTCACAACCAGTCAGGCTAAAAAACAAATTTATCTTTGAAAAGGAAGATATGGGGTTTAAAACCAATTGGTCCAATAAACCAATTGATCTTTTAATAGGAAGAGCAAGAGTTCACAACCGTTCAGGCCAAAAAAGCAATTGATCTTTGAAAAGGAAGATCAGGGATTTAAAACCAATCGGGCCAATAAACCAATTTATCTTTGGTAAGGAAGAACAGTGGGGTTCACAATCAGTCAGGCCAATAAACCAAATAGTATTTTAAAAAGGAAGAGCAGGGGTTCACAACCAGTCAGGCCAAAACCAAATGAAGGAGATAAAATGTTTTCATTCATCCGAGTGCATCATTCATTCATACACTTGCCGGGTTATATTTTTATAAAGGTAGAGGACCAATTTAACGGAAAACATTTCTTTTCTAAGCCTCAATACCGCCATATATTAATTAACAGGGATTCATGTTATTTAAAAAAAACGAATTGAATTATTTTTCATTTCATTTCTCTTTGCTTTGTTTTTGTACCCAAAGCTTTATCATTTTTGTTTCAATAATTGATTCGAAACACGGATCTATCTATTCATCTCCTACATTGTCTGCATTATACTTAAATGTTTTCTTTGCCATCCTCTGTCTAAATAAATAAATGAAATGCAACTCTAAAAAAAAACAAAAAAAAAAAAAAACATCCATCCATGGTTGATTGTGATCCAGGAATTCAGGAGGCCATTTGTAGTCATGTTTGTTTTTACTAATATCAAATTTACTTTCAAATTGGATCATATAGAAGAAATCTGATTGCATATTATTTTCCTACATTTAAATCTCTTTAAGGTAAAGCTATTATAATTTTTCAGATGGCATTATTACGGCCGTGAGGCAACATTACATCGCAAATTCATGACGATTTTCTGACAAGTTATTGCCTTTGAAGTCGCATATCTTTGGATATGCTCAACGTAATTTAATGGGCGTGGGATTGTTTTAAAGACAATATAATACCATAAAATCTGAACTTTTTACTTTTGAAATTAAGTGAATAGGGACTCCGTTTTTGAATAGAAATTTGATGAAAACCGCTGTTTTTCACGTTTTCCTAAGAATTAGAGGGTTGCAAAGGAAAAAAAGTCCGACTCGCAGGAACTGCATCATCTTAGCGTGGTTCCGTTCTTAATCCTAATTTCATTTGGAAAGGTTGAAATAGAAACAGTTATAATTTTGGTTAGGCCTTTCATGAAATAATTTATTACCTCAAATAGGTCCGCCCAGACCCTCACCTCTACCTGACAGACAAAGGGTCAGGCAGCACCCTTCATCCACTCCTAGAGATACTAATCTTACTGTTCAATGATTTGCAAAATGTTTACATTTTCTTGTACTCTTCTACTATAGTACTAATTCTACAAATAATTCCAACTAAAAAACAAATATTTGTCCACTTTTCTCGAAAACGGATAAAGCTATCGCCTTAAAAATTGTTTCATTCGTTTCTATAGGCGAATAAATCTATAAAACGAGTAATTGCAAGCATATGAAGTAACAATTACGATTTTTTTTGCGCGAATTTCGCTCCAAAAACCATGTTCCAGTGGACGGATTATGGTGGTTAACGAGCTTGACCTTTCAAATTAGACGAAAGATTTTTGTACCAAATTTCATCAAACTCGGACCATTATTGAGGTCAGGAATGAGCGAACAGACAAATATATATATATATATATATATATATATATATATATATATATATATATAAATTTGAACCGCCGTTATTTTCGTTCTCTAGGGGTTCCGAAACGTAAAATTTTCTATTCGGCACTTCCCTATGGAGAGAGGGAGGATCCTCAATAATAAACGGGTGGCTCCTCAATAACGTGGAGAAAAAAAAAAAAATAGTTTTCTACTCCCAGATATATCTACATATTAAAATTGGTAGATTTGATATGGATTGGCCCTCAATCGAAAATTAAATAATTTTTTAAGAGGTACTATTCTCAATTTCCTTGCCTTCTTTAATCGACACTTCGGAGATTCCTGTTAAGTTTAAATGAATGTGATAGTATATTTCATTGATTACAAGAGCTATACAGAAGAATAAGACTTACTTAGACTAATCCTTTGGAAGGTTTGGCTAGTTCCCAGCTGTAGGGCTACTAAAGCTACACTAGTCTAATCACCTTTCCTAAGCAGCTCGATATCAGTTCTCTTCCAATGATATTAAGCTATAATTTCAAATAGACTACTCAGTACAACGAAGAAACAATTTGCATGAAGCTGAATCCCTAGGTCAAAAACACGCCTTCCTGCCACCCTCCCTCTCACTCTTTCTCTCTCTCTCTCTCTCTCTCTCTCTCTATTACACACAGACATACACTCTGTCCTTCTTTCCCTCTTTCGTTCACTCCATCCACCTCGCTCACACTATTCTGTTAGCACTACCTATAAAAATATACCAAGTATCAATTCTTCCAATTGAAAATAATTGTAGTAGATAAACGACTCCGATAAATGAAGGTTATCTAACACCATGTAGATTTGATAATCGGCCCGTAGATATAAATATGATCAAATATCTAATATAACGAAAACTAATGAATCAGAAAATTTACTGACTCTGATCGTTGGACGTATTTAAAACGAGTAAAACTTCCATTCAAGATACATTTGGGTAATAACATCGAGGCCTCAAAAAATCATTTACACCCGTAAAGTTGTTAAAGCAACTTGTTCGGGCTAATAATTATCATATAATTTTGCCCAAAGGCCCAATTTCAGAACTAGCAATAGCTCAGATTTATTTTTTCAGGTGTCCGTCTAGCAGGGCTCTGCACAGACCTTCGCCAAAAAGGAAGTCCTGCTTTGTAAGCCAGACTTATTGTTAGTTCAGATTTATTGCTTCAGATAACAGTCTGGCAGGGCTTTGCAAAGACATTCGCCAAAAAGGAAGTCCTGTTTTGTAAACCGGAGTTAGTTCAGATTTATTCTTCCGGATAACAGTCTGGTGGGTGTCTGCACAGTGTTTCGCCCAAAAAGTCCATCTTTGTATAACAGCATTTTTTCAGGTTTATTCTTCCAGATCTCAGCCAGGCGGGGCTTAGCAAAGACTTACACCGAAAAGGAAGTCAATATTTGCATAACAGAATTTTTTTCAGG
The DNA here is from genome assembly GCA_946811695.1 of Gonocerus acuteangulatus. Taxonomy (NCBI): domain Eukaryota; kingdom Metazoa; phylum Arthropoda; class Insecta; order Hemiptera; family Coreidae; genus Gonocerus; species Gonocerus acuteangulatus. The sequence goes on from OX328132.1 coordinate 57,234,831, forward strand.
TTTCTTCTACCAGATCACAGTCTGGCGGGGCTCTGCAAAGACTTACGCCAAAAAGGAAGTCAATATTTGTATACCATAATTTTTTCAGGTTTTTTCTGGCCTGTCTCAATTTGTTTTCATATTATTTTAGCCGATCTCCGTGAAAATATAATTTTCTTTATAAATTGAATCATTTCGATTTCCGTTTCCAGTATTTTACTCTTATTTTTTAAAGCATACAGTGAAATCTTTTATAAAATAAGAGTAAAATAAAAAAAATGTAAAACACTAAATATTGTACGGGCACTCACTCAACTGGGCGGAAATCTTTTATTGCAATTTGTTAAAGATTGGAGAATCTGAAATAAGGATGAATCAAGACCCAAAGGTAATATCAGGAAATTATGGAAACTTGATAAAACCTCTTTTGAATTTAAAACTTTTTTCAGATGTTTACGCCACTATAGATTCCCTCTACCGTGCTGAAGTATGAATTAGGATAATAAATGAATACTAAAAAGAAAATTTGGACTTGCATTTAAAAATTAATAACAAAAAATAAATCAGACGAAGCCAACTGATGGTTTATACAGAGGCCGGAAGCTTATTATCATTCCAAGACAATAAAAAGTCCGATTCGCAGGAACTGCGTCATCTTAGCGCGATTCCTTTATTAGCCCTTGTGAGATTTCTAAGGAACAGTAGAAACGGTTGTTTAATATTTCGTGAAAAGCGTATCTTGAATAAAAGCAATATTTTAGGTGTCAACCCTCAACTAACGGGTGGAAGGGTCATGTCCACAGGACAGAGAATAGAGAAAGGTTGATTGGCCCCTGCCGTTTAGCTGGACAACTCATTTAACTCTTAAATGCATTTCAATAAAACAACCAATTAAAAAGTGAGGCAAATAGGGAAACAAAACTGTTCTAAAGAACGACACCAACACCAGTAAAGTATTAGAAAATATTCCAAGGCGTCTTCGAATCTCTCTCTTGGGAAGCTATATTTCAAACAATAATTTTCTTTTCTTATTTTACTTATCCTGTTTTATTGACAAATAATTCCTAATACATATATGCCATTATTCATATGTTCACTGTTTTTAACCGCTGTTAGGGTAGCTGGTCACGGGGCCAAACTCTCTTAAGCCTCCTGGGAAGGTCTTCAGGATGGTTCCGAGTGGATAGGGATTGACCTCTATGATTTGGGTGGGATGACAATTTGGAATGAAACATTAAGAATCTGGATGTTGCGAGGTCTTTTATGAAGGGGATATTTAGGTCGTTGTGTAGGGTTTTGTTGGAAACATAAAAGGGAGCATTGACTATTCTACGAAGGACTTTGGATTGGAATGCTTGTATTCGTTGTATGTTTGAGTGTTTTGCTGTTCCCCATAATTCAAGTCCGTAAGTCCAGATAGGTCTGATTATAGTTTTATATATAGTAAGTTTGTTGTGCGTCGTAAGCTTTGAAGTAGGTCCAAGTAGTCGTCGTAAGAGTCCAAATCTCCTGTTCAGCTCTTGTCTTTTTAGTCGTGTGTGCGGGTTCCATGTGAGTCTGCTGTATAGTAGATGTCCCAGGTAACGCACCTCATTAGGTACAGGAAGTCGACTGTTGCATATGAATACTGGAGGGCAAGTGCTCTTATTAAGAGTAAATGTTACGTGACTGCATTTTTCAGGGTTCACTGTACTTTTCCACAATTTGCACAATTTCTCGACAGACTCAAGGTGCTCCTGTAATTGCTGGGAAGCTGTAGAGGGATCGGGGGAAGAGAACAAAATGGCTGTATCATCGGCGTAGGTTGTTATATGTCTAGACGGGTGGGTAGGGATATCTGCCGTGTACAGGAGGTAAAGGACAGGACCTAGGATGCTGCCTTGTGGGACGCCTGAGGATACGGGTCGTGAGGTGGACAAGGTAGTACCAGACCTTGCTTGAAAGGGACGATGCGAGAGGAAGGATTGAAGGATGAGGTAATATGTGTGAGGTAAAATACGCTTTACTTAGTATAACAACCCCGGGTGCCAATACGAGTATACATACAAATTAGAACCACCGGACTTTTCGTTCTCCAGGGGGCCTGAAACGTAAAATTTTCTATTCGGCAATTTTCTATTCTCCGGATTGCACCTTAAGGTCAACCTTATAAGCGGGGTTCCTCTCTATGGAGGGAGGGAGGAACCGCGCTAAAAGGTGTGAAATATGCGGGTTTGTTTAAATTATTAAATAAAAAAATTGAGCTAATGTAATATAATATATTGAATGAAATTTGTGCATGCGTCATTCGAAATAAGACTTACCAGTTTCTGATTCCAGATGATATGCCTCCGAGGTTCGCTTGTCTACAACAAACAAGTATGATATTATTCTTGACATTTTGAAGTTTTTTAATTTCTTGATCTGCTCCAACACAACAAAGGGGTCTGATCTCCGACCTTTACTACATATAATGACATAACATTCTAAATGAAACACGGAATCTGGATGAGACAAGAAAGATCTAAATGCTAAACAAGAGGGGAATACTTGTTCCAAAACTGGCATACCATGTCAGCCAAGTGGATGCGCATATGTTTCCTTTGTTGTCATATTCTGAAAGGTTTGGTTCTGTTTTGAAACGGAGCTAGAACCCAGAAAGGCAAAGTATTCCCTGAAGCAATCAACAATATGCTTGTAAAGTTGATCAAGGCTTCATTGCTCTTGACAATCTCATCTCTATCTCCCTTAATTATAACCAACCTTTGCTTAATGGAACCAAAGTCTCATTCTGCCGGTTGAACCTATTAATTCTAACTCTTCCGTCCTTTCTTTAATAATTTAATCCAATTGCGTAATTACCATTAACCGTCGCTTAGTTGAAAGAAACTCCAAGATACAACCTACAAATTCTAACTTTTCGATTTTTCCATTTTAATTTAATCGAATGGCGTAATTGTAATCAACCTTTGCGGAGTAGATCAACCCTCAGTTTTCGCAAAATAGAACTGGCAAGTTCTAACTGTTTCTTGCTTCATTAGTAATAACTAAATAAATTAAGAATTTATTCGTATTAAGTATAAGATGGTATTACGAAAGTTATTGGGCGTGTTGTCAGGCTCGGGGTAAATACAAAAAATGTAAAATCATCTTATTGTTAATTTGAATAAATTCATAATTTATTTGCGAATTTTTTTGTGAAGAAGTTTGTAATTCACAAATTATAATGTGAATAAATTTGTAGTAATATATTTAAATGCGATTTTTTTTTAATCACTTAATATTTTGTGAATATTCACATTCTTTGTGATTATTTAAAAAAAAATTCTGTGAATTTATTTGTATTGGCAGGAAAATTTGCGAATAAAACTTTATTTGTATTTTCATATTTAATATACGTGAATACAAATAAATTCGTATTCGCACTTATGAATAAGAATTTATTAATATTCGTATTTACAAATACATTAAGTACGAATAAATTCGTACTTTTATTTATAAATAAAATTATTTCCATCTCTGCTTTACGGCAGGCAAATTGGTAATTTGGGCCCGAAATAAACCCACCACTCCTAATGAACCGATTTTATTTATTAATACGAATTTATTTATATTCGTATTTACAAATATATGAAGTACGAATAAATTCGTATTTTTATTTATGCATAAATTTACGCCCAACTCTGCCGTAATGTTTGTTATATGCCAACGAAGCTCGATATTTGCTGTGGCCATGGTCTATCGGAAGGGGGGGGGGGCTTAATTTGTACTACGTTTCAAAAGAATTCTCCCGCCAAAACGGAGGTTGGCAAACCTACCATTAGGAGCGCCTCTGTTTTGCTAGGACTCTATCTCTTTCCAGCTTTATTATTGTAAGAAGTTCTCTTTTTACATGGGGATGCTTTTATTATTCAACGAGATCAATAGACGAAGATGTTAACTTTTTGTATACAAAGTACACAAAAAAATCTGGTAGGAAACTAATTGCAAAACTAATAATTTAAACAGATGCTCATTACAAATATAAATGAGAAGAAATATTCATGTTTTCATTTTATATATATATAGGTTATTTTAAGCAAATTATTGAGGAATGCTGTCTGCACCACTCAAATTCTGAGGAAAGTGCTTAGTGATGCAGCTCCTGCGCGACGGACGTTTACCAATAAGAATATGTATTGCGTAATTGACCATCAAATATTGCAGGAACTTTTTGGCTCATTTTTATCTGAGTGTTGTTGGGGACATCTCAAGATATAAGCATGTTTTATTCAAACATTGGGTTCCCAATCGTAACCGCATAATTTTAATGCAAATGGTTACTATTTTTAGTATAAGCTTGCTTTCTTTGTCCTCGCATGAAGGACATGAATGCCTCAATGAATATCTGAAGTTGTCCTTTTCATTTTGAAGCACTCAATAAATTCTGATTCCACAAAAGAAGGCTAAGCGTTTACATTACTCCTGTTAAATAATACAGCAGGCACTCTACCGCTGCATAAGACATCCCATGTAGAATATGAGGTAGACTTGAAGCCAACATGTTATAAAAAATTCTTCTTCCCCGCAAACCTTTAGGTAAGTAGATGAAGTAGGACTGAGACTCACAAGATCAACTGGTTTGTTCCTTTGTAATGTATTTTCCGTGAGAGCAGACATTTACTTTGAACTCGCTATTCATACAGAGAACAAGAGAGAATAAAATAAGAAATAGGCTTCTTTTGTGGCTTCAAGTCTTATATGGCTCTCTCTTATCTATAATGGTAGCTCCACAGAAATCCTTATTTCTCTCTCTCTGGGTAAACATTTTTATTTATTTACTATTTACATAAACTAAGGTAGATATATTCAGGGTTTTGCCATGTGGATTTTTAATAAAACTAATCTTTTTATTTATAAGAAAATGCGTTTTTGCGGACGTTTCAGCTTAAATTTTAATTATTCATCAAAAAGGATTGAATTAACACTTTCGCTGCAGGTGTCATTAAGGAAGGGCACTAGCTGTCCTACACGCTTAGGAGTGTCCCTTCGGAAGGACACTTCTCCATTACTTTTCCCTTTAGATTCAAAAGCTCCTAAATGAAGAGGATTCACTTTTACAGCTCCAGGTAAGGACAGTTGCCTTTAGTATTGTTAGGGGTTTCCAACAGTTTTTTGTCCGTTTTTAAATCGGCTGACTTCAAGATTTTTTTTATGTAAAAAAAATTGTCTACATGAAAAATTCAAACAAAAATGCAACCGATACTAAGGTATTCCCAAACAATGACAGCAGCAGCGAAATTGTTAAAACTAATTGATCTACGGAAGGAATGATAGCAAAGCATTATACACATAAGAATATTAATGATTCTTATGGTAAATGTGTTATATAGCTGGAGGTGGTAATCTTTAAAGTACAGGAAAACAAAATTTAGCATTGGTTTTACAGTGTACCAAAAAATCAAAATTTTTAATTTTCCGAAGAGCGTGCTTCACACCCGGTGTGTAATGATTTTATTTATTTGAATTCACTTATGAATTGAGCGATTTCCATATGTTTTTTTTTTTCATTAAAAATGAACACATAAAGAAAGAAAGAAAATATTTTCCCATCCTGGGGACCGTGTTTGAAAAAGAATGGTCGTCCCGAATTGGTTAACTGATACTAAATGGTCGATCATTGCCCAATGAGTGGGAACAGACAAATATATACCTATATATTTGTCTGTCCAGGCAAATATATAAGCAGTATAGGCTTGGGTAAAATTGAAGGAGAGCGTCCTCAGCACCGATTTTTTTTTCAAATTTTACACTAAAACGTATTTTCATGCACTAAACACGAATCCGCTAAAAAAAAAAAAAAAAAAAAAAAGTTGCTCTCAACTAGGAAAGAAGTTATTAAGCAATAAAGTCCACTGTTATGGAGGTTATAAAAGTTGGCGTAAACAGCGTATTAATAAACATGCATATTAAGAAGAATGTCTAGGAAGACTTTTGGGCAGACGTGCTATGTGTTTCCGCTCGATCAACAAGATATCAAAACTCTGGTAAATGTGAAGATGCGGGGTCTCCACACCGATCGTTTTGAATTGTTGCACTATAACGTATTTTGATGCACTAAACACGAATCCGTTAAAAAAAAAAAAAAAAAAAAAAAAAAAAAAAAAAAAAAAAAAAAAAAAAAAAAAAAAAAATCGCTCTCCACTAGGAAAGAAGTTATGAAGCACTAAAGTTCACTGTTGTGCGGGTTCTGAAAGGTAATGTAACCTATGTGGACTATGTTTGTCAACATGCGCATGCGCGGGTATGGAAAAGTCCGTAATAAGGATAGAATTCTCTTAATTTAATAGAATTCTATTAATGTTAGCGAGTTGGATTGACTAGAGTTTTGATATAACGGATTCGTGTTTAGTGCATCAAAATACGTTATAGTGCAACATTTCAAAACGATCGGTGTGGAGACCCCGCGTCTTCACAAACTCTAGTCAATCCAACTCGCTGTTATGGATAGAATTCCGATGTTATGGAGGTTATAAATAGTTTATCAACATTTCAAATGAGAGTTCTTTGTTGGATGTCTGCGCATGCTCATGTTTACAAATACGCTGTTTATGCCAACTTTAACCTCAATAACAGTGAACATGCTTCTTGAGCGAGCGGAAACGCATAGCGCGTCTGCCCAAAAGTCTTCCTATAAATTCTTCTTAATATGCATGTTTATTAATACGCTGTTTACGCCAACTTTTATAACCTCCATAACAGTGAACTTTAGTGCTTAATAGCTTATTTCCAAATTGAGAGAAACTTTTATTTTTTAACGGATTCGTGTTTAGTGCATCAAAATACGTTATAGTGCAAAATTTGAAAAAAATGGATGCTGAGGACGCTCTCCTTCAGTTTTACCTTGGTTTGTTCCAATTTCACCACACTGAACTGTTGTGACCCCATTTTACGGTAAATAAAGGAAATGCAAGTCATATATGTAAGTAAAGAGCAATAGAGAGTTTCTCATGATTATTTAATCAAATAGAGGTGTCGAATGAAAGGTAGGAATGGAGTGTTATGGAGACACTATGCCTCATGACAAGATCCCTTTATCTCTCATGGGACCAATTGGAGACAGCACCTTGAGGTCTCTCTAGGGATCGCTTTGTGATCTGCTTGGAGTCGATAACTGGACATCACTACTAGCAGGCACAGCTTAGATTCACAAGACTTTTCCCATGAAATCTAAGAGTTTCAACTATAAATAAACACCCAAAAACCATTCTGCTCCGAATAGCTAGATAAACTGAGTACTAGGTGATAGAAACATTAGTGCGAATTTTCGGGACATTTTTTAATACCGTAAATAAAACCAAAGTTAACATTTTAATGAATGATATATTTTTCATTACTATCAACAATTTCTCGCCTTCTTATAAAAAGATCTCTTTCTCGCTCGGTCGCTTTTGAATATCATTGCTGTAGAAAGACTCTGGCTTTGATGATGAAAACGTCTTTGAAAGTTCTCTTAGTATCCTGTTCTGAATTTAACTTTTCCCCCTAGTAAACATTTTTTAGTTTTAATAGTAAAGGCACGAAATAAGTGAAATTCTCATCAGGCAATGGGAGTTAGAAGGATGCGACTAAACTCTAAAATAAATTCAATAATTTTAGCCTTGTTCGAGTTGTAAATAGTCAAGCATTATCATACTAAAATAATAAAGTTATAACATTATATATATATATATATATATATATATATATATATATACACACACAAACACACACACACACACATACAAATTTCACCCCGGGTTATTTTCTACTTCTATAGGTCCTGAAATGTAAAATTTTCTAGTCGGCACTTCCGGATTGTGTCATGAGGTCAACCTCATAAGCTGGGTTCCTCACTAGTGGGAGGGAGGAACCGCGCTAACAAAACTGTGTGAGATTCTTTCTGCAATCTGGTCCACTGTTGTTAAATGTTAACGTCGATATTAAAATTAACTGGACGTCCTGAACAGGGTTCGTCACAAATTCTGCTTTAAATTGTTTAGACATTTTTGGGCTCTCTTTACACTGATAGTACAGGGTCCAATGAAACGGGATGATCAAATGTAGTAATTGTTTGTTGAAAAGCATTTTTTTTAATGCTTTCTTAAAAAGTTCTTAAAAGTACGTTTGCATTGGTATTCGATATTTATTTTCTATGGGTACTAGCATACGTCATATGTTTAAGGAAATGTGTCACACACAGTCTAATACTTTATTAAAGCGAAGGTAAGTGTCGAAAGGTTCGAAATCCTATTTGGTCTAGTAGGTAGTCTCAGCGAATCCCATGCTTTAGTAAAGCGAAGGTAAGTGTCGAAAGTTTCGGAATCGTATTGGTCTAGTAGGTAGTCTCAGCGAATCCCATGCTTTAGTAAAGCGAAGGTAAGTGTCGAAAGGTTGGAAATCGTATTGGTCCAGTAGGTAGTCTCAGCGAATCCCATGCTTTTAATGGGCACGAAATTATTGGCTGACCTAATTCACACCTCAGTAAGCCGACTACTGCAAATTATATTAGAATCAGTCATAAGAAAAGGCTCCCCCTTCCAATGGAAATTTCGTAGTTACCTAGAGAGGCGGAAAATCTTCATCATACCTAAAAATAAATTATATAGCATGGATATAGTGATCCAAAAGGTTTTCTAAAATTGTTATTATGATCCTTTAAAAAAGAGGTGACCTCATGACACATCACGGAAGACCGAAATCTTCAAAGATAGGAAGAATCACTTCGTTCGCTTAATTTTTTTTTTTTTTTATTATTTATTTACTTATTTGTTTATTGATTTTTTAATTAATAATCTTATTTATATTTTTTATTTTATGTTTTTATTTTTTTTTTATCTTTCTACATATAATCTATTTTCTACATAAATGTCCTCAGTTCAATTAATTTATTAAAGCAGTTTAATACATTCATTAAGTTTAATTTTAATCTTTAATTGTAATTTTGAACTAATAATCTTATTTATTTTATTTTATTTTATTTATTTATTTATTTTTTTCTACATATAATCTATTTTTCTGCATATAATATTCTCAGTTTAATTAATTTAATAAATAATTCTAATACATTCATTAAGTTTAATTTTAATTTTTAATTGTAATTTTGAACTAATAATCTTATTTATTTTATTTTATTTTATTTATTTTTTTCTACATATAATCTATTTTTCTGCATATAATATTCTCAGTTTAATTAATTTAATAAATAATTCTAATACATTCATTAAGTTTAATTTTTATCATTCTAATTGTAATTTTGAATTAATAATCTTACTTGTTTATTTACTTTTATTTTTCTACAGATAATCTTTTTCCTACACATAATGTTCTCAGTTTAATTAATTTATTTAATCATCTTAATACATTCATTAAGTTTAATTTTAACTTTTTAATTGTAATTTCTAATTAATAATCTTATTTATGTTTATTTTTTTTTCTACATATAAAACTATTAAATCATTTAAGTAAACTGTAAAATATTGTATACAAAATACATGCGATATGCAATGCATGGGGCATGTAGTAAATAAACGGCCATACCTCAGGGTTACCGAGGTATGGAAAACAAGAAAAAAGAGGTGGATGTATCTATATATATATATGTAATTTGAGCCGCCGATATTTTCCTGACCTATGGGTCACGAAAGGTCAATATTTCGCCCCTCCGGATCCATATAATCGGTTTGACGTCATGAGCGAACATCAGCTCTAAATGGAAACGCTGCAAAACGCAGTAAAATTAAAAATATTTCCGAGTAGTAGTTTGTTTTATTGCCATAAAATGCCAAATATTTCAGAAAAGCTCCAATAATACTTTTTATCGGGTCTCTAGGAAACATGGAATTTCTGACTCTCCTTGTTTGATTAATAACAATTAAATTGTTGGCACTAATGTCTTAGATGTCATCGCAGCGCGCAGTGGTGCCGAGAGGGAAAACACCTCCAAAACATTAAATAGCGTTTGAACTAACATTTTTTATAACTAATTAGTTGTATAATACTGTTCTAATATTGCTTTCACATTTTATTAATACTTTTGATCACAAAACACCTTTTTGTTAACCGTTTTCTCTCCGAGTAACAATCTCACCGTTTTTAATGAAAAGGGAAAACAATATTTTATACCAATTATTTTATTCTTGAATAATTGGAATTACCCAGGAAGTCTTATGTGTATCTGTATCTTTTAAAAGAATTTTCTTTTTTGCCGAAATGTACCATGAACTTGGTGCATTTAGGTTTTTAGATATCTCTATTAAAACTAAATTATCCTTAGTTTATCTGGTGTAAAAAAAAAGCGGTACTTAGCAATCCTGTCCGCATAGTTTTACATAAAATTTCATCTTTTGAAGTTGCTGTCCTCTAAATTTCATCGCCGTACTTGGCCGTATGTGTGCACAGCCAAATAAAATGAAGATGTTTTATGAAAACAAGTTTACCATTATTATTATCTGCAGAGAGTTGTTGAAACGTTTGTGATAGCAAGTAAATGAACATAAATAGTGATATCTGCCTAATATCTCGCGTGAAACTGCCGAAATGTATTCGTTATAAGCGAAAATTTGAATAAAGAGGAAAACGTCGAGAACAGTTAACAGTATTACATTGGTTGTAAATTTATTCAGCTCAGCACACACCACCAAATACATTTGGAAGTATACATATCCCTACCAAATGAGTAAAATTTTGTCTTTTTAAATTGAATACATGATTTTTTTCAAGGTTTTCGTAAGATAAACCACGTTTATCTTCCAAAACAATTATTCTAACGAATTGTTAGTGGCCTCTTTCGGCTCACCACAAGATATACTGTAAAAATGATACCAAATCAAGAAAGATTCAAGTGCCTACGGGCTTTTTTCCCCAAAATCTGGCGTTTGCCACCACTGTGCACCGCAAAACAAAAATAAATATTTTATTTATTTAAATTTTAACGTCCATTTATTATTAACTAAGAATTTTAGGACGGGTTGTCTACAGGTTACCACCCTTTTCTAGCCAGGATATGGCTGATGCCTTTTGAAAGAAAAGCCACCACCCCTAGTGGGAATCTAACCCACGACCTTAGACACGTTTGTTTGTTTTTTTTTTTTTGTTTTTTTTTTGTTTTTTTTTTTGTTTTTTTAATATGTTTATTGAATAAAAGACAACGAATACAATAACACGTGTGTACCTATATACCACACAAACACTCTATTTCTAGGATTAACACACTGCAGTGTTTAAAATAAAGTTTATCAATTATTTATAAGGGAAAAATGTCACAAAAACCCTGACTTATACTACTAACTACGTAATAAGACACATCATATAATGATAATATAAATTAACGATAACTAAAATAATTAATGATAAATAATACTTAATTACATGATAATGATAATAATTATTTGAAGAGATATTACACGGATAAGTAATAGGAGAGGTAATTAATGATTAATAGGCATAAAACTAATTGAAGCAAACTAAATTCATTAAAGACTGATTGTAGAAGACCTGTAGTAGATTGTAGAAGATAGTAGAAGATAAACACAGGTCTAGACACGGGGTGTTAAGAGCTCACGCCTTAACACTCACGGCCACTGGGCCTCCACAAAAAAAATGTAGTAATTTATATGAGAAACCACTATTTCCCACGTTACTCCAATCCTCAAGAATAATCATACAAGAAACATTATTACTACGTACGCTTAAATTTATGCATCACTAATAATACTGTTAAATACTACTATATTACCCCATACGTTAAAACGTTAATTAAAGCTCAAAAACAATATTTAACTTCCAGTAGTAAGATTCTAAACCATTTCAATTATGCAAACACTTTCAAACCATACATACCATACAAATACTAAATTATTAGTAGATTATTTAATATTCTTCCAAATTACATACATGTATCTAACTCAATCTTAATTCTCAAAAAATGCTTTAATTTCTTAGTAAAGTTAGTATTAGTAATGAAGGGATGGTTTAGGAATGTTTTTATAATTATAACGAGTTAGAATCTTAGAATATGATTATTCTAGAGCTTAGTATTAATGTTTTAAATTGTATGGGTAATATAATCTGGGCGCACGGTAGTGCGTCAGGCCAAGTTCCGGCCTAAGCATACTTTGTGTACATTACAGGAGGTCTTAGAGCCGATTTTTACCCTCTCATAACTTTCAACCAGGTAAAGATAAAGTTATGACATTTTACACAGGTATTATACTACTAGATGTGAGTAAAACTGGAAATTTTCATAATTCTACATCGAATAGTTTCTGAGATATAAGCGATGAAAATTAGGGATTTATAGGACTCATTCACTGTCATCAAAATTATTAGGCACTTCCCATGATGCTAGAGACTTGAAAGTTTGCAGGATGATAGACATGAGGGTGTTATTAAAGGAAAAAATCGAAAAATCCTGAAAAGTTGTGTTTGACTCCGCTCCCCATCATGTGGGGTATCAAATGAATTGTCTTGGCAAGGAGAACCTATATTTGATGTTTTAAGAAACATTTCGACGCATCTTAACAACAACAGGTGTGATTTCTTTCTTAAATGTTGTAAATAAAGTGGTAGGGGTTAACTGCATACTAAGTTTTTCAAAGTCGAGTCATCTAAATTACAAAGTTTAGGATCACAAACCCAAAAGGTATCGTCTTTGTTCTTATCTTTTCCTTGAAGGCCTTCTACACTTTCCCTATTGTGATCTTTATCCTGGGGATAAGGTTCCTGTGTTTTACAGTGTAATACTTTAGTTAAGAGAGCAATCAATTTGTTCTCTAGAGTACTGTCATTTGGAAGATCTTCTAACTTTTCTAGTCTAGTGATTAGATGTAGATAGGTATGCTACTTATTGGTATCAAATATCATGCAGTAAGGAGAACTTTATGCAGAATCCAAAGACCCTGGTTTTATATGAAGTACAAAAGCCAGTAGGTATGCGGCAACTAAATTTTAATTAATACTAAGAAAAAAGTAATGAGATCCCCCCAAAAAACATAAATGTGAAATAGAGGCCAAGTCCCCCCCCTCCAAAGAAACACTCCTCTCCCCAAGGAGCTTAGTATTAATGTTGTAAATTGTAAGGGTAATATAATAGTATTTAACAGTGGTATTAGGAATGAAAGCGAACCTATAATTGTACAGGGCAATAATGTTTATTGTACGATTATTCTAGAGCTTAGTATTAATGTTGTATATTGTAAGGGTAATATAATAGTATTTAACAGTGGTATTAGGAATGAAAGCGAACCTATAATTGTACAGGGCAATAATGTTTATTGTATGATTATTCTAAGGCTTAAAAATAATGTTTTAATTGTAAGCTTAATAAATTAGTATTTAACAGTAGTCTTAATACTGGATATATATACAGTTTTGTCTGTAGACGCTTTAAATTGTAAGCCTAATATATTAGTATTTAACGGTAGTATTAGTATTCGATATATATACAGTTTTGTCTGTTGGCGCTCAAGCAGGCTGAAAAATGGTCCGATTAGTACGAAATTTGGTAAAAAATACTTTGTCTTATTCGAAAGGAAATACGGTTATCACACGGAATTCATCTACATAAGATCGCAGTGCACACGGCTTTGCGTACAAAGTCTTCCAAGTAGACTTTTTAAGTGATGGTACGTGGTGAATCGAATAAAACGATGTTCAAGGTCATATCTATTAAAGTTTCCGAGAATGGTGGAAAAATTTCAAATAACCTTGTAATTTCCGTATTATACGTATTACGGAATGGGCGCTACATTCCAGGAAGGACCAAGGCCTGAGCCAGCAGTCTGTTCCACTCATCGGTCCGCTGGAAGTCTCCTCCATCGACGGACACCTTTAGCACGCAAGTCTCTTCGAACAACGGTCACCCAGAACACCCATCGTTTTGCCCCCAGGCTTACCGTACATGAGGTTTCTCAGCAGCGTTTCTGGATCCATTCGTCCCACGAGTCCCAACCATTTCAATCTGCACAATCTGTTAAAATGAACACTGTCAGGCTCGTAAAATAAATCCTGCGGCTGCTGATTCTCTCGTATGTACCATGGTTGACCAATTTCAATTTTCGTATATTATCTTAAATCTCTCGAAACCCGTCTGGGAATCGTAGTAACTAAAGCATCTATTGATGTTCATGTAGACTACCCGAGCCACTGGTACAGGGTAGACAACATTATCTTGCCTCATGAAGACTTCCGAATCTATTGCGACATGTTTGACAAACATTGGTCCACTTCATGGGGCCCACCGAAGTCATTGGCAAATGTTAGCAGGGTCGCCACATGGGGGGACAACCGGGTACACTTGTCCCGGGCCCGGGCACCGTGGGGGCCGGGCCGATCCTCGCTAATTGAAAAAAAAAAAGTACCGAAAGTGACGTTTGCAGCACCGATTGTCGGCTTTTATTCTCATTTTGCTCAAAACTGAAGATGAAAATAATTTTAAAATGCCCAAAGTCCTATAATTTTCATTCTGGCTTTGAGAAGTGGGGGCCCTGAATGTTATAATAGCATTATTGCCTAGCTTCAAGTTGACTAAAGGCGGCAATGTTCGTTTTAGAGCTATGTCGCCTTATCAAATATGGCCACAAACTCGTGCCATGTAATATCTACAGTATACTGTAAGCCCTCATCGAGTAAGGGGCCTGCGATATCGGTGGGCGTGCCCTCGCCTGGTCGGGTCCTGTCGGTGGTGGTGGCGCTATCTATCACCCCAATCAAGGCATAAATCGCCCGTGTGGCTGACATGCCTTAAAACAAAAAAAAAATATGGTCTACCAAGAAGAAGAACATTTTATTTAGAAAGAGAATATACAATATGTGCATTTAGTTTTACATGTTATTCTATATTTTACATGCCATTTTATAAATTGGCTAACTACACAGTGATCATAAGTATTGTTGAAAGTTTGAACCCAAGCAAAATACGACTATAATACATACATGACATAATTTTATAACTTATTGAGATGTGGTCAGGTATCCAGAAGTATATGTTTGGTCCGTTTGTGCGTGTATCTTCTGAGGGTTCTTTCTTATAATTGCTCTATTTTAGCTATTAGTGGGTTGCCCAATACTGAATGAAAGAATTTAGTCTGTGTGTGTTTATATAGTCTGTGATTGGCGGCATTGTCAGTTTGTCGTGCACGTCTGTAATTTTAGTCTATCTAGGGTAATCATTTATAATTCGGAGACAGATATTTTTGATAACCTGAAGTTTTTTGTAGTTTGTTAAACAGGTTGAGCTCCAAACTGGACAAGCATATAGCTATACCGAACGTATAATCACTTAAAGAATTGTTTTTTTTTTTTTTTTTTTTTTTTTTTTTTTTTTTTTTTTTTTTTTTTTTTTTTTTTTTTTTTTTTTAAGGGCTTAATTTACATTTTTTATTAAAATAGGAGAACATTGACGATAGTAATTTCATACAGCTATCCTGCTTCTGGTTTATGTGCTCGGTGAAGGTGAAACCTCTATGTAGAGTTAGTCCAAAATATTTTGAATGGTGTGCTCATGGGATTATATTATTTTGAATTTTAATATAAATTTCTTGGCGCAGTCTTCTCTTTATAAACAGAACTTCTCCTGTTTTTGCGGGGTTTTTTTTTTTTTTTTTTTTTTTTTTTTTTTTGTTTTCCATTTGTAATAAAATGCATGGATCTTTTTAAAACTACATTGCAATCTGTTTACTATTGTATCGAGTCTGAATGAGCTTGTAGACAGGGCAGTGTCATCGGCAAATAGTGAAAGGCTAGTGTGTGTGAGTGTTGGCAGATCATTAATATACAAATTAAATAAGATTGGGCTTAAACAAGAGCCTTGTGGGACTCCGGCTGGTATGAATTGTTTGCTTGAGGTTCTGGAGGTTGTATTAACGAAGAATGTTCCATTTGCAAGAAATGAGTATATTAACTGAATAAGATATGGAGGTAGGTAGGTTAATGAGTTTATATATATAAGCCCATGGAGCCAGACTATATCGTCAACCAAAGTCGGCGGCTCCTATTGGAGTTTATCTGTGAGACCTATGAATCAATGAGGGTGGATTATGGGTAAACCACTGTTGAAGTACTTAGACATTATCCTAAAAATTCAGTCTTTATTACAGGGTATAATAATTGTATATTTTGAGGGAACGCGGCTTTTAAGAGAACTAGTTCCTGTTAGCGATTTTTTCAAGGTACTAATCTCGTGAAATGGTAGGATTGAGGGATACCTCGCTATCCGTGGCTGTGTAAATATACCTTCATCAGGATCGGGCTCCCGGTACTAACTACCACCTCTTTCCGCCCCAATTCCAGTCCAGGCTTAGGCTACTTTCGAAAACAGCCTTTTTTTTCCTATTGTTTTGAATACATTTACTCCGGGCAGGTGTACACCTCATACTTTTCACATGCTGAAATATATTGTTTTTTGGAGAATGAATCAATTTAACCTTTAAGTAAGAAAGTGGGGTGTTCTCAGCATCCCGTGACTTAAATTGCTCTATATTTTCAATTTATAGATTTGCAATCCTTTTCATCTCTTACAAGGAAGCATCCCCAACTGTCCCGAGCCGATTTTTATGAAACTTTATATATTTATTCAGCACGTGAAAATAATCGATAGGTATTTTTTTATATCGGCCCAATCGCACGTTTAAGGGGTGAAACCACCCTTCTAATGTACACCTAAAATATTCTAACAAGAGGATTATTCCGTGTTGGGGTCACCGATTTAGTCTACTTTTTCTGGTGATTCTACATCGAAAAATAGCCGACACATGTCCAAGCGTTCCGTCCGATACGCCTTAGGAGCTGAGAAATAAAATAAAATAGGTTGAAAATGCTTTATTTTATATATCGAGTTTGGGGTGGGGAGGATAACAGGAGATGGTGGTAGGGGTGGGGGATTAAAGAGGTAGGGCTGGAAGATAAAACATATACTTTTAATGATTTTTATATAGTCAATATAATTAGAATACCTATTCACAATTGTATTTTAGTTTCTTGTGTTTTTCTCGGAAAAGAAGCAAAAACGAGAAATATGCCAAAGGACTTTTTTTTCAGCCTGCTTTGATTACCGAAGTTTGGCCGGTTATTTTGGGAACACCCTGCATAGTTCGGAACATAAATGGATAGATAAATAAAAAGGCAGATATATGGTTTGGCAGATCGGTTATTAGATTGATAGATAGGATAGCAGATGTGTGATTTGGCACGTAGGTAAATGGATAGATAGATATATACATAGGATAGATATAGATGATTTGGAACATAGGTACATGGATAGATAGGTATATAGGAAGGTAGATATATGATTTTTCACGTTGGAAAATAGATAGATAGGAAGGCAGAAATAAGATTTGGAAACCTGGCAAATAGATAGATAGATAAGAAGGGAGATATAAGATTTGGAACACTAGCAAATAAATAGATAGGAAGGCAAATATAATATTTGGGACAATGACAAATGGATAGATAGATAGGAAGGCAAATATAATATTTGGGACAATGACAAATGGATAGATAGATAGGAAGGGAGATATAAGATTTAGAACACTGGCAAATAGATAGATAGGAAGGGAGATATAAGATTTAGAACACTGGAAAATAGATAGATAGGAAGGGAGATATAAGATTTGGAACACTGGTAAATAGATAGATAGGAAGGTAGCCCGATGACAGGGGAAGAGAGCGCGCATATGACGGTGTGTGTGTGAGAAGATCAATGTCAATTGCTCTGTGTTAAATTGTAGTAGTCACTATAGTGGTTGGTCCCCTTAACGAACCACTATCCACTATCCACCTGAGGAATAGAATCCAGATCAATGTGGACTGTCCAGTTTTTAATTGCAGGTGGCACTGTAATGGTCGGGTCCCCTAACGAACCACAAACTATCTGAGGAATATTATCTAGATCAATATCCACTAACAAGTGTTTCAGCTAAAATCCAAGCAACTAATATTTTGCCTATGAATTGGATGATTTCAGCATACTCCGGGAAATTGTCTATGTTATTCTTAAGCCAATGGAACGTATGAGACTCTGCGTTTATTGTTGACGATAGTGGAACGAAGGATGGAAATGGAAGGAAATGGCGAATTATGAGGTGAAGTTAGGGAAAACTTAATCTTAACGAACGGGAGGTTAATTTTCCATTCCATTTACTGGCCTAACTGGTCTCAGTTGTTATCTTAGTATGATTGGAGTCCTATACATGCTGAAGGGTTCCAATCAAAACATTTCATTATCTCCCTACATTGTTCCAACTTGTTATGAAATCAAACAGAATACCGAAATATATATACCTATCCCAGGTTGTGTATCTATTTAGGCATGTTGTGTTAGAATAGCTTAAATCAACAGACTTGGGGATACCGCTAATTACTAATGACGCAAAATTCTTCGATTTTGATCTAGTGTTGTTCCTTGAAAGACTGTATAGTCGTTATTCTAGGAGTTGTAATTTATTATTTATTTACTATTGAGTGATATTAATAAGTGAACGGCGATTTCACTCCTTCAAGTTGTTACCTGTATGGTCTAATGAACCAGAATGTGATTAGAAATTTGATTCACTTATCCCCATAAACAGAGGTATGGGAATGGCTGTAATATGCCAGAAAGCCAATAATTATTCAGGAGATGTCTTCAAATGAGGTTGTTTAGTCTATTGTTGTGCAAGTAGGTAGTGAAGTGTGTTTATGTAGTGGTTCTTGTCGTGTGGAATATTTAGTTAGTGCCGTCTCACATAGGAGTATTTGCACTCAAAAACCGGTCAAAATTATATTACGCTTTCTAGAGCAATGTGATCACATGAAAAACCTTTTTCGACCTTAAATAGACTTTTTTATACAAAATATACAAATTTTGAATGAAACGTATTACGATACAGCTTTATTCAGAGTTAATATTCATCGGTCATCGTTATATTTGTCTTCTTTGACTTCATCCTCGTCTTCCTCCATAGTTTTGGTGCTTTCTTTTTCACCTGAGCTAGTGATCTTGCTACTATTAGACTAATAGCTTATTGCGAAAATGGGGCACTTTTAGGTAGCTATTGAGGTTGTGATCATGACGGCATTTTTAAACATTTCTTCAAATCTTTATCGATCTTACATAGTAGTCACCGAAAATGACCCCCCGTTAATATATATATATATATATATATATATATATATATATATATATATATATATATATATATATATATATAGGGGAAGGTGTTGTACCTCTGACCATATTGTACCTTTGACCACCGAGGCTGTGGCAGCATGTAGCACCATTTTATAAATTTTGGTGTAATTAGTGTTTAGCTCCTTCACTAGAGGGCTTGTGTAACCTACTTTGGATTATTCAAGTCAAAGAGGATTCTTGCAAAAAATACTTATCCATTTCTATCATAAAAATGTAGGTTATTTATTGATGACGTTTTGCCTCATCATATTTTTTGTATTACGTCTTTTTAGATGGAAATCATTTGACAAAGTAGCTATTAAAATAAGAAACATGGTGTAGCTTCTGAAATTGATTTATCTTAACCCTAAAATATTTAGCATGCTTTTTAATTTGCACTACCAGGGTGTTGTACCTCTGACCACGACTAGGTGTTGTTCCTTTGACCAGGTCAAAGGTACAACACACCTGAGTAATTTCTTCATAATTCAACCTTTATGTTCTTCTGCTACATATTTTTAAAAAATACTTAATATTGGTTGCTTAAATTGTTCAAAGAATTTAAAAAGTAATAAATGAATAAGTTCAAACTGACTTTATCAATCCCCAGTGTAGTAGTTCAAACCTATCGCCCCTTATCGTTTCTCTTGAAGTTCTAAGACCTCATCAAAAAGCTCATGCAAGGAAAATGTCAAGTAGGAACCGGCCTAAAGGGAACGGCCTCGTATCCTGACAGATATTCCAGAAAAGCTAATTATTGAAGGTGAAAAAAAAAAAAAAATAAAAAAAAAAAAAATAAAAAAAAATACGAAAGCACCACCCATTCGTCTGATAAATGTCGTGAGTTATGTCGATGACCAGTAAAAATTTGAAAAAAGGAAATTTTATACTTGTTAAAAACAAAAGTAAAAAGACTATTACATATTTAGTCGCAGAGATTTGCGGTATTAAATGTCCAATGTCTAAGATCCAATATTTGAAAAAACAAACTTTAAGTGACAATTTTACTAGAGAAGATGAAAATTTGTACGATATTGATGTTGAAGACATTGTGGCTAAACTTCCATACCCTACTATTGCTAGTGGATCTGCTTGACAGTTAAAAAGTTTATCGATTGGACTGGATTTTTTCGGCATATTAAGCATAACATAATATCAATAATAGTTTTTTTATTATGCTTACATTCTTGTCCTGTATTTATTAAACTTACAATTGATTACAATATTACTGAATACAATTATTTTTCTGCACTGCTGTGTTGTTTTTAGGTTGTCAGAGGTACAACACCCCATGGTCAAAGGTACAACTACATGTTGTACTTTTGACCACTGTACGATTATTTTTTTAAAAATTAATAAAAAATATTAAATTTAAAGCTAGAACCTTGAAAAAATTAAATGTGATAAGCAATAGAATACTGATTACAATGAAATTAAAAAAATGAATTTAGCTTTAAAATTCAAGCCCAAAAAAATTCAATTTTGCAACGTGGTCAAAGGTACAACACCTTCCCCTATATATATATATATATGTATGTATATACATAAAGGGTGGCCCAGGTAAGCGGGCCACAAAAGGAATAATTACGAAACGGTTGGAGATATCAAACTTTTTCAACGAAAAAAGTTATTGTTCTCGTCGAGACTTATCAAACGGTGCCCGGAAATAAGCAAATGCCTTCTTTTTTTACCCATATGTTGCAATAAATTTGTATTTAAACTTCTATAAAAACAAGGAAGAAACGTGCAAACGTGTTTTCGATTCGTCAAGTAGTTCTCTGTAAAAATCCGTTTTATTTGCATGTATTCCTCATCTGAAATTAAAAATAAAAAGGCACTTTAATTTATTCAAGTAGTGTTGGGAGAATATATCTTATGAAGTGGGCGTATTGGTCACCAGCCCCGGGTATAATACATGGACCGATAACATTATCCCCAAGAGTCCAGACCTGATGGTGATTTTCCACTTGTGCTGCCTGTCTACACTCCAGGTCCAACTGAGGTTTTCAATCGCACCAATGTGTGTGTGTATGTCAGTTAACACAAGATTTTGTTTTTTCGGTACGAAAATTAGTATATAGTAATATCATAACAAAAGATTGAAAAAGTTCGTTAACCAGCAAAATCGGTCCTCCTGCCGGAGGGGGGGGGGGGTACTCCGGACTCAATGAAGTTATTTGTCAATACCGGCCGTAGTTTTTACTCCAACGAAATTCGGTATTCGTTGTGGTCATCATTGGAAAAAACGAAAAATCGTAATGCCGCAATAAATAGCTAACTTAACATTCAAGTTTAAACGAATAAAAAACAAAATGGCAGATGAAGGCGGAGAATTTTATTGTATTGAACAATTGTCATTAGCCTAAATTTCATGTATGTAAAAGAAATATGGCTTGACAAGACCCGATGAGTAACTAAAAATCTCGATATCTCATTATTTTGGTTTAAAAAAAGTACCCAAATAAATACTCTGTAAAAAAGTTCAATTTAAACAACAAAAGACAGTTGTAAGATAAAGCACATACACCCCACTTCCATATTCAATAGGAGATTTCATCAAAACTTAACCACAATAGAGAGGGGAACAAAATAATCAGACGAGTGCGGAAGAATAGATTTATGTGATTTTAACTATGTCTGGGTTTGGACTGTTTGTAGAACAGGCTAGAGCGGAAGGAAAATATTTGACTACCAATAGATAGACGGGGTCTCCCGTGATCTAGTGGCTAGCGCGCTAGATTCATAAGCGGGAGATGGTGGGTTCGATCCCCACCGGCGCCAGAAATTTTCTCATCTCAGGGCTCGCTGAGAAAATTCCTGGCTGCACCCTGGACGTCGGCGCTGATGGCCAAGATTTATGTCAATGCGCAGTAAAAAAAGAAAAGAAAAAAAATAGATAGACAATTTATCGAACTTAAAGATTAGCATGTTTGAAAAGATTATAACAAAACTTGGCGATTTGCACTTTTGGCCGGTTTTAGAGGGCAAATACTCCCATGTGCGTCTTCTGCATTTCGTTAGTAGGTGTATTACGGTAAAATCTCTATTGCATATATCACATTTTTTTTTTTTTTAAGGCCTGTCATGAGATATTCGTCTGTTAGTCTTGTGTGGCTAATTCGGAGTCGAGCAAGTTCAATTTCTTCTTGTCTGTTGTCTCGATAGCTGGATATCCATTCCTGAGTTGTAGTTTTGATTGCACGTAATTTATTGTCAGTTAGTCGGTTGATATGCTAGAAGTAGGTAGTCGTTAGTAAATGCTAGAAGAAGTTAGTCGTTAGTAATTATTCATTAATCGTGAAGAAAATGTACTGATCAATCATCAATCTTTAGTAATAATCCGAATATTCATTTAATGATGAGTAATTCGTTATAAAATTAATCACAGTTTGCCCTATTCAGGCGGAAACCAATTCTCTTACCAAGGAATAATGCAGCTCCCAGGTGACGGACTTCTGTTTAATAAGCCTGTTTTTAAAATTAGTGCAAATAATTTTAATAATTAACTTCAGGGTCTCCCCGTGGTCTAGTGGCTAATGCCTTGGATTCTCATGCGGGAGATGGGTGTTCGAGTCAAGCCAGGAGCAAGGATTTTTCTCTCTTCCGGGCCCGTTGAAAAAATTCCCGCCATGGATGTCGGCGCTAATGGCCCAGATGTCGGTGTACTGTAAAGAAAATTAACTACACTTTTATTCTTAAATAATTACTAGATGAATGATATCATTAAATTGCCAATTTACAATTTAATTTTGGTCTCAGCACATGTTGTGGTATAAAAAATACGGGGAACTGTGTGGGTCACTGGCATGTCACCGATCGATTCAGTTCAACTTTAGCCGAACATGCCAAAGGGGCGATGTATCACGCGAATATCAGGATGACAATACATGCACAGCTCAGAATACACATGCAATCCATCCTCAAAGATGGATAACATTTAGGATAATAAATAGGTAATGTATTTTTTTTAGAATATAAACAACTATAAATAAATAAAAATAAATGATATACATTAGTAAAATAATGGTTGGATAGGAATGTAGGAAAATCGGCACATTCGTAATCCCAATAAATCTGCAGGGAGGTAGAATGATGCATAGATTGAATGGTGCATAAATAAACGTGTAAAATAATCTAATTTTGTATCAAGGAATCTAGAGATTCATTTGGCCTGTCTTTAATAATTAGTGTTTTCTAACGTTGATCGGTGATTTGTATATATTTATAAAATAAATGTACATTCATTGAGCAGAAAGATAGATAGATAGGAAGGCAGATATATGGTTTGGCAAATTTGTAAATAGATAGATTGGAAGACAGCTATAGGGTTCGGCACATGGGTTAGTAGAAAGATAGATAGACAGGAAGGCAGATTTAAGGTTTGGCACATCGGTAAGTACAGACATAGATAGATAGGAAGTCTGATATATGGTTTGGCAGATCAGTAAGTAGAGAAATAGATAGAAAGGAAGGCAGATATATGGTTTGGCAAATGGGTAAATAGATAGATAGATAGGATGACAGATATATGATTTTGAACACTGGCAAATAGATAGATAGATAGGATGACAGATATATGATTTTGAACACTGGCAAATACATAGATAGATAGGATGACAGATATATGATTTTGAACACTGGCAAATAGATAGATAGATAGGAAGATAGTTGGCAGAGGAGAGCAAGCATTTAAAGCCCCATTTACACTTTGATTATTGCGAGTGCAAGTGATAAGTGATTAGTGGTTCCTGTGAGCGAAAAGTGCCTAGTGTTTAGTGCGAGTAGTGTCCACTGTACTTTTTAGCGTCCACTGTTTAGAACAGCAAGTATTATGATCGAATAGCATCCAAACCTTGTTGAGGTCCGCTTGCAGTCGGAAGAAATCCTTAAGGAAGTTTTAAACGCGGTCGTGTCTGAATGTGAAGAACTCGTATAACCAGAACAGTCAAGACCAAGAAGACTATGAGAACGAAAGTAGAAGAGCCATTCATGGCGCGAGCTACCAACTCCTTATGGAATGGCCTCTGAAGATACCATGGAATATTACTATGCAATCAGCATGACTGCAGAGTCATTTAATACATTACTAAACCTCGGCGCAATCGTCATTAAGAATTCAGATACCTGCTTTGCCAGCAAAAGTGAAATTACATGCTATTTTATACCTGTTGGTAGGTATAAAAGAGGTCCCAGTGTGTTCAGTGGAGGTTACTAAACAGAAAAATAGAACGTGCTTCTATTCACTGTTTAGTAATCACTGCTGTAGTTGCACTTTATTACTAATCACTCGCACCAAACAATTGCGGTCCACACGTGTTTTGTTCTAAGCACCTGCACTAACCACTCGCACTCGCACTAATCAAAGTGTAAATGGGTCCTAAGATGGAGCGTGTCTTAAGAAACATCCATCCTGGCGGGCTAGTACGTAGAACTGTTGTAGACTCTGTAGATTTCAGGGCGGAGAAGGGAGAATGGAGTGTGGACCCTCCCTCATTATCACTCTTGATTTTAATGAGCTTTCAATAGTAGCGGTAGGCAAGCTCCC
Organism: Gonocerus acuteangulatus; assembly: GCA_946811695.1. Classification (NCBI taxonomy): domain Eukaryota; kingdom Metazoa; phylum Arthropoda; class Insecta; order Hemiptera; family Coreidae; genus Gonocerus; species Gonocerus acuteangulatus. The sequence continues at coordinate 57,259,499 of OX328132.1, forward strand.
CGGGGAAGGGACATCCTCCCGTTCTCCGATCATATCCGAATTATTTGCCTAATTGAAAGGCAATAATGGTAAAGGGATGCAAATTCTGCTAGCCCTTGGGTACTGGATTTGGGACTCACCCACCCCTCTCTAAAATATCCGCCGGCTACTCCCTCAATAATGACAGCCAGTTCTTCAAATCAAACATGCACAATATCTTCACCAAAGTTAGCAGGAACTACGTCATCTTAGTGCGTTCCCATAACTTTTTTATGTCTGGTGTGATTTGGAAAGCCTATAGTTAATATTTTAGAAAAATTAAAACTCCAATTTCTATGAATTACTGAAGAAAAGTTACATTTTAGGCGCCAATAATAACAGCTCTCCCGTGCTCTTTGACTTCCGCTCCGAAAGATCTATTACAAACAACTAAAAAGTGTTTCTCATTTTAGGTATGTTGACGGAATCCGGAATTCCCTACTAGAAAATTTCACGTTTCAGAACCCATAGATCAAGAAAATAATAATGGATAAAATTGTATATATGTATATATATATATATATATATATATATATATATATATATATATATATATATATGTATATATATATGTATATATATATATACACTCACAGGGTGTCCCCAAAATAAACTGGAACGAAGCAGGATGAAAAAAGAAAGAAAAAAAGTCCTTTGGCATTTTTCTCGGTTTTCCTTTGTTTCCGAGAAAAACACAAAAAACTAAAACACAATCGTGAATAGGCATTCTTTCATATTTCCTATATAAAAATCATTAAAAGTATATGATGATGATCTTCCACCCCCTCTACCACCCACCTCCACCCAAAACAGAACAACAGAATATCTTCTTGGTCAAAAAAATTAAATAACGTCATGTAAAGCTGCGAGTTAAACATAATTTAACATAGCAACTTTTCTTCGGAGGAAAGTGATAACACAAAACAAAAAAAAACTTTCAATTCTTAATAAAATTAAAGTTTTAATTCTTAAAACAGTTTAATATTTAACACTGGACGCATACATAATTAAAAATAATAATAATTTCTTCTTCTAATAATTCCAGACAATGAAATCAAAAACTGATCAGAGGTTTGCAGTACCCAAGGGCTAGCAGAATTTGCATCCCTTGCAGCATTACAGGCATCACGTCGTACATTGACAGACTGGTTGGCATTTGTGCCTTTTTCTGCTGTAATCTATTCCCAGGCCCATCTGATGCGATGGATGAGGTGCTTCCTTGAGCCAATGGGCTCCCTGTAGACCAAATTGAAAGTTGTCCAGCCCGATTCCCGAAGTTTTGCCGTTTATTTTGGGGACACCCTGTGTATATTTATTTCATCGCTCTCCACAGGCTATAAAATGGACTTAATTTGATGACATTTGATACAAAATTATTTCATGTAATTTCAAAGAGTGTTCGTTAACCCGGAGAATCTGCCCACCGGAACACTGTTTCACAGACAAAATTCGCGAGAAAAAATCGTTGCGTTTACGAATTTACATTTGTAAGCTTCCAGGTACAATTTGCATAGGTATTCTAAGGGTGCGTTGACACTAGGATAGTTATTGCAGAATATTTATATCAGAGAGAAATCTGACTAATGTAAACCATGTAGAATTTATGTCAGACATAAATTTTACAAGGTTTCCATTAGTCAGAATTTCTCTCTGATATAAATATCCTGCAATAACTATCCTAGTGTAAACCCACCCTAACGACGTGGAACGAATGAAACCATTTGCAAGAAAATATCTTTAATCGGGGTCTCCCCGTGATCTAGTGGCTAACGCCTCAGATTCATATGCGGGAGATGGTGGGTTCGATCGCACAGCTCGTTGGGAATATTCCTCGCTGCACCCTAAATGTCGCTGCGCCAGAAAAAAAAAAAAAAAAAAATGTTGATTTCGTTCTTTTGAACGTTTTTTGTGTCTTTTGGCCTCATTTCTTTAATTGCATATAACAGAAAAGTAAGTATTTTAAACGTGTTTTCCCAAAGCGGATTCCTTTTGTGGCGCCTAAAATCTTCTATTTGATATTTAATTTTACATTTTTCGTGAAAGATCAAAACTGCTTCTATTCTAAGCTTTCCAAATGACGCTAGAGATAAAAAGGGAAAAGCGCTAAGATAACGCAGTTCCTGCGACTCGGACATTTTTATTTTGAGATTCCAATATTGCTAGTTGTTAGTGGCCTGTAGAAGCACTTGTTCCAAGAGCATTTCTGTTTTTCGAGCATTGGTGTTGGAGTAATGGAAACCTGTTGTTGGTCTTCTATTAGCAGGAATTGTTGCATCCAAAGCAGCTGTCGTCCCTTCTCACTGTCTCCAATATATATGGGAATGCTCCACCCTCCAATCCACCAGTTTCTAATCTCCAAGCCGACTGCCCACACCCACGAGTTTCCCACATCCTCCATTTCCAGACCACCCTTCCCATAACCCCCACTTTACGGACCCCCCCCCCCCCATCACCATTTCCCCACCCCACCTCCCAGACTCCATGTCACAATCCCCGACTACCCAACCAACGAACAACCTATATAAATAAAATAAGAGAAATAAATAAAAGAAAATGAACTCCGTTCTATCAAACATACAGCAAAATAATGGCCTTCCAGTTCCCATGGAAACCGAAGAGACGAAGTGGTTTTGACCCGATTAAGGATTGGTCATTCGCGACTTAATCACAGTTACTTACGAGACAAGAACAGCCGCACAAGGACATTGTGAAATATGTACCACTACTCTTACGATAAAACATTTACTCACAGAATGCATGAGACGTCGTGACCTGAACTTACCTTACGACTTATGCGAGTTGTTAAGAGAAGATAGCCAACACATAGATTCAATACTACATTACCTACAAAACTATAGATTATACCAACTCATTTGAACACAGCTTAATATTTCGTTACCATAGTGTCCTATGTATTTAATATTCCACCGTAGGCAGATAATTCATTTAACTTCTCATTCATACATACTTTCCTTGGATGCAAATGCACAAAGCTTGATATACAAACACAATGTATAAAGACTCAAAATAATTTAAAATCATATAATCTAATATTATATGTATGTATGAGTGTAAATAATAAAAACAAGCTAGTATTAAGGATAATTTAATGTAAATATGTAAATATATAGACAATAAGGTAATATAATGCCATTTAGTAATATATATATATATATATATATAATGTAAAGATATAAAAAAATAAGGTAATATAATGCAATGTAATAATATATACATAATATAAATAAATAAACAATAAGGAAATATAATGCAATGCAATAATATATACATAATATAAATATATAGGCAATAAGGTAATATAATATTCTGTAATAACTATATAAAATGTAAGGTGTACGTCGCCATAAAGCGGAACACCAACAAATAAATAAATATATATATATATATATATATATATATATATATATATATATATATATATATATACAAATTAGAACGCCCTGTTATTCCGTAACCTTTTCGTTATAAAATGTCGAAATTCCTCGTCAGCACTAGTTTACGTCCTTAAAGGGAGAGAATTAAGCAATCATCCGAATCCTATAGCCTAATCCTTATCCAGCACCAATCATCATTCCTCTCCACCAAGACGCCTTAACGGGAAGTGGCCCCGGGACTTACTTAGGCAGTGAAGTGTCGTGGAGTGAACAAAAACAACTATTCGTGGAGTGATCAAAGAAATTATAATTGTATAAATTGAGAGTGATATCTGTGGATATATTCTCTCCTCAGGATAACACAGCCCTCGTCTCACACACCTCCAATCCTCCCTGCTAGTCGCAGGCTGTGGTTGGATGGCGTAAGATAACCTAGAATCCTTTATAAACTAGGAAGGTATTCGGCTGACAACTGGGGACACCTGAGGCTTGAGCAAGTAACCTGTATCAAACATAATGCAATTGAATTGTAGATTGTGATATTTCTTAAAATAAAAATATATATAATTCGATAAAAAGGGAGGGGAAAAAATTGCTTAAAGCGAATAGTTGTCGTAATCTCGTTTCGAACCAGCCCTCATTGTTCTATTATTATTTGACTGGATACATAATTCAAGGATCCACCAGCTCGGGGTCCACACTGGTATAAATGTTCCTATTTTCTCCCGACAAGAATATGATATACTGGTAATCTGCCCGATGGTTTGAACATTAAGTACACAAGCAGACACTCGTTTTGTGATAAAGCGCGCAGAATCTGTTTGTGGCTCACTTCTGGCTCATTCGTTAGCCACTTAATGCTGTCTGTAGCCCCCGCAGAATTCACCACAATGTAGTTACAGCTATAAACCTGATGAAGTGGACTTGTAGCGGTTTCTACAAAACTGAAACTTCCTGTAGTTTATTATAACTCCGATCTGCTTGCCATGCTTTACAAATCTAAAAAAGTAAAAAAAAAATTGCGAAATACTTGTCTATATAAAAAATTAAGTTCAAAAAATTATAAAGACCTAAACGCAGGAACAGTGTTACCTTAGCGCGTTCCCATAACATTCTTTAGCCTATTGTCGTTTGGAAAGCTTGTATTATTAATTAATTTAATATTTTAGTATAGCAATTTAATATATTACCATGTTTGAATTAAGTTCTCCAGTGTTTTATACCTTCACAATCAGGTTTCCGTTAAATCATCAATGGGGAAGGAGAGGGAGAGAGAGAGATTAATGTCAGTTAACAATTTTTTTTTTGTCATATTTCCCCAATTCCCAGCGAAACCAAAATGACATATCTTAATTTGGGTAAATTTCAAACGTCTGGAATATGTTTTAGTTCAAACCGTCATTTTAAAGTAACTATATGGAAAATTCTTCTTGTATCCACTTCAGGTTTTGTGAGTGAAACGTTTGGCGTGGAAACATTGGAATCTGAATAATGTAACATGTTTAACGGATGGGATATTGAGGTATTTATGAAGTTTGAGGTTGCAAACGTTGAAGGGAGCAAAGTCTATGATTCTTAGGACTTAGGATTGGAATATTTGGATACGTCTAATGTTCAATGTTTTCGCAGTTCACCAAAGTTCTGATGCGCTCATCCAAATGGGTTACAGTAGTGATTTGTAAAGGATCAGTTTCTTTTCAGTATTCAAAGAATGAAACCCTATTCGCTTCAATCATTTTTCTGTCTGTTGTAAGAATATTTCACTTTTTTGTAACATTAGTTTGAGCTTGTTAAACCACATTCGATTGATCAGTGCTTTTCATCCTTTAAGTAGACATGAAGACGAACTACTTTATAACAGTGTCTACCCATAAAAAAAAAGAAAAAAAGGGGGGGGGGGAAAGCTGTCACACAGAATAACAAATGTGCGCAAGGTTTGAATAAAGTGCTTACCCTAGCTTAAGATAGCGGCAATTGATCTAGGACCGGGATGGGTCTGAGAACATGTTACTATAAGTTCATTTTCCCTTTTTGTATTTATTGTAATTAATGTAAAATATCTTGCCCAACATTAAAAATTATTATTTTTTGAAAAATTATTTTTTCGTTAGTTGGGATTTATTACAATATTTATCCTTTGTATTTTTATAATTGGAGAATGACTAATACAACTCTCCCAATTAAAGAAGCCTCAAAAAAACGAATTCAAGAGGAATTCATTAAAAAACTCGGAATCCATGTGGATTTTGTGCGATAGGGATATGGTTTTTCAAATACAGGAAACGCCTCCAAATTTTTTGCTGATCCATCTTACATATCAGAAATAATAAAAATCGATGAGAATTTGATTCGTAAATTTTCAGTCTTTTTTGAGGCTATAAACAGTCAACATGCAATTGACCCAAACAAATTTGGGCTGTACGCTCATGGGACGGTAGAATTGGATATTAATCCACGGGACCGAAACAGCAACAGCAGCTCTTCCGATAATGTGATTTTGATATAATTTTTTAAGTAAAGTTTTGTGCTTTTTGAGTCGAATGAAACCTCTACCAATTCGATAGAATAATTATATTGGAAAACGGGGTTTATATTAAAAAGTCCTGAAAAACAGCAAGTATTCACGTGAAAAAAGTTTTACTCAATGGGTGCGGAGATTTACAAATTCAAAATGTATTTTAGCTCTCACTGTTACTGTTCAGGAACAATACAGTAATACAGTTGTTGACGAACTATTCAATAACTCTCTGCAGAAAATAATAATGGTAAACCAAATGGCAACGCTAAAGCACATTTTCATTTTATTTGCGGCCAAGTACGGCGGTGAAATTTATAGATTAGTTACTTCAAAACATGCACTTTGAGGTAAAACTGTACGGAAAGGATAGCTAAAAGTACCGCTTTTTTTTTCTACAACAAATAAACTAAGAATAATTTAGTTTCATTACTGATATCTTCACAACCTAAATGAACCAAGTTTATGTGGACTTCCTGGGTAATACCAATTTTACAGGAATTAAATAATTGGTATGAAATATTGTTATAATTATAACTAAAAACTGTGAGATTCTTGCACTGTAAGAAAAAGGTGTTTTGTGATGAGAAATATTAATAAATAGGAAAAGCAATATTAAGGCAGCATTTTACAACTATTTAGGTATAAAACAATGTTAGTTCAAACGTGACTGAACACCTTAGGTTTTGAAGGTTTTACCCTCAAGGCACCACTGAGCTGCTTGCCATCGGTGCTACTAACAGATCTATGCGCTTAGCTGGCGTGCATCGATGCCCGAGATATTTTGAGATAAGCTGTTCATTTCTAACCATATGGTGCCCCAAATATGATAATTTTTTAAGACCAACACTGCAAGAGAAGTTTTTCCTCTTATGACGAGGACATATTAATAGTTGTATTTTCAGAAATTGGCTGCATCAGAACTATTTATGAACTTTTGACACTATTGACCCCATGTATTTCACTGTTGGCGAGGTTATAGCTCCAAATTTCAGTCCATTATAACTCTACATCCTAAAATAGAGAGGACGTATACATTGGAATTTATAAATGGCATGTCTGTATCTCAAGGCCACTTTATGGCGCTTTTGTATAATTCACTAATACACAGGAATTTAAGTTGAAATTATTAGATTTGCAAACATTGTTAACATTATAGTCCAAAGTTTTTGCGCTTTCTTTTTGCCAAAATCAACTCCATTTCAGACTGGAACGCAGAAAGAAAATAAGGTTTTAAATTGAACGCTCTATGTCCTAGCTTAGTTCTGACAAATTGCAACGTATGAAGCTAATTCGGGTCTTCCATGGATAAATGCTTAAAAAATTAAAAAATCTCTTTAACCCTGGATTGACACTGCTATTGACGTCTACGTTAATGACACCGTGGGGTAAATTTTACCCCATACTTTGAAAATTTATAATATAAGCAAATTTCAATTTTTTCTTTTGCTTTTTTATACAACAACAATTTATGGAACAGGAACATCATGAAATAAATTCAAACAGGAAATAATCTGCAAAATATGAAGTCAAATTCACGAAATAGTTAGGAAATCCTAAAACTCAATATTGTTCGTACACCAAATAATTATCCTGAAAACAATATGACTAAACTGATAATATTTATTACGAACAATAAACTAGAATGATCAAAAGGCATAAAAAATAGGAACTTAAAGAAAATACAATGTTCTGTCCAATTGAGACTCATTAACATTTAACACATTTTGGTGATCGGTGTACATGGCCCGTCTTCACACAGAACATACCGTTTTCGTCTTCCTGTCATCCTTTCTGTAACAAAATAAACATCTCACGGGTTTGTCTAAGGTAATGAAAGATGTTGAAGGTCCATCAGGAGTTGATTCATCTCCCGAAACAATAAGCATCAGTATCTTCAGTTGTTCTGGCTATATATATATATATATATATATATATATATATATATATATATATATATACAAAATATATCTTTCGGATGTGCTTACAGGCCCTTTGACAAGATTGGCAAAGTCCTGGGCCCTACGAAGGATAGGCAGGGGCTTAGGGTGGTCCCCCCAATTGTTTTCTATTTAATAAAAAAAGTAAAGAACCAAAATATCTAGGTCATAAGCCATTTGGAAGGCAGTGCTCAATGCTGTTTAAAAAAGTGAAAACGGGATTTTTTTTACAATTTTTGAAAATATTACATGTTAGGATAAAAAAACTTTAATTTATTTGGTTGTTTTAAATTATTTATTTACATTAGAGACAATGTTAAAAATTACTAAAATTTATAGTCAATACCGAAATGAAAATTTCTGTAGGTTTTTTTTTGTTGGTTCAATCGCAACTTGCCCGATTGGCCTCTATAATCTGCAGTAACAGCTGTTTTTCCTCCTCATCATGAGTTTGTTAAAATCTTGAAATAGTTTAACACCTCTTTCTGCAACGTCATGCTTCTTGTGCAAGCTTTTATATATATCTTATTTAAGTTTAAATGTAAATCGGAAAAAAATTAACATAATGTAAATTAAGAGTATATATTTCATGTGTGTACTCTGTATCATGGGCGTATATAGAAAATAATTTCGGGAGGGGCTGGGTGAATTTGGGGGGGGGGCTGAGAGCATTTGGGGGGTATGGAATACTAGCAAGCTAGAGCTTGCAATAGTTACCCAAAATAAATTATTTTTTCTGAAATAAGAGGTCTCATTTAATTTATTTTTAAGGTTATTATGACACAATTGAACCGATTTCAGGGGGGGGGGCTGCAGCTCTCCCCTTATATACGCCCATGATCTGTTTTAGGGCTCATCGCCATAGATGGGAAGCCCCTTAAATAAAATAAATAAAAATAACTAAAAAGAGACCAATCTAACCTTGTTGTAAAAAGTCCGACTCGCAGAAACTGCATCATCTTAGCGCGGTTCCGTTCTTATCTCTAGTCTAATTTGGAAAGATTAAAATATTTATTTATTGATAAGGCTTCGCAACTTTGGCGAATCGCCTGAAGATTAAAATAGAAGCAGTTATTATTTTGGTTCCACCAGTCTTGAAAGGTCTTGATTTACGATCTTACCTGGAAGGGTCGGTCAACACTAGAAAGGGTCCCGCTAGTCACAAGGTCTTGGAATCTAGGAAATCTATATTTCTAACAATAAATTGTTTTGTTATTTTACTAAACCAGTTTTATTGTAAAATACATTATCCAACTATAAGCAATTAAGAAATAACAAGGCATAAAAACAGGAAAAAAAAAACGTTCGAATAAACGAAATCAATTACTTTAATGTTTTAAGCACTTATTTCTCCGATTGACATCGCCTAATTAAAACTTTCGTCAGAACCTTCTTTGTTGAGCATTTAGTAAGCTTTCGAATGGTAACCTTTCGCTTCCCAAGATTTTCAACCGTTTTCGAGATATTAAGAAATTATACGAAGTTCCCAAAACTTTTCATTACTTCTAGCAATAGAAAATTGGTCCCATTTTACCTATCCTGTTTTACACACAAATACATTTTCCTAACATAAGAAATTACAAAAATAAAAATCAATAAAAAACTAAGGGAAAGAGACAAAAATTACAAAAAGAACGACAAACACCCGTTCATAAGAACTAAACAGACGTATTTGAAGTTTTAAGCACTTATTTCTTCGACTGACATCACCTAATCAAAACTTGTTTCAGAATCTTTTCCGTAGAGAATTTAGAAAGCTTTCAAATAGTTTCTATCCACTTATGAAAATTTCCCAACCGTGTTCGAGATATTAATGAAAATATACGAAGTTCCCAAAACTTTTCATGTCTGTTCATAAAATATTTTATTCTAACCCTTCCTTAACTCCAAACGTAACCAAAAGTTAAAGATATTAGTTTTGATAAAATTTGAACATGCAAAAAATGTTTCAACTGAATCCCATGATTTTATGTACCAAAACCAAAAACGTTATTCAGCAACTATGTTCCCATTTTTCTCGAAAACGGTTAAAGCTATCGCCTTAAAAATGGTTCCATTCGTTTTCCTAGGCCAAGAAGCCTACAAAACGAGTACTTACAAGCATATGAACTCAAAAATGTAAGCGTTGCGATTTTTTTTGTGCGATATCGCCATCTTCCAGTGGGCGGATTTTGCTGGTTAACGAACTTGACTTTTCAAATTGGACGACGGATTTTTGTACCAAATTTCATCAAAATTTGACCATCAGGGAAGCCAGAAATGAGCTAACAGACAAATATATATATATATATATATATATATATACACACAAATTTGAACCACCGTTATTTTCTGTCTCTAGGGGTTCTGAAACGCGAAATTTTCTAGTCGGCACTTCCGGATTGTTTCATGAGATCAATTTTATAAGCGGGGTTCCTCCCTATGAAGGGAGGGAGGAACCGCGCTAACAATATAAACAGATCTAAGGTGTTACACGTTAGCTGGTGAAAGAAAGAATGAGAAGGTCTCGTATTGTAAATCTCTGTATGCAGGGTTTGGTTCCAGGTAAAGTCATATACTTTTACTGCCCTTTACCGTTACTCAGAATGCTCTTTGTGTTTACAAACAAAGGACTCGGTATAGACCACCCGTATTAACCCAAAAGTGATTATATCAAGCTTGATAAACTTCCTGAATTAAATTAAGGAATTTAAGAGTGCTTAAAACAAGTTCTTGGTCTAGTCAAAAAATTCAAGGAGAATTAGATCATGAATAGAAAATCTCGGCCAAACAGAAGGAAAATAACAATAACAAGGATAGTCAAACTTCGTTTTCAAAGATTGTTAGTTGTAACACAAAAACGGTCACTCATGATTCTAATAAATTAACTGTGAAGGGTGATTACACAAATATTCCTGTTGAGGCTTTAAAGCTTCAATTTAAAAAACAAATTAACCCACAGGAATTATAGATTGGCCTAAAAACATAAAATCATTGAAAAAAGGATTTCTTATTATTGAATCAAACAAAAACGATATAGAGGTTATATCAACAGAGTTTTTAAATATATGCAAAGACCTGTTGATCAATAAAATTAAAATAAAAAATAGAGTCTCATTTTTCCTATCCTGTTTTACAAACAAATACATTTTCCTAACATAAGAAATTACAAAAATAAAAAGAAATAAAAAACCAAGGGAAAGAGACAAAAATTACAAAAAGAACGACAAAAACCCGTTCATAAGAACAAAACAGACGTATTTGAAGTTTTAAGCAGTTATTTCTCCGATTGACATAACCTAATCAAAAATAGTTTTAGAATCATTTTTGTAGAGAATTTAGTAAGCTTTCAAATAGTTTCTATCCACTTACCACGATTTCCCAACCGTGTTCGAGATATTAATGAAAGTATACGAAGTTCCCAAAACTTTTCATGTCTGTTCATAAAATATTTTATTCTAACCCTTCCTTAACTCCAAACGTAACATAACTTTCAACGTATTAGTTTTATGAAAGTAGAACATGCAGATAATGTTTCAACTGAATCCCGTGATTCTAAGTACCCAAACCAAAAACGGTATTCAAAAACTATTTTTCCAATTTTCTCGAAAACGGTTAAAGCTATCGCCTTGAAAATGGTTTCATTCGTTTTCCTAGCCCAAGAAGCCTATAAAAAGAGTACTTACAAGCTTATGAACTCAACAACGTAAGCGTTACGATTTTATCTGCGCGAATTTCGCCCCAAACGCCATCTTCCAGTGGGCGGATTTTGCTAGTTAACGAACTTGACCTTTCAAATTGGACGACTGATTTTTGTACCAAATTTCATCAAAATCGGACCATCAGGGAAGCCAGAAATGAGCGAACAGACAAATATATATATATATATATATATATATATATAAATAAATATATGCATATATATATATATATATATATATATATATATATATATATATATATATATACAAATTTGAACCACCGTTATTTTCGGCCTCTAGGGGTTCTGAATCGCGAAATTTTCTTGTCGGCACTTCCGGATTGTTTCATTGTATCAAACTTATAAGCGCGGTTCCTCCCTATGGGGGAGGGAGGAACCGCGCTAAAATGATCTTCAGATTTAAAAATATTCAGCCACTGAAATTTTATTTTAGATTAGTAAGGGAAGCATTTCAGCACATAAAAAATAGTAAAAAAAAAAAATTCACGGTTCAGTAAGACCAATATCAGGAAAACCAGGTTTTATTGAACTGCACCATGAAGAATGAAATTTTAATAACGTTTTCCTTGACACGAGGATAAAAAAGTTGAGGTTTAAATGAAAATGGCAGCGAAAAGAAACACAATAAATTCCCGGATGAACGATTTATATTGCTGTGACCCGTTAAATTGGCTTTTAATTGAGCCGGTCATGGAAATGGTAGAACATGTTAATTAAAAAAATAATATGTGTAAAAATATATTGATTGGTACAGTAGGGATTTTATCAACTCCATTGAGTCAAATCGTCAGAATTGGCGCTTTTCTTTGTTATACTCACATTGGGAGGATATTTTCTCCTTCCAATGTGTGATTGACTTCGTACCTATTCACACATACATGATCGAAGCTTGTGTGAGTATGTGTGCGTGAATACGTACGTATAATTAAGACGTGTGTGGCGAAACGGTTGGATTGGCAAAAAATAAAGCATAAAGTTGAAGGCCTTGGTCTCATTTTTTACACTATAACCATTACTTTAATATATATATATATATATATATATATATATATATATATATATATATATATGGTCCTTTAATATCACATAAAACTGGTTGGTGGAAGGTCAATTATAAGAAAAGCAATTACATTCGCTCTAAATGGTATTTCTCCTTACATTGCAAGTTTCACGCCCTCCTCGCGCTTCTTCGGGAGCTAATAATTAAAACTTTTGGTTTTATAAGCTAAGCTCTTTGTTGCATGAATAAAACCTAAGATCCCGGGAGGCCAAACCTTCCACCAACCCCAGCTGAGTCAATTCCAAAAGGTCCAATATGGTGGTCAGGTATTCGGCTGATAATTTATGGATTATAAAATGAAATTACGTCTAATTCCAGAAAAAGTCCAGTCCCGTAATCGATTTTTTTTGCCATCAATTTTATTTATTTATTTTTTTCTACCCAGCAATAAATTGACAAATAATTAAAGTAAATGTTTTATGGTCATCATATAACTGATGTTTTATTATATTTATATTAAACTAGCTGTTACCCGGCGTGCCATGCTACGCCTACTTTCTGCATCTAGAAAAGCCAAAATTAATTAGAAACCAAATAAGTAATATTAAAATCTAATGACGCAAATCTGTAACTGTTCGGTTTCACAGTTTCGAACACATGACCTCCGAAGTGTAAGTCCTAGACTATTTTGGACTAGCCTAAGACACTCTCCGGATCAATACCTACATGTGTGCGAAGTTTGATCAAAATCAGTCAAACGGTGTGGATCAGAGTTGGGCAAACGTTAGCGCGCGCTAATATCTAATACCTTCCCGCTAATTTAGCGGAACTGATAAGAGCCTGCGCTAACGATTAGCGCATAGCGAAGGCAGTGCGCTAACGATTAGCGCATAGCGAAGGCAGTGCGCTAATCGCTAATTCACCTCTAATGTTTAAATATCTTTGCAGCTAACTAGAAGGAATGTTGAAGGTGGAATAAAAAAAGGATATTGGAAGTGTTATTACAAAGGATATTGAAGGACGTATTTGGAAGTATATAGGAGGTGGTATTAGCAAGGATATAAAAGGTCGTTTTAGGAAGGATATAGAAGGTGGTATTAGGAAGGATATAGAAGGTGGTATTAGGAAGGGTATAGAAGGTAGTATTAGAAAGGATATTAATGGCGGTATTTGGAAGGATATTGGAGGTGGTATTAGGAAGGATATAGAAGGTGGTATTAGGAAGGATATAGAAGGTGGTATTAGGAAGGGTATAGAAGGTGGTATTAGAAAGGATATTAAACGCGGTATTTGGAAGGATATTGGAGGTGGTATTAGGAAGGATATAGAAGGTGGTATTAGGAAGGATATAGAAGGTGGTATTAGGAAGGGTATAGAAGGTGGTATTAGGAAGGATATAGAAGGTGGTATTAGGAAGGGTATAGAAGGTGGTATTAGAAAGGATATTAAAGGCGGTATTTGGAAGGATATCGGAGGTGGTATTAGGAAGGATATAAAAGGTCGTTTTAGGAAGGATATAGAAGGTGGTATTAGGAAGGATATAGAAGGTGGTATTAGGAAGGGTATAGAAGGTGGTATTAGAAAGGATATTAAAGGTGGTATTTGGAAGGATATTGGAGGTGGTATTAGGAAGGATATAGAAGGTGGTATTAGGAAGGATATAGAAGGTGGTATTAGAAAGGGTATAGAAGGTGGTATTAGAAAGGATATTAATGGCGGTATTTGGAAGGATATTGGAGGTGGTATTAGGAAGGATATAAAAGGTGGTATTAGGAAGGATATAGAAGGTGGTATTAGGAAGGATATAGAAGGTGGTATTAGGAAGGGTATAGAAGGTGGTATTAGGAAGGATATAGAAGGTGGTATTAGGAAGGGTATAGAAGGTGGTATTAGAAAGGATATTAAAGGCGGTATTTGGAAGGATATCGGAGGTGGTATTAGGAAGGATATAAAAGGTCGTTTTAGGAAGGATATAGAAGGTGGTATTAGGAAGGATATAGAAGGTGGTATTAGGAAGGGTATAGAAGGTGGTATTAGAAAGGATATTAAAGGTGGTATTTGGAAGGATATTGGAGGTGGTATTAGGAAGGATATAGAAGGTGGTATTAGGAAGGATATAGAAGGTGGTATTAGAAAGGGTATAGAAGGTGGTATTAGAAAGGATATTAATGGCGGTATTTGGAAGGATATTGGAGGTGGTATTAGGAAGGATATAAAAGGTGGTATTAGGAAGGATATAGAAGGTGGTATTAGAAAGGGTATAGAAGGTGGTATTAGAAAGGATATTAATGGCGGTATTTGGAAGGATATTGGAGGTGGTATTAGGAAGGATATAGAAGGTGGTATTAGGAAGGATATAGAAGGTGGTATTAGGAAGGGTATAGAAGGTGGTATTAGGAAGGATATAGAAGGTGGTATTAGGAAGGGTATAGAAGGTGGTATTAGAAAGGATATTAAAGGTGGTATTAGGAAGGATATAAAAGGTCGTTTTAGGAAGGATATACAAGGTCGTTTTCGGAAGGATATAGAAGGTGGTATTAGGAAGGATATAGAAGGTGGTATTAGGAAGGATATAGAAGGTGGTATTAGGAAGGATATAGAAGGTGGAATTAAGAAGGGTATAGAAGGTGGTATTAGAAAGGATATTAAAGGCGGTATTTGGAAGGTTATGGGAGGTGGTATTAGGAAGGATATAGAAGGTGGTATTAGGAAGAATATAGAAGGTGGTATTAGGAAGGGTATAGAAGGTGGTATTAGGAAGGATATAGAAGGTGGTATTAGGAAGGGTATAGAAAGTGGTATTAGGAAGGATATAGAAGGTGGTATTAGGAAGGATATTGGAGGTGGTATTAGGAAGGATATAGAAGGTGGTATTAGGAAGGATATAGAAGGTGGTATTAGGAAGGGTATAGAAGGTGGTATTTGGAAGGATATTGGAGGTGGTATTAGGAAGGATATAGAAGGTGGTATTAGGAAGGATATAGAAGGTAGTATTAGGAAGGGTATAGAAGGTGGTATTAGGAAGGATATAGAAGGTGGTATTAGGAAGAATATAGAAGGTGGTATTAGGAAGGGTATAGAAGGTGGTATTAGGAAGGATATAGAAGGTGGTATTAGGAAGGGTATAGAAGGTGGTATTAGAAAGGATATTAATGGCGGTATTTGGAAGGATATTGGAGGTGGTATTAGGAAGGAAATAGAAGGTGGTATTAGGAAGGATATAGAAGGTGGTATTAGGAAGGGTATAGAAGGTGCTATTAGGAAGGATATAGAAGGTGGTATTAGGAAGGATATAGAAGGTGGTATTAGGAAGGATATTGGAGGTGGTATTAGGAAGGATATAGAAGGTGGTATTAGGAAGGATATAGAAGGTGGTATTAGGAAGGGTATAGAAGGTGGTATTAGGAAGGATATAGAAGGTGGTATTAGGAAGGATATAGAAGGTGGTATTAGGAAGGGTATAGAAGGTGGTATTAGGAAGGGTATAGAAGGTGGTATTAGGAAGGGTATAGAAGGTGGTATTAGGAAGGATATAGAAGGTGGTATTAGGAAGGGTATAGAAGGTGGTATTAGGAAGGATATAGAAGGTGGTATTAGGAAGGGTATAGAAGGTGGTATTAGAAAGGATATTAAAGGCGGTATTTGGAAGGATATTGGAGGTGGTATTAGGAAGGATATAAAAGGTCGTTTTAGGAAGGATATACGAGGTCGTTTTAGGAAGGATATAGAAGGTGGTATTAGAAAGGATATTAAAGGCGGTATTTGGAAGGATATTGGAGGTGGTATTAGGAAGGATATAGAAGGTGGTATTAGGAAGGGTATAGAAGGTGGTATTAGGAAGGATATAGAAGGTGGTATTAGGAAGGGTATAGAAGGTGGTATTAGGAAGGGTATAGAAGGTGGTATTAGAAAGGATATTAAAGGCGGTATTTGGAAGGATATTGGAGGTGGTATTAGGAAGGATATAGAAGGTGGTATTAGGAAGGATATAGAAGGTAGTATTAGGAAGGGTATAGAAGGTGGTATTAGGAAGGATATAGAAGGTGGTATTAGGAAGAGTATAGAAGGTGGTATTAGGAAGGGTATAGAAGGCGGTATTAGGAAGGGAATAGAAGGCGGTATTAGGGAGTATATCGAAGGTGGCATTAGGAAGGATATTGCAGGTAGTATTAGGAAGGATATTGGAGGTTAAATTAGGAAGAATATTAAAGGCGGTAATAGAGAGGATATTGGAGGATGTTGGAGTCCGAATAACTGTGTAGCACATAATAGAGGAAGGCCCTAAATACCGTCACCAATTTGCTGCAGAAGGTATCAACAGAAAACTTGCAGTGTGCCTTCGAAACAATACCTCAGAAATTGACAGACTGAAATACCTTCCTAATACTTTCTTGAATATATATCCCTATAACACCTTCAATATCCCTTCTAATACCCCATAATCATTCTTCCTAATGCCACCTCCAATATACTCCCTAATCCCAACTTCAATATCCTTCCCTATCCCACCTTCTATATCCTTCCTAATACTACTTTTTAAATCCTTCTTAATGCTACCTTCAATATCCTTCCTAATACCACCTTCTATATACTCCCTAATACCGCCTTCTATTCCCTTCCTAATACCGCCTTTAATATCCTTCCTAATACCACCTTCTATACCCTTCCTAATACCATCTTCTGTACCCTTCCTAATACCACCTCCAATACCCTTCCTAATACCACCTTCTATATCCTTCCTATTACCACCTCCAATATCCTCTCTAATACCGCCATGAATATCCTTTCTAATACCACCTTATTATGGTGGTATTAGGAAGGATATTATTTATATGTAAATCTAACTAAATTACTTGAACAAAATTAACTAAGATAAGAAAAAAAAAAAACATACATGTGATATACTGTACCTTATATGATACATGTAGTACAATAAACGGCCTTCTAAAAGAGGTACTTTTAGAAGGAAAACAAAAAATACCACCTTATATACCCTTCCTAATACCACCTCCAATATCCTCTCTAATACCGCCATAATATCCTTCCTAATACCACCTCCAATAACCTTCCTAATATCACCTTCTATACCCTTCAAAATACCATCTTCTATACCCTTCCTAATACCACCTTCTATACCCTTCCTAATACCACCTTCTATATCCTTCCTAATACCACCTTTTATATCCTTCCTAATACCACCTTCTATATCCTTCCTAATACCACCTTCTATTTCCTTCCTAATACCACCTCCAATATCCTTCCAAATACCGCCATTAATATCCTTTCTAATACAACCTTCTATACCCTTCCTAATACCACCTTCTATATCCTTCCTAATACCACCTTCTATACCCTTCCTAATACCACCTTCTATATTCTTCCTAATACCACCTTCTATATCCTTCCTAATACCACCTTCTATACCCTTCCTTATACTACCTTCTATATCCTTCCTAATACCACCTTCTATATCCTTCCTAATACCACCTCCAATATCCTTCCAAATACCACCTTCTATACCCTTCCTAATACCACCTTCTATATCCTTCCTAATACCACCTTCTATATCCTTCCTAATACCACCTCCAATATCCTTCCTAATACCACCTTCTATATCCTTCCTAATACCACCTTCTATACCCTTCCTAATACCACCTTCTATATCCTTCCTAATACCACCTTCTATACCCTTCCTAATACCACCTTCTATATTCTTCCTAATACCACCTTCTATATCCTTCCTAATACCACCTCCCATATCCTTCCAAATACCGCCTTTAATATCCTTTCTAATACCACCTTCTATACCCTTCTTAATTCCACCTTCTATATCCTTCCTAATACCACCTTCTATATCCTTCCTAATACCACCTTCTATATCCTTCCTAATACCACCTTCTATATCCTTCCTAATACCACCTTCTATATCCTTCCGAAAACGACCTTGTATATCCTTCCTAAAACGACCTTTTATATCCTTCCTAATACCACCTTTAATATCCTTTCTAATACCACCTTCTATACCCTTCCTAATAACACCTTCTATATCCTTCCTAATACCACCTCCAATATCCTTCCAAATACCGCCTTTAATATCCTTTCTAATACCTCCTTCTATACCCTTCCTAATACCACCTTCTATATCCTTCCTAATACGCCTTCTATACCCTTTCTAATACCACCTTCTATATCCTTCCTGATACCACCTTCTATATCCTTCCTAATACCACCTCTAATATCCTTCCAAATACCGCCTTTAATATCCTTTCTAATAGCACCTTCTATACCCTTCCTAATACCACCTTCTATATCCTTCCTAATACCACCTTCTATATCCTTCCTAAAACGACCTTGTATATCCTTCCTAAAAGGACTTTTTATATCCTTCCTAATACCACCTCCAATATCCTTCCAAATACCGCCTTTAATATCCTTACTAATACCACCTTCTATACCCTTCCTAATACCACCTTCTATATCCTTCCTAATACCACCTTCTATACCCTTCCTAATACCACCTTCTATACCCTTCCTAATACCACCTTCTATATCCTTCCTAATACCACCTTCTATACCCTTCCTAATACCACCTTCTATATCCTTCCTAATACCACCTTCTATACCCTTCCTAATACCACCTTCTATATTCTTCCTAATACCACCTTCTATACCCTTCCTAATGCCACCTCCCATATCCTTCCTAATACCACCTCCAATATCCTTCCAAATACCGCCTTTAATATCCTTTCTAATACCACCTCCAATATCCTTCCTAATACCACCTTCTATATCCTTCCTAATACCACCTTCTATACCCTTCCTAATACCACCTTCTATATCCTTCCTAATACCACCTTCTATACCCTTCCTAATACCACCTTCTATATTCTTCCTAATACCACCTTCTATATCCTTCCTAATACCACCTCCCATATCCTTCCAAATACCGCCTTTAATATCCTTTCTAATACCACCTTTAATATCCTTTCTAATACCACCTTCTATACCCTTCCTAATAACACCTTCTATATCCTTCCTAATACCACCTCCAATATCCTTCCAAATACCGCCTTTAATATCCTTTCTAATACCTCCTTCTATACCCTTCCTAATACCACCTTCTATATCCTTCCTAATACCACCTTCTATACCCTTCCTAATACCACCTCCAATATCCTTCCAAATACCACCTTCTATATCCTTCCTAATACCACCTTCTATTTCCTTCCTAATACCACCTCCAATATCCTTCCAAATACCGCCATTAATATCCTTTCTAATACCACCTTCTATACCCTTCCTAATACCACCTTCTATATCCTTCCTAATACCACCTTCTATACCCTTCCTAATACCACCTTCTATATCCTTCCGAAAACGACCTTGTATATCCTTCCTAAAACGACCTTTTATATCCTTCCTAATACCACCTTTAATATCCTTTCTAATACCACCTTCTATACCCTTCCTAATAACACCTTCTATATCCTTCCTAATACCACCTCCAATATCCTTCCAAATACCGCCTTTAATATCCTTTCTAATACCTCCTTCTATACCCTTCCTAATACCACCTTCTATATCCTTCCTAATACGCCTTCTATACCCTTCCTAATACCACCTCCAATATTCTTCCAAATACCGCCATTAATATCCTTTCTAATACCACCTTCTATACCCTTTCTAATACAACCTTCTATATCCTTCCTGATACCACCTTCTATATCCTTCCTAATACCACCTCTAATATCCTTCCAAATACCGCCTTTAATATCCTTTCTAATAGCACCTTCTATACCCTTCCTAATACCACCTTCTATATCCTTCCTAATACCACCTTCTATATCCTTCCTAAAACGACCTTGTATATCCTTCCTAAAAGGACTTTTTATATCCTTCCTAATACCACCTCCAATATCCTTCCAAATACCGCCTTTAATATCCTTACTAATACCACCTTCTATACCCTTCCTAATACCACCTTCTATATCCTTCCTAATACCACCTTCTATACCCTTCCTAATACCACCTTCTATACCCTTCCTAATACCACCTTCTATATCCTTCCTAATACCACCTTCTATATCCTTCCTAATACCACCTTCTATATCCTTCCTAATACCACCTTCTATACCCTTCCTAATACCACCTTCTATATCCTTCCTAATACCACCTTCTATACCCTTCCTAATGCCACCTTCTATATCCTTCCTAATACCACCTCCAATATCCTTCCAAATACCGCCTTTAATATCCTTTCTAATACCACCTTCTATACCCTTCCTAATACCACCTTCTATATCCTTCCTAATACCACCTTCTATATCCTTCCTAATACCACCTTCTATATCCTTCCTAAAGCCACCTTCTATTTCCTTCCTAATACCACCTCCAATATCCTTCCAAATACCGCCATTAATATCCTTTCTAATACCACCTTCTATACCCTTCCTAATACCACCTTCTATATCCTTCTTAATACCACCTTCTATACCCTTCCTAATACCACCTTCTATATTCTTCCTAATACCACCTTCTATATCCTTCCTAATACCACCTTCTATACCCTTCCTTATACTACCTTCTATATCCTTCCTAATACCACCTTCTATATCCTTCCTAATACCACCTCCAATATCCTTCCAAATACCACCTTCTATACCCTTCCTAATACCACCTTCTATATCCTTCCTAATACCACCTTCTATATCCTTCCTAATACCACCTCCAATATCCTTCCTAATACCACCTTCTATATCCTTCCTAATACCACCTTCTATACCCTTCCTAATACCACCTTCTATATCCTTCCTAATACCACCTTCTATACCCTTCCTAATACCACCTTCTATATTCTTCCTAATACCACCTTCTATATCCTTCCTAATACCACCTCCCATATACTTCCAAATACCGCCTTTAATATCCTTTCTAATACCACCTTCTATACCCTTCTTAATTCCACCTTCTATATCCTTCCTAATACCACCTTCTATATCCTTCCTAATACCACCTTCTATATCCTTCCTAATACCACCTTCTATATCCTTCCGAAAACGACCTTGTATATCCTTCCTAAAACGACCTTTTATATCCTTCCTAATACCACCTTTAATATCCTTTCTAATACCACCTTCTATACCCTTCCTAATACCACCTTCTATATCCTTCCTAATACCACCTTCTATACCCTTCCTAATACCACCTTCTATATCCTTCCTAATACCACCTTCTATATCCTTCCTAATACCACCTCCAATATCCTTCCAAATACCGCCATTAATATCCTTTCTAATACCACCTTCTATACCCTTTCTAATACCACCTTCTATATCCTTCCTAATACCACCTTTTATATCCTTCCTAATACCACCTCCAATATCCTTCCAAATACCGCCATTAATATCCTTTCTAATACCACCTTCTATACCGTTTCTAATACCACCTTCTATATCCTTCCTAATACCACCTTCTATATCCTTCCTAATACCACCTCCAATATCCTTCCAAATACCGCCTTTAATATCCTTTCTAATACCACCTTCTATACCCTTCCTAATACCACCTTCTATACCCTTCCTAATACCACCTTCTATATCCTTCCTAATACCACCTTCTATATCCTTCCTAATACCACCTTCTATATCCTTCCTAATACCACCTTCTATATCCTTCCGAAAACGACCTTGTATATCCTTCCTAAAACGACCTTTTATATCCTTCCTAATACCACCTTTAATATCCTTTCTAATACCACCTTCTATACCCTTCCTAATAACACCTTCTATATCCTTCCTAATACCACCTCCAATATCCTTCCAAATACCGCCTTTAATATCCTTTCTAATACCTCCTTCTATACCCTTCCTAATACCACCTTCTATATCCTTCCTAATACGCCTTCTATACCCTTCCTAATACCACCTCCAATATTCTTCCAAATACCGCCATTAATATCCTTTCTAATACCACCTTCTATACCCTTTCTAATACCACCTTCTATATCCTTCCTGATACCACCTTCTATATCCTTCCAAATACCGCCTTTAATATCCTTTCTAATAGCACCTTCTATACCCTTCCTAATACCACCTTCTATATCCTTCCTAATACCACCTTCTATATCCTTCCTAAAACGACCTTGTATATCCTTCCTAAAAGGACTTTTTATATCCTTCCTAATACCACCTCCAATATCCTTCCAAATACCGCCTTTAATATCCTTACTAATACCACCTTCTATACCCTTCCTAATACCACCTTCTATATCCTTCCTAATACCACCTTCTATACCCTTCCTAATACCACCTTCTATACCCTTCCTAATACCACCTTCTATATCCTTCCTAATACCACCTTCTATATCCTTCCTAATACCACCTTCTATATCCTTCCTAATACCACCTTCTATACCCTTCCTAATACCACCTTCTATATCCTTCCTAATACCACCTTCTATACCCTTCCTAATGCCACCTTCTATATCCTTCCTAATACCACCTCCAATATCCTTCCAAATACCGCCTTTAATATCCTTTCTAATACCACCTTCTATACCCTTCCTAATACCACCTTCTATATCCTTCCTAATACCACCTTCTATATCCTTCCTAATACCACCTTCTATATCCTTCCTAAAGCCACCTTCTATTTCCTTCCTAATACCACCTCCAATATCCTTCCAAATACCGCCATTAATATCCTTTCTAATACCACCTTGTATACCCTTCCTAATACCACCTTCTATATCCTTCTTAATACCACCTTCTATACCCTTCCTAATACCACCTTCTATATTCTTCCTAATACCACCTTCTATATCCTTCCTAATACCACCTTCTATACCCTTCCTTATACTACCTTCTAAATCCTTCCTAATACCACCTTCTATATCCTTCCTAATACCACCTCCAATATCCTTCCAAATACCACCTTCTATACCCTTCCTAATACCACCTTCTATATCCTTCCTAATACCACCTTCTATATCCTTCCTAATACCACCTCCAATATCCTTCCTAATACCACCTTCTATATCCTTCCTAATACCACCTTCTATACCCTTCCTAATACCACCTTCTATATCCTTCCTAATACCACCTTCTATACCCTTCCTAATACCACCTTCTATATTCTTCCTAATACCACCTTCTATATCCTTCCTAATACCACCTCCCATATCCTTCCAAATACCGCCTTTAATATCCTTTCTAATACCACCTTCTATACCCTTCTTAATTCCACCTTCTATATCCTTCCTAATACCACCTTCTATATCCTTCCTAATACCACCTTCTATATCCTTCCTAATACCACCTTCTATATCCTTCCGAAAACGACCTTGTATATCCTTCCTAAAACGACCTTTTATATCCTTCCTAATACCACCTTTAATATCCTTTCTAATACCACCTTCTATACCCTTCCTAATACCACCTTCTATATCCTTCCTAATACCACCTTCTATACCCTTCCTAATACCACCTTCTATATCCTTCCTAATACCACCTTCTATATCCTTCCTAATACCACCTCCAATATCCTTCCAAATACCGCCATTAATATCCTTTCTAATACCACCTTCTATACCCTTTCTAATACCACCTTCTATATCCTTCCTAATACCACCTTCTATATCCTTCCTAATACCACCTCCAATATCCTTCCAAATACCGCCATTAATATCCTTTCTAATACCACCTTCTATACCGTTTCTAATACCACCTTCTATATCCTTCCTAATACCACCTTCTATATCCTTCCTAATACCACCTCCAATATCCTTCCAAATACCGCCTTTAATATCCTTTCTAATACCACCTTCTATACCCTTCCTAATACCACCTTCTATATCCTTCCTAATACCACCTTCTATATCCTTCCTAAAACGACCTTTTATATCCTTCCTAATACCACCTCCAATATCCTTCCAAATACCGCCTTTAATATCCTTTCTAATACCACCTTCTATACCCTTCCTAATACCACCTTCTATATCCTTCCTAATACCACCTTCTATACCCTTCCTAATACCACCTTCTATATCCTTCCTATTACCACCTTCTATATCCTTCCTAATACCACCTCCAATATCCTTCCAAATACCGCGTTTAATATCCTTTCTAATACCACCTTCTATACCCTTCCTAATACCACCTTCTATATCCTTCCTAATACAACCTTCTATATCCTTCTTAATACCACCTCCAATATCCTTCCAAATACCGCCATTAATATCCTTTCTAATACCACCTTCTATATCCTTCTTAATACCACCTCCAATATCCTTCCAAATACCGCCTTTAATATCCTTTCTAATACCACCTTCTATACCCTTCCTAATACCACCTTCTATATCCTTCCTAATACCACCTTCTATACCCTTCCTAATACCACCTTCTATATCCTTCCTAATACCACCTCCAATATCCTTCCAAATACCGCCTTTAATATCCTTTCTAATACCACCTTCTATATCCTTCCTAAAACGACCTCGTATATCCTTCCTAAAACGACCTTTTATATCCTTCCTAATACCACCTCCAATATCCTTCCAAATACCGCCTTTAATATCCTTTCTAATACCACCTTCTATACCCTTCCTAATACCACCTTCTATATCCTTCCTAATACCACCTTCTATACCCTTCCTAATACCACCTTCTATATCCTTCCTAATACCACCTTCTATATCCTTCCTAATACCACCTTCTATACCCTTCCTAATACCACCTTCTATATCCTTCCTAATACCACCTTCTATATCCTTCCTAATACCACCTCCAATATCCTTCCTAATACCACCTTCTATATCCTTCCTAATAGCACCTTCTATACCCTTCCTAATACCACCTTCTATGTCCTTCCTAATACCACCTTCTATTTCCTTCCTAATACCACCTCCAATATCCTTCCAAATACCGCCATTAATATCCTTTCTAATACCACCTTCTATACCCTTCCTAATACCACCTTCTATATCCTTCCTAATACCACCTTCTATACCCTTCCTAATACCACCTTCTATATTCTTCCTAATACCACCTTCTATATCCTTCCTAATACCACCTTCTATACCCTTCCTAATACTACCTTCTATATCCTTCCTAATACCAACTTCTATATCCTTCCTAATACCACCTCCAATATCCTTCCAAATACCACCTTCTATACCCTTCCTAATACCACCTTCTATATCCTTCCTAATACCACCTCCAATATCCTTCCAAATACCACCTTCTATATCCTTCCTAATACCACCTCCAATATCCTTCCTAATACCACCTTCTATATCCTTCCTAATACCACCTTCTATACCCTTCCTAATACCACCTTCTATATCCTTCCTAATACCACCTTCTATACCCTTCCTAATACCACCTTCTATATTCTTCCTAATACCACCTTCTATATCCTTCCTAATACCACCTCCCATATCCTTCCAAATACCGCCTTTAATATCCTTTCTAATACCACCTTCTATACCCTTCTTAATTCCACCTTCTATATCCTTCCTAATACCACCTTCTATATCCTTCCTAATACCACCTTCTATATCCTTCCTAATACCACCTTCTATATCCTTCCGAAAACGACCTTGTATATCCTTCCTAAAACGACCTTTTATATCCTTCCTAATACCACCTTTAATATCCTTTCTAATACCACCTTCTATACCCTTCCTAATACCACCTTCTATATCCTTCCTAATACCACCTTCTATACCCTTCCTAATACCACCTTCTATATCCTTCCTAATACCACCTTCTATATCCTTCCTAATACCACCTCCAATATCCTTCCAAATACCGCCATTAATATCCTTTCTAATACCACCTTCTATACCCTTTCTAATACCACCTTCTATATCCTTCCTAATACCACCTTTTATATCCTTCCTAATACCACCTCCAATATCCTTCCAAATACCGCCATTAATATCCTTTCTAATACCACCTTCTATACCCTTTCTAATACCACCTTCTATATCCTTCCTAATACCACCTTCTATATCCTTCCTAATACCACCTCCAATATCCTTCCAAATACCACCTTTAATATCCTTTCTAATACCACCTTCTATACCCTTCCTAATACCACCTTCTATATCCTTCCTAATACCACCTTCTATATCCTTCCTAAAACGACCTTTTATATCCTTCCTAATACCACCTCCGATATCCTTCCAAATACCGCTTTTAATATCCTTTCTAATACCACCTTCTATACCCTTCCTAATACCACCTTCTATATCCTTCCTAATACCACCTTCTATACCCTTCCTAATACCACCTTCTATATCCTTCCTAATACCACCTTCTATTTCCTTCCTAATACCACCTCCAATATCCTTCCAAATACCGCCATTAATATCCTTTCTAATACCACCTTCTATACCCTTCCTAATACCACCTTCTATATCCTTCCTAATACCACCTTCTATCCCCTTCCTAATACCACCTTCTATATTCTTCCTAATACCACCTTCTATATCCTTCCTAATACCACCTTCTATACCCTTCCTAATACTACCTTCTATATCCTTCCTAATACCAACTTCTATATCCTTCCTAATACCACCTCCAATATCCTTCCAAATACCACCTTCTATACCCTTCCTAATACCACCTTCTATATCCTTCCTAATACCACCTTCTATATCCTTCCTAATACCACCTCCAATATCCTTCCTAATACCACCTTCTATATCCTTCCTAATACCACCTTCTATACCCTTCCTAATACCACCTTCTATATCCTTCCTAATACCACCTTCTATACCCTTCCTAATACCACCTTCTATATTCTTCCTAATACCACCTTCTATATCCTTCCTAATACCACCTCCCATATCCTTCCAAATACCGCCTTTAATATCCTTTCTAATACCACCTTCTATACCCTTCTTAATTCCACCTTCTATATCCTTCCTAATACCACCTTCTATATCCTTCCTAATACCACCTTCTATATCCTTCCTAATACCACCTTCTATATCCTTCCGAAAACGACCTTGTATATCCTTCCTAAAACGACCTTTTATATCCTTCCTAATACCACCTCCGATATCCTTCCAAATACCGCTTTTAATATCCTTTCTAATACCACCTTCTATACCCTTCCTAATACCACCTTCTATATCCTTCCTAATACCACCTTCTATACCCTTCCTAATACCACCTTCTATATCCTTCCTAATACCACCTTCTATTTCCTTCCTAATACCACCTCCAATATCCTTCCAAATACCGCCATTAATATCCTTTCTAATACCACCTTCTATACCCTTCCTAATACCACCTTCTATATCCTTCCTAATACCACCTTCTATCCCCTTCCTAATACCACCTTCTATATTCTTCCTAATACCACCTTCTATATCCTTCCTAATACCACCTTCTATACCCTTCCTAATACTACCTTCTATATCCTTCCTAATACCAACTTCTATATCCTTCCTAATACCACCTCCAATATCCTTCCAAATACCACCTTCTATACCCTTCCTAATACCACCTTCTATATCCTTCCTAATACCACCTTCTATATCCTTCCTAATACCACCTCCAATATCCTTCCTAATACCACCTTCTATATCCTTCCTAATACCACCTTCTATACCCTTCCTAATACCACCTTCTATATCCTTCCTAATACCACCTTCTATACCCTTCCTAATACCACCTTCTATATTCTTCCTAATACCACCTTCTATATCCTTCCTAATACCACCTCCCATATCCTTCCAAATACCGCCTTTAATATCCTTTCTAATACCACCTTCTATACCCTTCTTAATTCCACCTTCTATATCCTTCCTAATACCACCTTCTATATCCTTCCTAATACCACCTTCTATATCCTTCCTAATACCACCTTCTATATCCTTCCGAAAACGACCTTGTATATCCTTCCTAAAACGACCTTTTATATCCTTCCTAATACCACCTTTAATATCCTTTCTAATACCACCTTCTATACCCTTCCTAATACCACCTTCAGTGTGCCAAGATGGCGGATTGTATAAAACAGCTAGCTAGTGCAGTAGATCTATTAAACACAATTTCACAATTTCCAATATTAAGAAAGGACTTAAAATCAGCTTTATTTCAAGCTTTAACGTGTATACAATCGGTCCAGCGAGTTTTGGAAGAAAACCCCGAAGAAAGAAGACCAGAAAATGAAGAAAAATCTCAACCTGAAGTTACACGTAAGTCTTACTCAGACATATTAAGAGTTAGACCTGAAAATATAAAATCAAAACATAAAATAATTATAAAAAACAAAAATAATAATGCCCCCGCTGAAGAAACAAAAAGGCAATTTAAAGCTGAAATTGATCCCAGATTTCTTAAAGTAGGAATAACTAATTTAAGAAACACAAAAAAAGGTTATGTTATTGTTGAGACTGAAAGCAAATCAGATCTTGAAAAAATAACAGCTGTTATCACAAGTAATAAAAAATCCACACTACTACCCACAACATTGAATAAATTTAACCCACGAATGATTATTAAGAATATTCCAGAGGAGGTTAATGAATCCAATCTGGTGGATACTTTAAAAGAACAGAATGAAGAATTGGGATTCAACGAGGAGAATATTAAATTAATAAGAATAACCAAAATAAGATCTGACTCTTCTAGAAGGAATGCGGTGGTCGAAGTGAATCCTAAACTAAGGGAAATGCTGCTGAATAGAAGATTGAAGTTATACTATTCTATCAGCTATGCAGAAGATTACTTTGGGATCCGACGCTGCATGAAGTGCAACAAGTTCAACCACTCAGAAGCTGACTGCCGAGGGAAGCTGACCTGCGCCATCTGCATGGAGGAACATCCTACCAGTACCTGCACGAAGAAGGAAGAACTTGGAGCTTACAAATGCATAAATTGTTATTCTTTTAATGAACATTGCAAGCCGCATCAAAGAATTTCACATAATCATACATCATTCAGTAAGTTATGCCCTTCTTATAAAAATGCAATTAAAAAATTAATCCAAAACACTAATTACACATCAATATGAATAATACACACTCCATTATTAAAACAACACTATTCCCAAGAAAACTACATTCTGAGCTTAGTTTTTTAAACATTTTATTATTCACACCATTCAAATGCTTTCTTGTAGTATCATTACAAAATATTTTTCCTTTTAAATCAGTTTTATCGACACAAATAAACTTTTCATCTCCAAAAAATAGCCCAAATAAACAATCAAAACATTATAACCTTTCTTATGGTTAATTTTAAAAGTATTAATGTAGTTCAAATAAACACACAACATTCTTGGAAAACAGCTGTTTTATTAGATGAATTCATGCAAAGAAAATCCATTGATTTGGCTATAATACAGGAACCATATGTTCATAAACAAATGCATTTCGATACAAAATATAAATCTTTTATTGGAGGAAATGGAAATTCTCGCACTAAAATAATGTTATTAAATAAAAATATAGATGCTATATTATTAAATAAATATTCAGACAACGATATAACTGTTATTCAAATAAAATATAATTCGTTTAATTGTATAATTGTTAGCGCTTATTTTGATATAAACAGAGACATAGACATAGATATTCGTAAATTAGATAAAATATTACAAGACTTCCAAACAGAAAATATCCTAATAGGAATGGACAGCAATTGTAGATCAAAATTCTATTATGACAAAATTACAAATTCAAGAGGACGGTAATTAGAAAATTACATTGTATCGAACAATTTATTTTTAGCAAATATTGACAAAAACCTTCCTACTTTTGATGGTCCAAGAGGAACTAGCAATATAGATGTCACGCTAACATCACCATCTTTAGCAGATTATATTAAAAATTGGAATATTCTAACAAATGAAGTTTTCTCTGACCACCTTCTAATAACATACACAATAGAACATCCTGTTTTTTATTCTCCTAACAAAACATATGGTTTAAGATATATTACAAAAAATGCTAATTGGAATTATTTCGAGGAAAATTTAGAGTCAGTAATTATAAAATCATTTAAGTTATCTCTAGATAATACTACAGATATTCAACTTTCTGCAATAGCTAATAACACTGAAATAAACGATTGTCTAAATAAATTTCAAAAATGTTTGATTAAATCCTGTAACAAATCATTCAAAATCAAAACTTATTTTAATAAAAATAACCAGAAACCCCATAAATATACACCCTGGTGGGATGAAAACTTATCTGAACTAAGAAAGGAAACTAATCGTCTTAGAAGGCGATATCAGCGTACTCCAAATGATTCTAATTTAAAAGAAGAACGCAAAATATTATATTTCCAAAAAAGACAAATATACCTCAGAGAAATTAGAAGAAAAAAACTAAAGTCCTGGCAAGACTATTGTAATTCCATAGATTTTACAAATCCTTGGTCTTGGCCCTACAAATATTCTAAACAAAATTTACCTGAAAATCTAAATTTGAAAACTATTCTAAAAGAAGACGGAACCTACACTACTGACATTGAATCTACTTACGAATATATAATTAACAATATAGTAGGCAACGACAATCAGGAAACAGACAATGAAAAACATAAATTATTAAGAACTTCTTCTCAAATACCGCCCAACACCTTAAATGACTTACCTTTAACAAAATTCGAACTTTCTGACATTATACATAATTTAAATAAAAAAAAATCAGTAGGAATAGACGGCATATCTGTCGAAATTATCCAAACAGTTTATCAAAAATATCCTAATTTCATGCATACTATTTATTCAAAATGCTTTTCTCAAGGTGTATTTCCATATTTATGGAAGAAATCAAAACTAACTCTATTAAAGAAACCTAATAAACCACCAAATGAAATATCTTCCCTTAGACCGATAAGTTTAATTCCAATAGGAGGAAAGATCCTGGAAAAAATTATTCATAGAAGGCTCTCACATTTCCTTTACTCGAATAATATAATTGATAGCAATCAGTTTGGTTTCACCCCTCAAACAGGAACTTCTCAAGCTTTAGAGAAAATGAATACATTTATAAAACAAGCATTAAATAATAAAAATCATGTCGTACTTATTTCATTAGATATACAAAAAGCATTTGACAGTGCATGGTGGCCGTCAATCCTAAACTCTTTGAAAGAATATAACTGCCCTCAAAACATTTATACACTTAT
Source organism: Gonocerus acuteangulatus (assembly GCA_946811695.1). Classification (NCBI taxonomy): domain Eukaryota; kingdom Metazoa; phylum Arthropoda; class Insecta; order Hemiptera; family Coreidae; genus Gonocerus; species Gonocerus acuteangulatus. Next base: position 57,291,221 of record OX328132.1, read on the forward strand.
TAAAAACTACTTAACCAATAGAGAGACTTACATAATCACACACAACATAATGAAAAAGAAACGACAGACAATTGGTACACCACAAGGGTCTTCTTGTTCACCATTACTCTGGAATATTATCATGAACAGCTTACTGAAAACTAATACTCAACCAAACGTAGAACTAATAGCATTTGCAGACGATATCTTAATACTAGTAAAATCCAGAATTCCAGAACAAATACAAAACAATATTAACATTATCATTAACACAGTCGAAAACTGGGCAAAACACAACAAGTTAACATTCAATAATCAAAAATCAACTTACATGATAATTACACGAAGCAGATTAGAACCGACTATCCACGTTACATTACAAGGAAACGAACTGACAAAAACAAATGTTACAAAATATCTAGGAATATTAATAGATAACAAACTAACTTGGAATAAACACATAGAAAATTTACAAAACAAACTTATAAAACTAATCAACTACTTAGGACTCACAGCTCGTAACACATGGGGACTGCAATCTTCAGCATTACACATCATTTACATAGGAGCAATTGTACCATCACTTACTTACGGACTACATATTTGGCACAGTGGACTGCAAAAGAAGTACAACTTAAGCAAATTGCAAAGAGTTCAGAGATTGATTGCTTTAAGAATAATAAAAGGTTATAGGACTATTTCTTATGATGCTGCCTGCGTTTTAGCAAAAATAATGCCAATAGACATTCTAGCAAAGCAATATATTAAAGAATATAAACTTTTGAAACTGAACGAAGACTCGAATAACATAAAATCTGATGATTTGGAAAAGACAATACATTATACTCAATGGACACATCCCGGTAAACCACTCAAACTCAACGGATATACAAACAAACAAACAGATTACCAGATATACACAGACGGCAGTAAAGACAATGACAACGTTGGAGCAGCTACAATCATATACAAAGACTATAAACTATTAACGACACTCAAATTTAGACTTGGACATTACTGTACAAACAACCAAGCTGAACAACTTGCTATATTAAAATCTATGGACTACATTAATAAACACATCACTACACCATCTTCTATACAGATACATACAGACAGCATGATAACATTACAAAAACTCAAAAACACTGACATGCATGAAGTACTAATAGAAAAAATACGACAACTGTTAAGAATATGCCAAAATACGCATACAATATATTTTAAATGGATAAAGGGACATTCTGGTGACGAAGGTAACGAAATCGCCGATCGTTTCGCCAAAGCAGCGTCAAAAGATACGTCACTACCGATAGAATATAATAAACTTTCAAAAACTCACTTAAAATATATCTTAAAACTAGAATCAATTGCAGAATGGCAGCAAAAATGGGATACCTCTAACAAAGGTCGCCATTTATTCAAATTTATCCCAATCATACAAAACTTTTGTAATACAAACATACAAACAAATTTTTACACAACACAAGTACTCACGGGACATGGGGTATTTCTATCCTATTTAAGTAGATTTAAAATAAAAAGAGAAAATTCATGCCCCTGTGACAGACATACAGAACAGACAGCACACCACATCATATACAATTGTACACTGTTTAACGAATACAGAAACAGAATTAGAAAGAAAATAACCTATTGGCCTATTGAAGAAAATAAATTGTTTTTTAATAATTACAAATTATTCTTAACTTTATGCAAAGATATTATTCAAAGATTGAGTGAAAAATGAAAAATTGCATTTTTATTGAAGTAAAGCGGACCTTACTGAATATATAAGTTTATTTGTATACTCCTTGTTTTATACTAATTGATTTAAGTTAACGTGAATAATTTATATGTAAACCTAACTAAATTGCTAACTTGAACAAAATTAACTAAGATAAGAAAAAAAAAACATACATGTGATATACTGTATCTTGTATGATGCATGTAGTACAATAAACGGCCTTCTAAAAGGGGTACTTTTAGAAGGAAAAAAAAAAAAAAAATACCACCTTCTATATCCTTCCTAATACCACCTTCTATACCCTTCCTAATACCACCTTCTATATCGTTCCTAATACCACCTTCTATATCCTTCCTAATACCACCTCCAATATCCTTCCAAATACCGCCATTAATATCCTTTCTAATACCACCTTCTATACCCTTTCTAATACCACCTTCTATATCCTTCCTAATACCACCTTTTATATCCTTCCTAATACCACCTCCAATATCCTTCCAAATACCGCCATTAATATCCTTTCTAATACCACCTTCTATACCCTTTCTAATACCACCTTCTATATCCTTCCTAATACCACCTTCTATATCCTTCCTAATACCACCTCCAATATCCTTCCAAATACCACATTTAATATCCTTTCTAATACCACCTTCTATACCCTTCCTAATACCACCTTCTATATCCTTCCTAATACCACCTTCTATATCCTTCCTAAAACGACCTTTTATATCCTTCCTAATACCACCTCCGATATCCTTCCAAATACCGCCTTTAATATCCTTTCTAATACCACCTTCTATACCCTTCCTAATACCACCTTCTATATCCTTCCTAATACCACCTTCTATACCCTTCCTAATACCACCTTCTATATCCTTCCTAATACCACCTTCTATATCCTTCCTAATACCACCTCCAATATCCTTCCAAATACCGCGTTTAATATCCTTTCTAATACCACCTTCTATACCCTTCCTAATACCACCTTCTATATCCTTCCTAATACCACCTTCTATATCCTTCCTAATACCACCTCCAATATCCTTCCAAATACCGCCATTAATATCCTTTCTAATACTACCTTCTATACCCTTCCTAATACCACCTTCTATATCCTTCCTAATACCACCTTCTATATCCTTCCTAAAACGACCTTTTATATCCTTGCTAATACCACCTCCTATATACTTCCAAATACGTCCTTCAATATCCTTTGTAATAACACTTCCAATATCCTTTTTTTATTCCACCTTCAACATTCCTTCTAGTTAGCTGCAAAGATATTTAAACATTAGAGGTGAATTAGCGATTAGCGCACTGCCTTCGCTATGCGCTAATCGTTAGCGCAGGCTCTTATCAGTTCCGCTAAATTAGCGGGAAGGTATTAGATATTAGCGCGCGCTAACGTTTGCCCAACTCTGGTGTGGATTTGAATAAATAACAAACATACAAACAGACAACTGGTCGAATTTTTTGACCTATTGTATAACACTCCCCCGAATCAAGACCTACCTGCGTGCTACGTTTGGTCAAAATCGGTCGAACGGTGTGGATTTGTATAGGGTCAGTCCATATCAAATCATCCAGAAAAATAGTGAAATGAAACCCATGTCCTCAGAATTGCCTGGACCTTTTTTTATTTGTTGAACTGGTCATTCTAATGATATATTCCAAATTTTAGTTAGATATCTTTAATACTTTTTGAGTTATGAATTTTTAAAGTTGTCTATAAAACTTGTTTTTTTCTTTTACTGACGTTTTAATTCAAAGCGACCTTCATTTACTAAAAAAATCATTACTCTGTTTATGTTAATGATATCTCAATGGGATTTTCACCAAAATGGTCACAATAATATTTTGAATATGGGAAAAATATATTTACTATCTGTTATCTTTCTGGTTGCTAAGTATATTTATTTAAAAACAAAATTTTATTTTAAAATAAATTAAAAACATAAAAATTTCAAAAATCGATAAAAATAAAAGGCGCTCCATAAAATCAAGTTCTTTTTTCATGGATACATTCATAAAAGTATAAACTATTAGATTTTAAAAGAAAAACTCTGGGATTTTGCTGTTAAATTTTTTTTTTTTTTTTTTCGGCACATCTACATCTAGGTCATTAGCGCCGACATCCAGGGTGTAGCGAGGAATTTTACCAGCGAGCCGTGGGATGATAAAATTCCTGCCGGAGGTTGGGAATCGAACCCACCATCTCCCGCTTATGAATCCAAGGCGCTAGCCATTAGACCACGGGAGACCCCTTTTGCTGTTAAATATTCTTAAATCAATAAAATAATATAAATTCCTTCTTTTTTTTTAAATTACCTCCTTAAACGTCGGGCGTGGTCAGTACCTGAATGGGTGACCGACTATGTGCTGATGGTATAAAAGGGTGGCGACCTGTAGATAGCCCGGCGCTAATAGCCAAATAGTTGATGCGCCTTACAAAAAAAAAAAAAAAAAAAAAAATACCTACTTAATGATTAATATCAACGTTCTGAAGCTACATTTACTATTACTTAGGTTAATCTTAATATAAACTTATGTAAATAAACTATTTTTAAAGTTTACTATAAACTTCGTTTTTAATTATTCTAATTGACTACAGAAAATTACTTACTAGACCATTCGTACTTACTAGACAGAAAAGAAATACCCATTTATCGAATATGCAACAGAACTTACCGTCGAACATATGCTAACTGACTGTAGACAACGTAGCAAACTAACCATTCCTTACGACTTATATGACTTACTGACGGAAGGTAGCCCATACATACAAACACTACTAACACATTTAAAGCATGAAAACATCTATTCAAAAATATAACGTCAGTTTTAGGCAAATATTTTTATTTCCTTTTTGTTTTAATTCTATATAATGATTTTGATTGAAAATTTTGTTAGCTTACATATTTTTATGACAACAATCATAAAAATATGTAAGTAAGCTAAAAAAACTATTATTTTTTATTTATTTTTTTTTTTTGGACAACTGACCATTTGTAGATTTGACCAAAACTAACTGCCTTTGATTCTGTCGTTTAAATGAGCTCGTCGCCTCCGTTGTGATACTCACAATAAATAAATAAATAATTGACTACAGTGAAAACTATTCGTTTGTGTTGGAAAATGAAGCCAAGATTATTATTGAAACAACAACAGTTGTTCTTTTCATCTAGTTGTGATCTATACAAGACAAGAAAACACCAAAGAACTGCAAGTTTTCTATCTCTGTGAGGTATCTGATGATTTGGAAGATGATGTGGCATTTGTCTATGAAAATCAAAAGGTTGTCACAACATTTCCGAAATTAATTATCCAGAAGTAAAAACGGTGATGGTATTTTTGCTAGCAGTCATGGGAAGTCCCCTCGTGACGGGATTGGCGGAATTATGAAGCGGATTGTAATAAAAGCAAACCTTCAATGTACTCCAGGAGCCAGATATTTTTTGGCTTTTATAGTACAAAAATAGATAACATAAAGCTTACTCTGGTTAAAAAGGAAACAATAATAGATTCCAGGCAAAAACCGGAGGATCGTTTCAGTTCAGCCAAGATTGTGTCCGAAACACGTAGTTTTTACGATTTTGAACCAAAATTTTACTTACTTAAATTTTTGGAAACTACCAAAACTAAGTTTATAGTAAACATAGTTGATTTACATACGTTTATATTAAGATTAACCTAAGTAATAGTAAATGTAGCTTCAGTAAGCTTATATTAATCATTAAGTAGGTAATTTTTTTTTTTTTTTTTTTTTTTTTTTTGTAAGCGCATCAACTATTTGGCTATTAGCGCCGGGCTATCTACAGGTCGCCACCCTTTTATAATACCAACAGCACATAGTCGGTCACCCATTCAGGTACTGGCCACACCCGACGTTTAAGTAGGTAATTATTAAAAAAAAAAAGAATTTATATGATTTCATTGATTTAAGAATATTTAACAGCAAAATCCCAGAGTTTTTCTTTTAAAATCTAATAGTTTATACTTTTATGAATGTATCCATGAAAAAAGAACTGATTTTATGGAGCGCCTTTTATTTTTATCGATTTTTGAAATTTTTATGTTTTTAATTTATTTTAAAATAAAATTTTGTTTTTAAATAAATATACTTAGCAACCAGAAAGTTAACAGATAGTAAATATATTTTTCCCATATTTAAAATATTATTGTGACCATTTTGGTGAAAATTCCATTGAGATATCATTAACATAAACAGAGTAATGATTTTTTTAGTAAATGAAAGTCGCTTTGACTTAAATCGTCAGTAAAAGCAAAACCAAGTTTTATAGACAACTTTAAAAATTCATAACTCAAAAAGCATTAAAGATATCTAACTGATATTTGGAATATATCATTAGAATGACCAGTTCAACAAATAAAAAAAGTTCCAGGCAATTCTGAGGACATGGGTTTCATTTCACTATTTTTCTGGATGATTTGATATGGACTGACCCTATATATATATATATATATATATATATATATATATATATATATATATATATATATATGCAGTAGAACTTGGATAATTCGAACCCCAAGGGACCGATAAAAAAGTTCGAATTACCCAAAATTCGAATTATAAAAGTTTTTGAAAATAAAAGGGTAAAAAATCGAACTTCATATTTTCACATATTTTAATTTTAAAAAATACATACATTTTATTTAAACAATAACAAACATTTTATAAATTGATGACTACGTACATAAGTATTAAATAATTTATCAAAAAAGTAAAAATAAAAGTCTATTATTTTGAAAAAAGTCATTTTCATGGGCAAGACGTTTTTCTTTATTTTTCAGGTAAGTTGATAAAGTGTTAGGAGGAATTCCTTGGAAATTTCAGACTTTTTCTTTCTTCCTTTTTCAACTTCTTTAATTGCAGCTATTTTCTCTGACAACATTAAACTTTTATAAGTTCTAGGCTTCGACATCTTAAATCAACAACTCACTGAACTGCTCTGTACACCATAAATTCAAGGCACAAATAATACAACAGATCTAGGCGCTGACTCACTTATTACTGAATAAGAAATGAAGATGAGAGGGAATTCTAGGATAAAACGACAGGATGGTGTATGTAACTACAACCCCTGGAAGGGAAGAAGCGCGACCCACCACTTTGCAGAACTCCTAGAGAGTCCAAGAACTAGACTATGAGACCGCCGCGCTTCTTGTCCCGGAACCCCTACATCCGTATCATACTATCCTTCTTACCCGAGGAGAGAATATTTATTTATTATTATTATTTATTTACACAAGATTTAAGATGGAACACTTCCCATTGGAGGTAAAGACTCGTAAAAAATTCGAATTATCCAATGCTTTATTCGAATTAACCACGATTTTTTTTACATTGTTTATGCCCTAAATTCTAGGGACCGAGAGAAATATTCGAATTAACCACGATTTCGAATTATCGAATTATCCATGTTCCACTATATATATGTGTTCTTTTTTATTTTTCGTCTGATCGTGTTCTTTCTTATTCACATTTTGGTCAAGTTCAAACATTCTTTTCAAATGTGTGTCAGTTTGTGTAGTCACCAATTGCCAATTTAACGTCACCTAGAACTTAATTTTTAGCATGCTGTTTTAATCTTTTCTTGCTCAATTGTCCAGGTTATATATATATATATATATATATATATATATATATATATATATATATATATATATATATATATATGCTTGTGTGTGTTCTGAAACGTAAAATTTTATCGTCGACAATTTCGGATTGCATGAGCGGTTCGACATCATAAGAAGATTTCTCCCATTGGAAGGGGGGAGGGCGCTATAAAAGACCAAACGAATCTCACTTATATAATTATTTTCACGAATCAGCTATGTGACTTAACCGGGCAACGAAGCTTGACTCTAATAATCCAAGTTCAGGCCCATTAAAATTTTAGGTAAAGTTTTTGTAGTCGTTAATTCCAAATTGCGTCATCGGGTCAATATTATGAGAGGGTTTCCTCCCCATGGGCAACGCGCAAAAATGTTTATAAGGAGCAATGCTATCCACAAAAATCCTGCGAGGCGAGGAAACAGCATAAACTTGTGGTCGTCAATAAAAAAAGAACTAAGATAGAATTTTCTGTGTTCAGTGCACTTCTCCGCTAAACTGAAAAACGTCTTCATCTCGGGTTCTAAATGAGAATCCATAAACACGGTTTAGTTTCATTTAATTTCCGCCTTTCAGTACTATTCTATTTTACAATTGCACCTAGTTCAAGTGCACTTTAAACCCAGGATTTATAGCCATGAAAGAAAACCACTTTTATTTCATAGTAAAACTTCACGTCTGTCTTGGTAGACCTCAGAAATGTTAGGGCTTTTCGAAGGAAAGAAGCTATTGAAGTTACAACCGTGAAATAATTTTTTAAACACCCCCACATACCCACTAGAAATCGAAAATGACTGTGTTGAAATTCATTTACATATATATGACAGAGGTGGGCATAATTTTATTAATAAATAAAAATACGAATTTATTCCTACTTCATATATTTGTAAATACGAATATAAATTTAATTATTTATAATTAAATAAATTCGTTTTCATAACCGGGAATACGAATTTCTTTTTATTCATGTATTTTAAATATAAAAATACAAATAAAATTGTATTCGCAAATTTTCCTGCGAATACAAATAAATTCACAGAAAAAATTGTAAATAATCACAAAAAATGTGAATATTCACAAATAATCAAGTGATTACCAAAAAATTCACACACAAATTTTGTATTCAAAAAATATATGAATACAAATTTATTCACAATAAAATTCGCAAATAAATTATGAATTTATTCGTATTAAGGATAAGATGATATCACGAATGTTAATGAAGGTGTTTTTTGTTTTTTTAAAGGCGCTTAACGCCTTGGTTATCAGCGCCTAGATTAAGTTTTTTTTTGTTTATCTTTTTATGCACCGCCAAAAAAAAAAAAAAAAAAAAAAAAAAAAAAAAAAAAAAAAAAAAAAAAAAAAAAAAAAAAACCTTCATTTATATTATCAAATATCATCTTATCCTTAATACGAATAAATTCATAATTTATTCACAAATTATAATGTAAATTTGTCTGATTTTTTTTTTAATCACAATCATTATTTACAATTTTTTCTGTGAATTTATTCGTTTTTGCAGGAAAATTTGCGAATAAAATTTTATTAGTATTTTTATATTTAATATACGTGAATAAAAAGAAATTCGTATTCCCGCTTATGAAAACGAATTTATTTAATAAATTCGTATATTTATTTATAAATAAAATTATTCCCATCTCTGATATATGAGTGTTTGTATATAGCATTTCAATGAAAATTAATTACCAACAAATTAGGTTTATTACTCAGGAGCCAAATTATTAATGTGTCTCTATCGATAACAAGTTTTGTTAAAGTACGTAGATTCAGTCGGAAATTATTGCATGTCCGTATAAAAACAAAACTTACTTCCCGCCAATAACATACAATAATGAAACTGAAATAATTCCAACAGGAAAAGCAAATCTGCTAGCAAATTACTTTCAAGATGTACATACGCAAAACCAAAACATAGGCAGTAGATACACACTTAGCAAAATTACAAAATCAAATAAATTAATCTTGAATAATATAAAGAACATTGAAACTCCAGAAAGTGAACTGACATCATATTCTGAAATAAATAAAATTCTTAAAAAATCTAAAAAACGAAAATCCCCAGGCCAAGATGAAATAAGAAATATCCACCTTAAAAATCTACCCACAGACGGCATCAAATGCCTCCAAAAAATTACTAATAGTGTATTAAAATTTCAATATTTCCCAACAGTCTGGAAACATGCAGTAATAAAAGCCCTCCCAAAACCCGGAAAAAATTTACATGAAGCCAATGGCTTCAGACCAATAAGTCTTCTTAGCTCAACACGGTTAGGCAATAAGCTTAGCACGGTTAGTCGATTACATTACCGTAGGATTCAACAATAAAAAACACTCCGGTCTCCTTATTCTAGATGTAGAGAAAGCCTTCGATACTGTATGGCACGAAGGACTTATATATAAACTAAATCAATTAAAGTTCCCTCCCTACCTAATCAAAATAATACATACATTTATATCCAACAGAAGTTTCTCGGTAAAAATCGACAGCTCAAATTCATCTGTAAGAAAAATAGAAAATGGTCTGCCGCAAGGGTCGGCCCTTAGTGCCACCCTTTACAATATATATATTAATGACATACCCAAAATCAAAAACACCAATTTATCCCTGTTTGCAGACGATACAGCTATATACACATCATCATATCGTCTAGATACCATCAAAAATAGACTATCATTGAGCCTAGAAAGGCTGAACCGCTATTTCAAAAAATGGAAACTCAAGGTAAACGCTCAAAAAACACAAGCCTTAATATTTACTAAAAGAAGACCTCAAAATACACAGCCACTTGAAGTCGAAAATATTGTTATACCGTGGTCAAAAAATATAAAGTATCTAGGAATAACACTAGACAAAGGATTAACCTTCACAGATCACGTCAATGAAATATGTAACAAAGCAAACAAAACACTCTGCCAAATCTAAACTAAGCACTAAAAACAAAATTCTACTCTATAAAGCATGTATTAGACCAGTATTGACCTATGCATGCCCTGTTTGGAGCTACACTTCAAACACTAATTATAAAAAACTTCAAGTAATGCAAAATAAATGAATTAGAATTGCCTTAAACCTCCCCGTCTACACCAGAATTAAAATATTGCACAAAATTACTAACTTACCTCTGCTTAAAACTTATATCCACAGGCTGACCTCAAAATTTTTTAGATCTTGTAGACTTAAAACCAATCCACTAATTAAAAAAATAGGTAACTATGACAAATCAAGCACCCGTAGATACGTACACAAGAGGACTAAACACATCTTACTAAAATCAAGACACTAGACACCATCCTACCAATAAAGACAAACACAGACTGGATTAAGACATAAAGATGTAAACAATAAGCCCTACTTATTGTTATCATTAGAAAGTCTATAATTTATTTATTTATTTAAATTTTAACGTCCATTTATTATTAACTACGAATTTTAGGACGGGTTATCTATAGGTTACCACCCTAGAGAGTCTATAAGATAGCGAGAAGAATCCAGGCTATTTTTTCTCTCGCATTATAATTACTGTTATAATTATAATAAATAATTTCGAAGCTATGTGGTCTAGAGGAACACTATATTGTAACTGAATTACAATTGTAATATTTATATTTATTGAATAAAGAAATTAAAAAAAAAAAATAAAAAAATTGCATGTCCGTGAGGATAGAATTCTCCTTCTTCTCATCGCCCTGATGAAGGATTAAATTTCAAGCCGAAACGTAGACGAAAATAAAACTACACTAATCCTTACAACAACAAAAAAAAAAAAAAAATCTAGTTTTATTAAGGGGTAATACTACCTTGTAACGTTTTTTTAACATTTTTTAATGGCTTAATTGATTTACTGTTATAGAGCAAGTCGCCAAAAGTTGCGAAACTTAATAAATAAATAATAAATAAAATATGTGCTTAATTGCTTCCTTAACTTATCAAAAATAATCTGCAAGAGCGTTTATGCGGGGAAAGGTTTTTAAATACCTTTACACTCGTAAAAAAAAATCTATATTCAGGATGTTTCGGCTACTCTTTGGTAGCATTCGTCAGCAATGAAGGTGCCAGGAGGCTGAGGAAGACCAAAGTTAACTTCATTGCTGACGAAGGCTACAAAAGAGTAGCCGAAACGTGTCCTGAATATAGTTTTTTTTTTTTTTTTTTTTTTTTTTTTTACAAAAATCGTGTTCAGGTTTTCTTAGCCGAATCCTAACTATTCCCTGATTGCTTATCACCTCGACGGGTAACTATCTAATCTTCATGATGAACATTTTTAAGTACATTAAAATTTGAAGTCGCTTTCTCAAAACTATAATTTTCTAGTGGCTCAAATTTTCGCCCAATCAACTTTAAATTTTAACTGCGTCGATTAATTTCATTATAACGATTTTATGAGCGACATTCGACGGATTTAGTAATAAAAAATGATGAATTGTACGCCATTTTCGAAAAATGTAATATTAATATTTGAGGCGCTAATGGCCTAGATGTTGATGCGTCGTAAAAAAAAAAAAAAAAAAAAAAAAAAATTAATATTTGAGAGAGATAGAGAGAAAGTAAAAAAGGGAGAGTTAATGTGTTAAGATATAAGCATAATATATCAAATAATTTATTTAGCTAATGAATGAATTTTCCAAGTTGAATTGTCATGAGATATTGCTGTGTAAATGTAATTTTCAAGTTTTTTTTTACAAAACATTGAGCTTCGTGGCTCATTCCGAGCAACAGGTCAGTAATTTATGTTGCTGGCCTGATCTTGGGCAAAACCTTTTTCTTTTATTTTTACCGTTCCCTCGTATTTATTCGTCTGGCGAATTTCGTAAAGCAATTGAATTTATTACTCTGCTTTGAATTAAGTTCTTCTGTGTTTTATGGAAGCACAACCAGGATTCAATTAAATTAAAGTGAACGATGAATTTAAATATTTCTATTCTAAGATTTGCAGAATCTCCACCTTGATAGTACCTCTTGATATAATTGTTCAAAGGCTAACCATTTTCGATTATAAGCCATGGGGTCGGAGGTCACAAAAGATTCTAAAATATTTAGTGATTTAAAAACATTTTCACTGACATCATTTTTACTTTCTATAACTCTTGTTAATTCCTTTATATACAACAGTGATTCGACTGCACTCGGAACGGGCGTTTCCTGGGGACTCATCTTCATCACCTGGTTCATCGTCTTCATCATCATGCTTCAGAGGTGCTGCGAATATCTTGGAGAAAATCGGCGATTATTGCGGCTTAAGTTAATGAAATCTTTTTTTAAAAAATTATCCTTTTTTTCTCAAAAAAAAAAGGAAGGAATTCTGAGGTCAGTCTTATTTCAAGGCTAAATTGGTGTGATATATTCCTCAGACCTTAAGTCCTTTATTTATTTATACATTCAACGTTTCGGCCTTCGACCCATTTTCAATTTCTAGAAATAAAATAAAGTAAGTGTTACAAAAAACACTTTCAACAGTTTTGGGAACTTCGCATAATTTCATTAATATCTCGAACACGGTTGGGAAATCGTGATAAGTGGATAGAAATTATTTGAAAGCTTTATAAATTCTCTACAAAAAAGATGCTGAAACAATTTTTGATTAGGTGATGTCAATCGGAGAAATGAGTGCTTAATCTTTGAAGTAATTGATTTCGTTTATTCGAACGGTTCTTTTTGTCTGTTTTTATTCCTTGTTATTTTTTAATTGCTTATAGTTGGATAATGTATTTCACAATAAAGCAGATTAGGCAAAATAAGAAAAACAATTCATTGTTAGAAATATAGCTTGCCGAGAGAAAGAGATTCGATGACGTCTTTTGAATATTTTCTTTTGCCTTCATGCTGTTGGTTTTTTTATTTTATTTTTTTAAATGATTTTATTTGTAGAATTATTACTATAGTAAAAGAACACAGGAATATGTGAAAAATTTTGATATTTTCCAATTCATTGAAACGTATGAAATGAAGTATGGGTAGAAGAGGATTCTAGGGTCTGGCGGACCCAACCAGGTAAAGTCATAAAGCCCTTTGAAGAAAGGCCGAGGAAAATATTATCTGTTTCTATTCTAGGCTTTTCAAATGACAATAGGGATATGAACAGGAACCGCGCTAAGGTGATGCAGTTCCTGTGAGTCGGACTTTTTTAAAAAAGAGGCTGCTGGAAATTAGGTAAACAATAGAATAAAATTGGACATAGGGTTAAATTATTATAAATTATTTAATAAGAGGGTTATATTAAGTTTTTTGTAACACTTACTTATACTTACATGTATAAATAAATAAAGGACTTAAGGTCTGAGGAATAGATCACGCCAATTTAGCTATGAAATCTTCATAGGTTATCCGACTGTGTGGAACTTCGTCTTCCCAACCGTCCACTGGTTGTAAATCGTCAACAGAATCTATGCGACTTATTCCACTTTCGTTTGATTTTAAAAATCCAGCTTTGTTACCCGAAGGCGGAATATTTTGACAAGATTTCAAAACGGAGGTCCAGTCTCGTAAAAATTAATTATTGAACATTTTATTCGAATTAAACACGATGTTTTTACACTGTTTATGCACTAAAATCTAGGGACCAAGAGAAATTTTCGAGATATGAAAGTTCGAATTATCCATGTTCCACTGTAAATATACACAGGGAAATGCTTTAACATAGATCCTTTATGTCAGACTTTATAATAGGGTATTAAAATAATAGTGACCTTATGGTCGGATAAAAAAACATTATGGTGTGAATTTTAAATATATCTCTATGAGACTAGTTTTGGAGCTGCGGAGAGAATGTGGTGGAGAGGTGGAGAATGTGGTGAGGACGGCGAAGGAGAGGCTTGACTGCTGCTTGATAACAAAGGTAAACTTGCTTAAGGATTAAGAAGAAGGGCCAAGTCTTTAGGAAGAGATAAGGGCTGATAATGGAGCACTTAGAGATTCTCTCAAATACTCAGCTTGGGAATTATACTCAGCCTCTAGCAAGGTTTGACTAGTGGACTTCCTTCAGAGCCAGGCGATCAGGAACTTCACGCGCATCCTTGATGTCTTTCAACGGATACTATATGTATGGGGGCGAGGTTAGCTCAGTGGTAGAGCACTGGACCAATAAGCTGGAGGATCTGAGTTCAAATCCCGAGTAAGCACTAAAGATTTTTTCCTTTAGTGTCTTCGTTCATGGGTTGAATTCGGCCTCCCTGACCGTCCCTAGGCTAACCCAGCCTTTAATTAATTTATTAATGGGTACTTTGGTGCTAATAACCCTAGCAGTCGAAGCAGCAAGGGGAAAACAGGCGGTCGGAGCATAGTACTGACCACACTATCTCCTTAGTGTGCAGTATGGTCACAAATCAGATACCACTATAGTATCTGCCCCTCAGGCACTCGTGGCCTGTTATGTGGCTGATTTTTTTTTTTTTTTTTTTTTTTTTTTGTTCCCCGAGTTTAGCAAACTTCGGCATAAGTATCTTTACCATCTCCATAATGAAGGACGAAAGCATTTTAATGAGTTTAGCTACTTTCCAAAAGGGACGTTAAAAAAGAAATACTCTTTAGAGCAAAATGTAGTGAAGGAGAGAGATAATGAGAGAGTGTGAGACAGAGAAAGAGAGAGAGAGAGTGAGAGGCAGAAAGGGTGAGAGGAGGGAGGGAGAGAGAAAGGGTGAGATGATGTGTTAAGATATAAACATAATATATCTAATAATTTATTCCAGGTAAAAATAACTAATGAATGCATTTTCCAAGTGGAATTTTCATGAGATATTACTGTGTAAATGTCATTTTTGAGCTTTGTTTTTTTTTTTTTTTTATACTCAGCCTCTACCAAGGTTTAACTAATGGACTTCCTCTAAAATCTATACTCTCATGACAGGCACACAGCAAAAAACATTCAGAATAATGACTAATGAATAATGAATAAAGTTTTTATTTCATTCTGAATAATGAATACTTTTTCATTCATTATTCAGTCAATTCAATGAATAACGTAACTTTTTATTTTTATTCATTATTGATTAAGAATGATTTATTCAATGACAATTTTTATTGAATAAAAATGATTTATTGAATGAAAACTTTTATTGAATGAAAGTTATTTATTCGAATGAAAGAATGTTATAAATGAATATGATTTATTTGACTGACATTTTTCGTTAAATATAAATGATTTATTCTAACAAACATTTCTAATATTTCTAATAAAAATGACTAAGTTCATTAAATGTTTTCTTACTTTTAATGAAAATTATTTATTTAAATGATATTGTTTACTGAACTTAAAGAATCTGAATTTGCTGATCCATGTACCACGATATTTTAAATGTATAAAAATAATGAACGATTAATGAAAAATTAATCATTAATTAATTATTCATTAAATAAAAAATCTGTCAATGAATAACGGAATAAATGAATAAATTATTATTCAATAAAAAGTTATTGAATAATGCGCCTCCCCTGCTATTCATAGAATAAAAATTAAATCAGTAGATGAATAACTTAATCGATGAATAAATCCTCATTCAATAAAAATGTATTTGAGTGATTATTGAATAAAACTCTGGCACACAGGAACTCAGTCATCTGAGCGACTATCCTTAGTAGCCTTTCAGCAGACACAACAGGTAATACAAAGTTTAAATGCAAAATGGCCCCTTTTGGTTAATTATTCCAAATGGACCATTCAATGTTATACCATACACCCTACAACCCCTTATAACCTCAGTCCAGTTCCCCCCAGTTCGGCATACATCGGCAATAGAATCATCACCTCTTCTTCCAGTGATAATGAAGGAAAGCATTTTAAGCTACTTTGCGAAAGGGGCGCTAAACAAAAAAGACTCTTTGGAGCAAAATGTAGTTTTTAGATTAGAAGAAGAGAGAGAGAAAAAAAAATAACAAGAAAAAATAAGATTATTATATTGATGTCATGCATAAATCTTTAAAATGTATAATATTACTATTTGTGCAATGTTACGGACACAAATAAATTTAAATTAATTATCTTGGCTTAATTTAAATTTATTTTTAGACTACTTAAGACAGAATACATTTTTAATTCAAACTTATATATTATTAGGCTGTAAATGTCACTGTAAATGTATATTCTATTGTTGAAAGGACTATTAATACCCTGCGTTTTTTAAAAGGTAAATACTATTTTTAAATAAACGTTTTAAAAATGCATAATCCACTGTCAGTTTGCAATGCTTAACACGACTTGCGTAGTCGTGAATAATTGAAAGAACGAAGCTACTTCTTAAAAATATACCAAAATACTTTAGTTTTATAAATGCATTTATGATATCATAACAGCAGTCAACAAAAATGACATTAAAATGCGTCAACTTAGGTATAAGATTTATCGTAGAAAATAAGACAATGAATGGTTGGGATTATAATAAGAGAAGGCCCATTCCTAACACTTCACTTGAAGGCCGCCGTAGTAGATCTCTTGGCCACTGTCCTCTGGAGTCGCCTTGGTGGAGAGAGTGAATGAGTAACGCTCTATCCGGATGTAATATTAATTAATATAAAATCTCTCCATTAGAAGAAAGGGGGTTTTATCCTCTTTGACAATGACTGTAAACTCCAGGTAGTAGGTTTCACTCATTAAATTTTTACTGATCATGCATTTATTTAAACATAACAAAATTATATAAAACTCAAATGCAAATGATAATAATAATAACATATAAAGAGCAATTCTTATATTCTACAAGCAAAGGATACATAAATAACATGCATTTACATAATAAATTAATTCTTAGGCCTATTTACAGTTCGCATGCGTTTATTTATTCATATTTTGTAACATCACAAAACTGGCCACTATCACAACACCGGCTTTCTTTGTGTTATTAGTAACACCATAGAGGTGTTACTAATAAGGGCGGCGATTATATATCCCTGATTAGTGCTCGTCACAGTTTTATTCCAGAACAAAATTAAAATAAAAATTAATAATTGAGTTAGCTGTACATTACAAATATAAAAGAGCATAAGTGTCCGTGTATATTTTCATTTATATAGGTGTAGGATAAAGTTTTTTTTTTTTTATTTATTAATTTGAAATCTGTACAAAATTAAAAGTACAATTATTAAGTCTGTTGATACAGATATGCTCTGAACAAATTGACAATAACGAGAAAAGTACAATAAAATAAAATCAATAAAAAAATTTGAAAGAACCATTGTTGGCACTTCCAGAGCTGTGGGAGTAAATATTTTAATGATCCCTATATGATCAGATAAGTAAATTATCTCGGGGCCACTGTCTCTTTAGCCGCCTGGGAGGGTTTTCTGGGTGGGATTGGGAAGATAAGGATAGACCTTCAGGATTAGGATGGAGAGATAATTTGGAGTGGAACACTTGGAAACAGGTTTTAGCTAGGTCGAGGACAAATGGGATGTTTAGGTCATTGTGAAGGGTTTTGTTGGAGACGTAGAAGGGCGCATTTAAAATTTTGCAAAGAATTTTGGACTGAAATGCCTGTATTCTGTTGATGTTTGATGGTTTTGCAGATCCCCAGAGCTCAAGCCCATATGCCCATATTGGTCGCATGATTGTTTTGTATATCGTTAGTTTGTTCTGTATCGATAATTTAGATGAAGGTCCACGGAGTCGTCTAAGCAGTCCGTATCAGGAGAAAGAAATAGCAAAAAAACATATTTGCCCTGGTGAGTTCAAATAAAAGCGGAGAACGTAAAATAATGGACTATGGGTACAAACCCAGATATATAGTCAATATAAAAATCAGCCTTACCTTTAGGAATTTCACCTCCGGGTACACAGCATTGAAGGGTGGGAAGAAAGGAAGAGGTTGAAGGAGAGAATTAAGGGAATTATCTCACCATTCGTCGTGAGGGCAGCCTGCAGAAGAAAAGCTGAAACCGGGCATAGAATATGCTCCGAAAAAGACAACTTGATAACATCAAGGGAAGCGGGGTCTCCCGTGGTCTAGTGGATAGCGCCTTAGATTCATAAGCGGGAGATGGTAAGTTCGTTTCCAACCGGCAGCAGGAATTTTCTCATCCCACGGCTCGTTGGAAGAATTCCTCGCTGCACCCTGAATGTCGGCGCTAATGGCCTAGTTGTCGCCGAAGAAAAGAAAAAAGTCCGACTCGCAGGAACTGCGTCATCTTAGCGTGGTTCAGGTTTTTTTTTTTTTTTTTTTTTTTTTTTTTTTTTTTTTTTTTTTTTTTTTTTTTTTTTTTTTTTTTTACGGCGCATCTACATCTAGGTCATTAGCGCCGACATCCAGGGTGTAGCGAGGAATTTTACCAGCGAGCCGTGGGATGATAAAATTCCTGCCGGAGGTTGGGAATCGAACCCACCATCTCCCGCTTATGAATCCGAGGCGCTAGCCATTAGACCACGGGAGACCCCGGTTCCTTTTCATATCCCTATTCTCATTTGAAAAGCATAGAATAGAAACAGATAATATTTTCCTCCGCCTTTGTTCAAAGGGTTTTATGGCTATACCTGGGGTCGGGTCCGCAAGACCCTAGAAACCTCTTCTACCGATACTTCATTTCATACTTTTCAATGAATAGGAAAATATCAAAAATTTTCACATATTCCTGTGTTCTTTTACTATAGTAATAATTCTACAGATAAAATCAATTAAAAATTAAATTAAAAAAAACAACAGCATAAAGGCAATTGAAAATATTCAAAAGACGTCACCGAATCTCTTTCTCTTGGCAAGCTATATTTTTTATTTTTTTTTATTTATTGATTATAGGTAAAAACCTTGGAGGGGCATACTATTGTGTCTCAAGTCTAACTGAACTCTCCTCTGATCACACACCTTTGGCTCTCACAATATCCCTCCGACCCATTCCAAAATCTCTACCACCCGCATTAATTAATGGCCCTATGGACTGGGAACTCTTCCGCTCAATCCTTCAAGAATCCATCGACCTTAATATCCCCCTAAAATCACCCGAAGATCTCGATGAAGCCGTGAATTCCTTCACCACCTCCATTCAACAAGCCGCCTGGAAAGCATCCATCCCGAAGAAACACATCCAAACCAGAGCCAATAATTCCTTACCATCACATATCCATGACCTCATAATATCCAAACGCCATGCTAAAAAAAAAAAAAAAAAAAATCCTTATGGCAGAGAACCAGACACCCCGATGACCGCAATTCCTACAATAGATTATGCAGGCTAGTAAAACAACATCTGAAATCCCATCACTCTGAATCCTATAAATCTTATCTTTCCTCTCTCTCGACACAGGATAACTCCCTGTGGACAGCAACCAAAAAAATCCTGAAATACCACCCTACATCCCCTCCTCTCCGCCGAGAAGACGGATCATGGGCTTCATCCGACTCAGAAAAGGCAGAAATGTTTGGATCATTCCTCAAAAACACCTTCACCCCAAATCCAGAAGCTCATGACATCCCATCACGTTCCTACATCACGGACTTCATCGATTCCCCTCTCCCCTTGTCATTACCTCCCAAACCTGTCAACCCATCTGAGGTAAAATACCTTATCTCCAAACTTCCTCGCCGTAAATCTCCAGGGTATGACCTAATCACCTCTCAGATCCTTCGACAACTTCCATCGAAAGCAGTCCTCTTCCTAACATATTTATACAATTGCTTATTCCGTACAACCCATTTTCCCACTCTATGGAAATTCTCAATCATTATCCTTTTCCCTAAGCCCGGAAAACCAGCACATCAAACATCTTCCTATCGCCCTATAAGCCTTCTCCCCATTTTCTCCAAAATGTTTGAAAAAATCCTCCTAAAGCGCCTCGTGCCTATTCTCAATAACCAGACCATACTTCCTTCCCATCAGTTTGGGTTTCGTCCTCTCCATTCCACTGTACAGCAAGGTCTTCGCGTTGTAGATCATATATCCTCCTCCTTAGAGCAAAAAGAGTACTGCCCGAGTGTCTTCCTCGATGTGGCGCAAGCTTTTGACCGGGTCTGGCACATTGGCTTACTTTATAAACTCAAGAAACTCCTTCCTAGTAAACTTTTTCTGATCCTCCGTTCCTACCTGAAAGACAGGTTTTTCAGAGTCCGGCAAGGGCAAGAATACTCAGACTACCACCCAGTGGAAGCGGGAGTTCCGCAGGGTAGTGTCTTAGGACCTGTCCTCTACACCATATACACAGCTGATATTCCTCTCCATCTTAATACTCTCCTAGCCACATACGCCGACGATACAGCAGTTCTTTCTTCCCATCCCAATCCGAATGTTGCTTCAAATAATCTCCAGAACCACTTAAATGAAATAGAAAAATGGTCCAAAATTTGGAGGATCAAGGTGAATGAAAGCAAAAGCCAGTTCATAACGTTCACACTCCGTCGCCAATCCTGTCCCCCAGTATCCTTTAATAACCAACCCCTTGTTCCCGTCAACACAGTCCGTTACCTTGGCTTTTATTTAGACTCTAGACTCACTTGGAAAGACCACATCAGACTGAAAAGACAAGAACTCAACAGACGCTTTGGACAGCTTTACAGATTACTGAATAAAAACTCACCTCTCTCACTCGAAAACAAACTCATAACCTACAACACAATTATAAAACCCATTTGGACATACGGAATAGAGCTATGGGGAACTGCTAAACCATCGAACATCGAACGCTTCCAAACATTCCAATCTAAAGTCCTCCGAACTATTGTCAATGCTCCTTTTTACATAACCAATAAGAATCTTCATAAAGACCTCAACATTCCTCTAATACAAGACCTTATCCCCATCCGATTTGCAAATTTTCACCACAAATTATCCCTAAACCCTAATCCCGCTGTCCAGTCACTGTCCACTCCCAACCATCCCTATTCCCCACCACGACGGTTGAACAGGATGTGGCCCCGCGATCTGCTTTAAGCAATACAAAGGAGTGATAACGGTGGTTATCTTCTCCCCACAAGCCCCTAGAGTGTCTGCAGTTCTCTCGTCCCTTTTCCAGCTCCAGTACTTCGTACCGCTGCTGGTTGAGGAATGGAGTACGGCTGTCCCTTGTCATCTCGCTTACCCGAGGAGACAAGGGGGCAGCTGGTGCGGACCCTCGTGATTTTATTTTATTTTTCTTATGTTTATGTGAGGACATTACAAAATGTATTATATTTTACAGAATGTAATTTCATTAAATTAATAAATAAATAAAAAAAAAAAAAAAAAAAAAAAAGATTATAGGTGCTTCTACTGCCAAGGTCATTAGCACCTGGCAAGCTATATTTCTAACAATGAATTGTTTTTCTTATTTTGCCTAATCTGTTTTATTATAAAATACATTATCCAACTATAAGGAATTAAAAAATAACAAGGAAAAAAACAGACAAAAAGAACAGTTCGAAATAGCAAAATCAATTACTTTAATGTTTTAAGCACTTATTTCTCCGATTGACATCACCTAATCAAAACTTTCATCAGAACCTTTTTTGTAGAGCATTTAGTAAGCTTTCTAATGGTATTATTTTGTTTACCAAGATTCTCAACCTTTTTCGAGATATTAAGGAAAATATACAAAGTTACCAAAACCTTTTATGTCTGTTAATAAAATATTTTATTCGAACCCTTCCTTAACTCCAAACGTAACCAAAATTTCATCATATTAGTTGTAATGATAGTAAAACATGCAGAAAATGTTTCAACTTAATCCCATGATTCTAAGTACCCAAACCAAGAACGGTATTCAAAAATTATTTTTCCAATTTTCTCAAAAACGGTTAAAGCTATCGCCTTGAAAATGGTTTCATTCGTTTTCCTAGCCAAAGAAGCCTATAAAACGAGTAATTACAAGCTTATGAACTAAAAAACGTAAGCGTTACGATTTTTTTGCGTGAATTTCGCCCCAAACGCCATCTTCCAGTGGGCGGATTTTGCTGGTTAACGAACTTGACCTTTCAAATCGGGCGACAGATTTTTGTACCAAATTTCATCAAAATCGGACCATTAGGGAGGCCAGAAATCCGCAAACAGACAAATATATATATATATATATATATATATATATATATATATATATATACAAATTTTAACCACCGTTATTTTCGGTCTCTAGGGGTTCTGAAACGCGAAATTTTCTAGTCGGCACTTCCGGATTGTTTCATTGTATCAACCTTATAAGCGGGGTTCCTCCCTATCGGGGAGGGAGGAACCGCGCTAAAAACGAGTATAACTTTGTCGGGTGCACTGAGCACATGGACACAAGGCACAAGCACATTAGTCCTGATAATTAATTTTAATGAAAATAACAAACAATAGGTTATTTTAAGTAAATTGTTAACGAATGGAGCATATTTTAAATATATAGTTTTAATTTAGAAGCAAACTGGTTTCAGGTGACAATAGCTTTTGTAGAAGCACGCTCTATCTTTCCTGCCCCATGACCTTTCATTCCATTACGTAGTTGCTGAATTCAACTGAAGAAAAGCTATCTCCAACTGGAAAATCGATGTAAACACCAAGCTAATTACATTTCTTCATTGCTCTCCGCATTCTTCACCCCCCCCCCCCCCCGCTACCCCTACACAAGGATTTTAGGCAAGCAATCATTTTTAACCATTTAACTAATGAAAATTCGAAGCGACAGATTAAAGATGGTTAAACAAAGGCCAAATGATCCTCGTTTGCTTTTAAAACCTCGGCAGAAAAACAACCCTTTCAGTCGGAAATTAATTAGTTATACGTTGGCTTTTTGTTGATTTCGTAGGGATGGTCTCTCAACAATATTAATAAGCAGTATTTTTTATAATATTTATAACCAACATTGAGCATTTGCAAATTTTCATACAATAGCACATTTTAGCACATTCCGAAAAACTGTAGCTATTCAGGATGGACCTAGGAAAGATATTTTGTGTGATATTTAATGTGTACAAATCCCCATCGGAGATTTTATACAGCCCTCAAGCCGAAACGCTGGTAAATTAACACATTTTTTTTTTATTTTTGAATTACAGATTTATTAAACTCACGGACTCCTACAATATCCACCTTCTTATATTAATTTCGATTGGGGGAAAGTAGAACCTTGTTGCCACAATTAGACATTTATTATTTACTTGCTGGTTTGTGGAGAACGTCCTCTAGGATTAATCCAATGAAACATACATGCTGAAAATTAGCTTTCTTTCTCGTGCCAATAATTTTACATTTTATTCACTTCGAAAAGACGGAAAGTTAATATTTCCCTTCGGCCTTTCTTGAGAATTTTTTAATACAATTTTTTCAAACTAATTTAATATATTTTTTTAATTACTCTTTTTAAGATTAAATATCCGCCTCACAGGAATTAAGTCGCCTTAACATGTTTTCATATAAATCTCTTGTCATATGAAAAGCATACGACGGAAGCTCTTAATATTTTTCTTAACTTTCTTTGCTGGAATAGATATAACCCTCCCACCCTCCCTCCCTCCCTCGTGGGCTGAGTCAAAAAATACTTTTCAGGATTTTTCTACTTTCGCCTTTAATAACACCCTAATCACTAAATTTCATACTATAAACGATTTCAACAACAAAATAATATCTGCTGCAGACCTAACAATCCCTAAAACAAACCCTATTAAAAAACTCAAGCCAGTCCCTTGGTGGAATGAGAAATGTAGGCAAGCCGTAAAAGAAAAACGTAAGACACTAAACGCATTTAGACGCAGCCCTACAAGCGACAATTTAATAAAGTATAAAAAAGCCAAAGCGGTCGCCCGATACGTAATTGTGGAGAGTAAAAAACAAAGCTGGATCGAATTTGTATCATCCATCAACAGAAACACTCCTTCAAAAGTAATATGGGACAGAATGAGACGAATCTCACGCAAAAAAGAAAGCACATACATATCTGGGCTTAAAATACAAGACTCGATTATCACTGACCCTAAACAAATATGCGACCATCTTGCTGAATACTATACTAACATCTCAAAACCGCCTGACATACAGTTACCTGAACACAACTATCATGATATGACACTCTTATCCACTCCTTCCGTTACTACACCTTTAGACCAACCCTTTTCATTTGACGAACTAACTTATGCTCTAACGAACTCTAAGATAACATCCCCAGGACCTGATAAAATCACGAATGACATGATCAAAAATTTACCTCAGAATACAAAATTCAAACTACTACAAATTTTCAATAATATCTATAACACAGGAAATTACCCTGACTGTTGGAGACATAGCACAATTATACCTATACTAAAACCAAACAAAACAAAACCTGACCCTTCCAGTTACAGACCGATTTCCCTGACAAGCTGCGTCTGCAAACTATTTGAAAAAATGCTCAACAAAAGGCTGCTATGGTATATTGAGTCACAAGGTCTCCTCTCTAAATTCCAATGTGGATTCAGGACAAATCATTCGACAACCGACCACATCGTTAGACTAGAAAACTCTATTCTTAACGCATTTACAAATAAAAAATCCCTCCTAGCAGTCTCATTTGACATAAACAAAGCCTTTGACACAATCCGGCAAGATGTTATCCTCAAACAACTCTCTGAATGGGGAATACGAGGAAAACCTTTGGCATTTATTGCTGGGTTTCTCTCTAGAAGATCTTTCACAGTAAGGAATGGCAACTGTTTCTCCGATATATATCAACTAGAGACGGGAGTACCTCAAGGGGGCGTACTAAGTACAACCCTATTTATCATTGGAATGAATACAATTGTCGAATACATACCCCCTGACATTGAATATAGCCTGTATGTTGACGATCTTTTAATATTCTACACTTCAAAATCCACTGAACAAGCCCAAGACCGAATACAGAACGCAATCAATACACTTACACTCTGGAACGACAAAACAGGTATGAAGTTCTCGACAACCAAAACAAAATCTATATTATTTACAAAGAAAAGACGGAACATAGACTACCAACTTACTATGTACGATACAGACATTACAAAAACAACAACAATAAAATTTTTAGGAATTCATTTTGACAAACACCTCACATGGGTTCCTCACTTAAAAGAACTTCTCGTTAAATGTAAAAAATCTCTGCATATTTTGAGAGTTCTAGCAAACACTAAATGGGGTGCAGACAGAAAAGTACTGCTAAACTTCTATCGATGTTACACCAGGTCCCTTCTGGATTATGGATGCGTAGCATACTCATCTGCCAAGCCCACTACACTGAAAATGCTTAACACAATATCAAACACAGGACTACGTCTAGCACTGGGTGCCTTCAGATCAAGCCCAATATGCAGCCTGAACGTAGAGGCAGTAGAACCTCCACTAGAGATCCGAAGAAAATACTTAATTGCAAAGTATTACTACAAAATTAAGTCTCTCCCTCAGCCATCCTGCACAAGGGATATCATAGAAAACCCTAATATTAATCAATACCAAATAAATAACAAGCATGCCCGACCTCTTGCTATAAGAAGCTTAGAAATAGAGGAGATTACAAATCTACAAACTGAACCAATACAGAAACAGACCATTTCACTCACTCCTCCATGGCTCATTAAATTCACAATAGACACATCCCTCTCCAAGTACAAAAAGTCAAACATATTATCCAAACATTTATACAAAACTAACTTCTTGGACTTCTTAAATCGACAAACTAACTACATCCTTGAATACACCGATGGTTCAAATACAAAACACGGCATTGGATCGGCAGCTATTGTAAATGGCACTATCTACAAGCAAAAACTCCCGGCGCTGTACAATATACTAGAAGCTGAACTCCATGCAATATTTCTTGCCCTCACTAACACTCCTCCATCACAACACACAAACATTATCATCTGTACAGATTCTCTCAGTTCACTACACATATTACAGAACTTATACAGTCAACATCCCAAAGCAATCCAAATCAAACAACACATCTACAATTTACAACTTTCAGGCATACATACAACAATATATTGGCTGCCAGGACATGAAGACCTAGGACTTAGTACGACTGCAGACGAACAAGCAAAATTGGCTACACAAGACTTAACAATTCAACCACTAGATATTTTTTACCAGGACCTTACGAGACAGGCTAAACACCAAATCACAAACAAATGGCAAAATGACTGGACACACCTATCTACCAACAACAAACTGCGACAAATAAAACGGAACATCGCGGAATGGCCTTCCAGTCACAGACAAAACAGAAGAGAAGAAGTAGTACTAACTAGACTCAGAATTGGACATACACGAATAACACACGTGTACTTAATGACTAAAAAAGAAAAGCCTACATGTAAAATCTGTAACACCGAACTAACCGTAAAACACATACTAACAGAATGCCGACAACGTCAAAATCTAGACTTACCGTATGACATGACCGAATTACTTACTGACAGCAGTCCACACATACCAGCAATCCTTACACACCTCAAAACTATTAATATGTATGGAAAAATTTAACACTTTCACCCCCCCCTTTTTTTTTTTTTTTTTTTTTTTTTTTTTTGAACCCCATCTCAATACTATATTCAAACAAGTGCAATAAAAAACATAAGGAAGGTATTACGCCACTTGGTAAACTGTAAAGAACGATAACATGTAATTAATGAATTAGTAACTATGTCTAATTGTGTAATACGATTGATCAACCAGATGTATATAAATAATACCATTTGTTTTTATATATATATATATATATATACGTATTGTTTGTTTTTAAATGTATATATGTATACCATTTGTCTTTAGATGTTTAGATGTATATATATTGTCATTTGTATATACTATTCGTTTTTAGATGTAAATATATTGGCATTTCTACATATAATTTGTTTATAGATGTATAATGATAGATGTAATATATATAAATGTGTGTGTGTGTGTATGTATGTATGTATATGTATGTATATGTGTATATATGTATATGTATATATATATATGTGTGTGTATGTATGTATGTGTATATATATTTGGATGTATACCATTTGTTTTTAGATGTATATATGCAATAACTGTTTGGAGCGAAACGCCTTAGATGCGCATGGATGCTCATAAATAAATAAAAAAAAAAAAAAAAAAAAAACCCCAAAAATAAAGATTGCGGGGAGTCCCACCCGACATGGATTGCTCCCTCTTCGATATATCAACGGAAGACAAAAATTAAATAGGTATTTAAAACTCATAAAAAATATTTTTCAAAAAAAATCTGAAACATCCTGAAGATGTACATAATGATTTCTAGACACATCTCTAAGTCACAAACACCCTGCCTTTTACTTATGTATTAGTGGAAAGACTTAGACATTGTTTTGATTATTTATTTATTCGTGAGCATACATAAATAAGGCGATGCTCTCAAACCAATTATTACATATATAAACCCTATTACAATATTACATACTGTAAATGTAATTATACATATGCACCCAGTTAAATAATTAATTATACATCCAATTACACAGTTAGACAATATTACATATTCATTCCTAGCATATTACCAAGTAACATGATTAGATTTGATAGGGGGGGGGGGAAGCAACTCTACTTAAAAGATCTATTGTTCCCTTGCTAACCTGCTGGGTGAACAATAGCAGCTCTGCATCCTTGACGAACCTTCTCATCTTCTGAGGTGTAACCCATGGGCGTATATAAGGGGGGGCTGAGGTGGCTCCACCCCCCCCCCTCCCCGATGTTTTGATTTGGTGGTAAAAATGTGTAATAAAACCCTTAAAAATATATTAAATAAGATCACTTAGTAGTAAAAATATTTTATTTATATTGTAATAGCGTTTTAGTTGCCTAAAACTATAAAAAGTTGTAAATTGTTAGTATTCCATACCCCGGAAATGGTCCCAGCCCGTAACACAGCTACATTCTAATTGATGTATATTATTTGTAGCTATTGAATATTTGTCAAATTGTAATCTTAATTTTTAACGAGCGGTCTATATAATTACTTTTAAGTATCATTCTGACAAAAATAATTATTCTAGATGTTGTTGTATTTTAAATATTAATAATCCTATCCTAGCCATAAAACGTAGCTCGTAAAAATTGACAAACCAATATAATTTAGCAAGGTATTATAGATTATTTTCTCATACGCACTACCATTCAACGTTGTACCGAATTATAAGATGCCCAAATCCTGGAATTAAAAAAAAAATATTTCACTACTATCCATAAAGATATACGTATATATATATACATATATATATATATATATATATATATATATATATATATATATATTTTATATATATATAAAACATTTAATTTTAATTTGAAGGAAGCTCATATAGTCATTCCGTGAAGAAATATCGCAGTTGGTCCTTATGTTATGTAAGACTGAAGATCTAAATGCATCTCTTTTCAAGGTTAAATTGGTGTGATCAATTCCTCAGACCTTAAATCCATTTATTTATTTGTACATTAAACGTTTCGGCCTTCAGGCCATTTTTAATTTCTAGAAATGAAATAAAGCAAGTGTTACAAATATAAATACAAATAATGTGTTTTTGTATTTATTGATAGATGTCAAAGGACTGTTGCAATATGTTCACTAGGTCAGTAAATACTTCGTACATGTCATGTGGTAAGTCTAGACTTTGACGTTGGTGGCATTATGTTATTATGTTTCAAGGTTAGTTGACTGTAACATTCAGTTGAATTACATGTGAGTATGTGAAATTGTAACTGTATTTATTTATGTAATTGTTTGTTATTTTCGTTAGAATTAATTATTATTAGGATTCATTATTATTAGAATTAATTATTATTTTTGTGGGAGGCATTCAAATATTTTAATTTTTTCGACACACATTATATGGACGTCCATATGGAAACGTTGGAAAAAATAAAACTCATTTTAGTTATGAAGTGAAATTGTTATTCAATCACATGACCGAACACCGACGATCTATACGTTCTGTACTTCATAATTTTTTAATATAACCCAAAAAGAAATTATTCCCTGAAACTGAAGGTACCACACTATGAAAATAAATATAAGTAAAATAAAAAAAATATATAGAAAACTAAAGATAAAAATGAAAACAAATATTTGGAGTTAATATAATAATAGGTCAAGTATTTAATTTTTATAAAAAGAGTATATAACACAAGTCAAATAAAGCTCTAATAAAGCAAACTGTGATTGTGTCCTCCTCTTTCTGCTAATAGAGAAATACCAATTGCAGAAAGTGCTTTCTTTATGTGTTTCGAGCCTTAATCTTGTAATGCATTGACTTTGGTCAAGGATTTATCCTTCATTATTTGTCGTGCCTTCTTATTACTTTCTTGGGGAAACTAATACCCTGATAATCCGACATAGCGAATTCTTCTGGAAGATTGTAGAAGAATTTCCTTCCAATAATGTCAACAAGGTTAATGATTGAATGAAGAAGTACTTAGTTCCCGGACACATGTGCCTCAAGAATTATACATAATAGAAGTAAATAAAAGACTATCTTTCTATCAAATAAAATAAAGAGTAAAGTGAGTACAGAGGTATTATGTCTGCTTTTCAGAATGGAAAGCGAAATAGTTTCATCGACAATAAAGCAGGTGCAGGGATTGCTGTCGGCAGCATGATTGGCTTCTGGTCGGCTATTTCGGAAATCTAGTATTTCGTAATAGCCACCCTGGACAAAGCAATTATAACCAGATCCTATCGACGGCACGTTATAAAGGTTAATTTCATTCCAGATGAATCCTGTCCATGTAACTTCATTTGCTTGAAGATGCTTGAGAATCTTGGCAAGATGTATCACCCAGCACTTGCAGATGGATTCAGCATTATGGATAGGATGGCATAGTCTTATCACCACGTAACACCAAAGCTTCTAGAGAATTTTCGACACAATGAATCACGTTTTCATCTTCAACAAGTAAAACAACCCTACTGACGCCATTGGTATCTCTTTACTAAATCATAACAATATTCGAAAATTATATGCCCTTTATAGAAAAATCGTTACAAGTCATATTTAATGCTCTCCACCCAAGTATCTTCAAGGATCAATATCAAATAACGATCCATTCCAGCTAATGGATTAATCTTAATAAAACATGCAGTGCCAATTAATTTAAGTAGTTTTCATACTAGATTTTCTAATTAGTAAGTTTCTTTTAGCGTATTTCCACCCTCTTCATAGTGAGGAAATTTTCATTACGTCGGCGACCCGATGATAAAATCCGAAAGTACTGGTGAAGAATGTTGACGATTCATAAAGCAGAGGTTAGATTTGCTTTGATAAGTGTATATTTTTTAGCACGATTACTCCTTACCTCGCTTATTACGTCAACATGATTACGCAATCATTGTTTAAGTGCGAAATTACTACCACAATTACAAACGTGAATCATCACAACACAAACATAGAACTTAGTTGAGAGTAAATAGAAAAAAAAATTAACAAAGTCAATTTCACAAAAGCCACAAATATAGTCATAAGCACAGAAATAAAAGTGTTTTTTTTTTTGTAAATTATTTAAAAAATAATGTTATTTCTGTGTTTATGTTTATCTTAGATATTTTTTAGCTTGAGGCCTTCGTTGATGTTTTTCGACTTACTCTCATGTAAGCTCCAGTAAACCACTGATCAATTCGTTCATAAAAAACCTTTGTTAAGCAATAAGCACATAAAAAATTGGTTTATAACCTATTGTCCTGAAGTATATTATTGCTTACTTTTGTGATTATTCACGCGTGTAATTGTGTATATTTATTTTTTTTTTAGCTGAAGAAGGCTGCCAAAATCATGCCGAAACGTTGTATTTTTCTGAAAAGATGAAGTTTTCTCTTAGCTGAATCCCAAACATTCCTTGACTTCTTTTCCGGTTTCATTACTCTCCTATCTGCTTTCTCCGCAGGGAGATGCTGATTGCGGTGTCTGAGGATAAACACATTCACATCCCAAATGATGTATTTTATACCATTACTGGTTGGTAGAGGTGGTTTTCAGAGCAGTTAGTTGCGGTAGAAGTTGGCTAACTCTGGCTATAACTCCCATCTGAGGAGTGTTCAAGGTTATTGTGGGCGCATTTCTTCTTCTTGCGTTTCTGAGTTCTCGTATATTCTGTAATATATATGTATGTGTTTCAAACTCGCAGCACTTGTCGAATATGTATATTTCAAAATCGTGGCGTTTAAAACTCGAAGTTTCAGATGCGTTGCCTTCTGTAGTGTAGGTCCTTTGGAAACTAGTAATCTTTTGATGCATATGTTTGTTTTAGACTAGTTGCCTTCTTTGGTATATAGCTATTTCAGACTTGTCTCTATTTGTTTCGGCCTTCTAGCTTTATATTGTTTATATCTGATTCTTTTTTTATTTTTTTTTTAATTTTAAGCCTATAAATTGGGGAATAATAACCTAGAAGTTGCTTGCCTTAAAGCCTTATCCAACTAACCAACCTGGTCAGAGGGAGTATATTTGTACCTTCACAACTTTCATGGACACGAAGACTTAGCACGCCTGCGTACAAGCAAAATTGGATACTGAACTCTTCACCGTTTTTTCCCAAGATATTACGAGGCAATCCAAAAGTATTGTGATTAAATAGAAGAGAAGAAGTAGTACTAACTAGACGGAGAATTGTATACAGACGAATAACCCACGAATCCCATGACTAAAAAAAAGGAAAGGCGAAATGCAGAATATGCAACAGTGAAATAACCTTGAAACACAGCAGACTGGCAGAATGCGAACAACGTCGAAATCTAGACTTACCATGTCATGTACAAATTACTTTCTGCTCGGTCCATATATTGCCACAATCCTAAAACATCTTAATACTATTAATATATGCAGTAATATTCAAACGCGTAAAATAACTTAAGGAAAGTATAATTTAATTAGGCAACATGGTAAACGCCAAGGTAGAATAATATTCTATATTACAATTCTATAATTTTTTTTTTTTTTTTTTTTACGGCGCATCAACAAATCTTGGCTATTAGCGCCGACATCCAGGGTACAGCCAGGAATTTTCTCAACGAGCCCTGAGATGAGAAAATAGAATTCTATAATATTACAAAATCATTTATAATCGATTAAAATAACAAATACTTAAAATTATTTACTACGAGAAATCGAAAAGTCCTCTCAGAAATCGGTTCCTTCCTCCCTTTATAGGGAGGAACCTCGCTTACGAGGTTGGCCTCATAACGCATTCCGGAAGTACTGAATAAAAAATTTCAGGTTCTTATAACATTAACCATTTCTGAGAATCGCGATTCCAAAATTTACTTTACTTATATTCTTCCTAATAAGCATGAACTACGCTGGCTATATTGAACGCAAAATATAAGTAGAACCATTAATCTGCGTGACTAATACGTTAATATTGAGTGACAATTTTGTTTGGCTCGCACTACCTCCCAGAAAATAAAGTTTTGAATCAATTATTTCAACGTTTATTTCTCTATTTGACCTTCAATTTTTACCTTACACCTTTACCTAGAGGTCATTTGAAGGTCAAATAGAGAAACAACCGTAGAAAAAATCTGAAAAAAATCATTTTCTGGATGTGAGTACGAGTCAAAGAAACTGCGGACTCAGGAACCTCAAAAACTTACGCATGAATCTTTTCAGACATTTTTCTACGTTTTTTTTCTATTTGACCTTCAAATGACCTCAGGGAAAAAGCGTAAAGGTCAAACTAATTACCGATTCGGACTGAGGGACCTGAAAAACATATGCATGATTTTTTCTACGTTTTTTTTTTCTCTCTTTGGCCTTCAATTGACCTTGAATCTCATGTAATGAGGGTTAACCAACCCGCTCATCGTCATCAGCAACCCTAAAAATTCCATAAAGACCATACCCCTCCCTGTGTTCTTTAGATTAAATCTTATTGGATTAGTAGTGAGTCATAGCGAATCTCATGTATGATTTCAATGCACAATAACTTATTGCCTGACCTAATAGATACATAAAGTTTTTGAGAATTTTCCTTTTAGCACTTTCCTCCGAAGGAAAGTAGTTATTCAGGTTGAACTCATGATGGAATTTTTGAATAATGTCTTCGAATCTTTATCGATCCTACCTAGTAGACATCGTATATGACTCCCGTTAAAATTTATATATATAGTTATGTATGTGTCCGTTAATACGATAAAGGCCAGAGTTTTTGTTTTTTCGCCTCGAACGATCAAAAGATTGAACGAGTTCGTTAACCAACAAAATCGGTCCATCTGGAGGGGGGGGGCTTACTCCGAAGCCAAAGTAGTTATTTGCCAATACCACTCATAATTTTTGTTATTTTTCAACGAAACTCGGTATTCATTGTTGTCAACTGAAGAGAAAAATGTGTTGTAAAAATAAACTAAATTGGTCATTAGGAGGTACCCAAATTACTAATTTGCTCATACCGGTTGTAATTTCTGATGTTTATTAACAAACGCGGTATACGCCCGAGTAATCTAATAAGATAGAAGTGTTGTACAAGTGAACTAAATTGATATATCGGAAGGGGGCGGGGTTTACTTCGTACTATGGTTGAATAGAATTTTCCCGCCAAAATCTCCCACCAGGACAGAGAGTTGTTGAGTTCTGATTTCTACCACATGGGGGTGCTGTATCTCCTTCCTGAACTATTACTGTATCCCGTTGCTTTTATTATTCATCAAGAACAATAGATGAAAATGTGAAGTTTTTGTATATTTATTAACTACTTTAGTACCACACCTACACAAAACTCTGGAAGTAATTTTTTTTTTCTTTTTTGTGTGTGTTTAACGGCGTATCAACATGAGGGCTATTAATGCCGGGCTGTCTACAGGTTGCCGCCCTTTTCTATAATGCCAACAGCACGTGGTCGGTCACCCATTCAGGTTCTGACCACGCCCGACGTTGCTTAACTTCGGTGATCTACGGGAACCGGTTCATTCAACGTGGCTATGGCCGTTGGCTCTGGAAGTAAATTAATTACAAAATAAATAATTGAAACAGTTGCTCATTAAAAATGTAAAAGAGTAGAACTATTCATGTTTTTATTTTATTTATTTACGTTATTATAAGCAATTATTTAGGAATGCACTCGACACCACCAAAATTGTGAGGAAGGTGCTTAGTTATGCAGCTCCTGCGTGACGGCCTTTTATCTCTTGACTACCTACCGCATTAAAGTTGTTAGATATAGGGCTAGGTATGAGCATGAAGATATCTTCAGATGGCTATTCTATGTTTAGTACGGATCGTTAACCCGGGACCACCTTTCTCATTTCATCGTCTTTCCCCGTGGAGATAAATTTGTTCGCTTCAAGAGATTTTGGCCAAACTTGAAATCCTATTTTTCCCGACGTTTTATGTCGTTCAATGACCCTGCTGATTCTATCTCTTGTTGTTCGAGTTTAGCCTCAGCCTGTTGCTTTGGGATATTCTATATTGCATGGTTGGTGTTGTGGAACACTTCTCTTTACCTCTCTTTTACATATTCTGCCATAAATATATATTTTTGCTACAAGCAAAAATATATATATATATATATAATACATAATACATATATAATATATATATAATATATATATATATATATATATATATATATATATATATATAAAACAAGCACATGATATATAAAATGTCTGAAGATTATAATATAAGAAATAATGTACAATCATACAAATTGACAGATTGAAAATGGCTTATAGACGAAACATTTCTGTAACAAAATTCAAATAACCTAGTGTGTGACATGCCGCACCCTATGTAACTTGAAAGTAAAATATATGAGGACTGAATAAAGCTGTTACCAAGTATCTACTAAAACTTAGTCTGCAACTTAGGATCTACGCAATATATATATATATATATATATATATATATATATATATATATATATAATATATTCATGATTTAAATAATATGTTTATAAATTATAGATTATTGTTAAGTTTAAAATGGAAGTATATTTCTTTCAAAATATTTTAACATTAAACATGGATTTTTCTTATGTCGTCTTAACTACCTCAAATATGGGCAAGAACTCACTGTAATAGTTTCTTATAACAGCGTTTGTGGTGCTAATGACCCCCCCCCCCCCCCAGGGTTTGTGTTGACTCAGTTCCATTCAACTCTAATCTGTCCATTTCACGCCAGATGTAAGCATTATAAAAAAGAATGCTACGATGGCGCAGATCTTGGACTTCTTTTATCTCTTTTAGGAAGGAGAGAGGTTTACTAAGGGATGCGACACCGACTGAGTATTAGCGAGGTCAATGTGGAGAGGGTAATGGAAGTCCCAAACGGAATAGCCCTATTACGCTGGAACAGCAACATTGCAACCCCAACTTCTAACATACTCAGTAATTTGTTGCTAATTTGTTGCTAATTTGTTACACTATTTTCAAATTTGTCGCTCCAGCCGTTTCCGAGAAAACGTGGCTGTGCTACCGTAATATTACGCCAGCACAGCCACCCCTGTAACTTTTGATCTAACTGTCTGACGAAATTCAGATTGGTACGAGAATTTGTTGCTAATTTGTTGCTCTAGAATGACACCAATCACGAATTTGTCGCTCCAGCCGTTTCCGAGAAAACGTGGCTGTGCTAGCGTAATATTACGCCAGCACAGCCACCCCCGTAACTTTTGATCTAATTGTCTGACGAAATTCAGATTGGTACGAGAATTTGTTGCTAATTTGTTGCTCTAGAATGACACCAATCACGAATTTGTCGCTCCAGCCGTTTCCGAGAAAACGTGGCTGTGCTAGCGTAATATTACGCCAGCACAGCCACCCCTGTAACTTTTGATCTAATTGTCTGACGAAATTCAGATTGGTACGAGAATTTGTTGCTAATTTGTTGCTCTAGAATGACACCAATCACGAATTTGTCGCTCCAGCCGTTTCCGAGAAAACGTGGCTGTGCTAGCGTAATATTACGCCAGCACAGCCACCCCTGTAACTTTTGATCTAATTGTCTGACGAAATTCAGATTGGTACGAGAATTTGTTGCTAATTTGTTGCTCTAGAATGACACCAATCACGAATTTGTCGCTCCAGCCGTTTCCGAGAAAACGTGGCTGTGCTAGCGTAATATTACGCCAGCACAGCCACCCCCGTAACTTTTGATCTAATTGTCTGACGAAATTCAGATTGGTACGAGAATTTGTTGCTAATTTGTTGCTCTAGAATGACACCAATCACGAATTTGTCGCTCCAGCCGTTTCCGAGAAAACGTGGCTGTGCTACCGTAATATTACGCCAGCACAGCCACCCCTGTAACTTTTGATCTAACTGTCTGACGAAATTCAGATTGGTACGAGAATTTGTTGCTAATTTGTTGCTCTAGAATGACACCAATCACGAATTTGTCGCTCCAGCCGTTTCCGAGAAAACGTGGCTGTGCTAGCGTAATATTACGCCAGCACAGCCACCCCCGTAACTTTTGATCTAATTGTCTGACGAAATTCAGATTGGTACGAGAATTTGTTGCTAATTTGTTGCTCTAGAATGACACCAATCACGAATTTGTCGCTCCAGCCGTTTCCGAGAAAACGTGGCTGTGCTAGCGTAATATTACGCCAGCACAGCCACCCCTGTAACTTTTGATCTAATTGTCTGACGAAATTCAGATTGGTACGAGAATTTGTTGCTAATTTGTTGCTCTAGAATGACACCAATCACGAATTTGTCGCTCCAGCCGTTTCCGAGAAAACGTGGCTGTGCTAGCGTAATATTACGCCAGCACAGCCACCCCTGTAACTTTTGATCTAATTGTCTGACGAAATTCAGATTGGTACGAGAATTTGTTGCTAATTTGTTGCTCTAGAATGACACCAATCACGAATTTGTCGCTCCAGCCGTTTCCGAGAAAACGTGGCTGTGCTAGCGTAATATTACGCCAGCACAGCCACCCCCGTAACTTTTGATCTAATTGTCTGACGAAATTCAGATTGGTACGAGAATTTGTTGCTCTAGAATGACACCAATCACGAATTTGTCGCTCCAGCCGTTTCCGAGAAAACGTGGCTGTGCTACCGTAATATTACGCCAGCACAGCCACACCCGTAACTTTTGATCTAATTGTCTGACGAAATTCAGATTTGTACCAGAATTTGTTGCTAATTTGTTGCTCTAGAATGACACCAATCACGAATTTGTCGCTCCAGCCGTTTCCTGGAAAACGTGGCTGTGCTAGCGTAATATTACGCCAGCACAGCCACCCCCGGAACTTTTGATCTAATTGTCTGACGAAATTCCGATTGGTACGAGAATTTGTTGCTAATTTGTTGCTCTAGAATGACACCAATCACGAATTTGTCGCTCCAGCCGTTTCCGAGAAAACGTGGCTGTGCTAGCGTAATATTACGCCAGCACAAATTCGTGATTGGTGGTTAATGAACATAAACTTTTAAATAAGAAGAAAGATTTTTGTACCAAATTTTTTTTTTTTTTTTTTTTTTTTTTTTTTTTTTTTTTTTTTTTTTTTTTTGTGTGTGCTTCGACTGCCTGGGCCATTAGCACACTTTTGTACCAAATGTTATCAAATTCGAACCATTTTCTTCTTAATAATTCAAACCCCCCCTAAAAGTACTTAAACGTTTGAATATAAAAATAAAAAACCTTTCTTAGGGAGTGTTTATACTTTAAACGGATGGCCCGTGTAAAATTTCAAATTTTTGTGTCAAGGGCGGAAACTCTTTGAGGGAAAAATTCACATTTTATTTCTCAGTTTTAGTAATTCAAGGTCTGCCATGATAGTTGAAATTAACCTCAATTAAAAATAATACTATGAAATAGATACAGTATAGTAACAGCTGTTCTGTTATCGTCCTAGCAATGCATGCTACCTATGCTTGCCTGCTCTAACCAACTCAAACTTTAAACCCCTCTAAAAATACTTAAAAATTCGAATATCAAAAAATTCTTTCTTAGCGAGCGCCTACGTTCTATAGGGAGTGTCCATGCAAAATTTCAAAATTTTCTGTCGTGTGGTTTGGGCTAGGGGATGATAGGTCAGTAAGTGAGTGAGTGAGTGAGTGGTATTTGACAAATATATAGTAGATTTTTCAAAAATACCTATCTCTTTCCTCATCGTCCGAATCAATAGACTCATCTTCTCCATCATTTTCACACATTTACTTAAAACGCCTCTTCATTATTTCTTGATTCTCTTAATATAAAATGTCAAACGGCGGTCGAAAGAAGACATTATATTTTAAATTTTTGTTACGTAAGTAGAGTGTTGAGAACACCCTAAGTCAGTAAAAGGCCCAGGAAATAAACAAATAATGTTTTTTTTTTCTGCGAATGCAACCTCAATGTGAAGAGAACTACTCTTTATGAAGGTACCAAAGCGATGAAATGGATTGTAAATTTTTAAATTCAAAATATAGTGCTAATTAAGTCATGGGGTGCTTAAAACTCCCCACATCTCTACTTAAAGGTTAATATTATGTTTTGGTATTTTGAGAAAAATTAAAACACCGACGCAATGGCATACCGGAGAACGGGAGATTATAAGAATCAGCTTTCACAGGAATCTGACAGTACCTAGTAGCTACAGGAAATTCACCGCTTCCTCCCTCATTCTTAACTCTCTTAACTTGTCCACGTGATGTTATGTTTACATACCTGGTAACAACAACTCTAGCAGGCTCCCTTTATAAAATACTCTTTTTAGCACGGTTACTCCCTTCTCCATAGGGAGAACCCGCTTATGAGGTTGACCTCATGACGCAATCCGGAAGTGCCGACTAGAAACTTTCACGTTTCAGACCCTATAGATCACGAAAATATAGGTGGCTAAAATTTGTATGTATATATATATATATATATATGTATATATGCTTGTCTGTTCGCGCTCCTGACGGCTCAAAAATGGTCCGATTTTGATGAAATTTGGCACAAAGATCTGTCTTCTAATTTGAAAGGTCAAGTTCGTTAACCAGCAGAATCCGCCTACTTGAAGATAGTGTTTGGGGCGAAATTCGCGCAAAAAAAATCGTAACGCTTACGTTTTTGAGTTTATATGCTTGCAGGTACTTGTTTTATAGGTTTGTTAACATAAGAAAACGAATGAACCCATTTTTAAGGTGATATATGTAACCCTTTCTATGAAAAGTGGAATCAATGTTTTTGTAGGTCATTATTTTTTTGTGAGTACTTAGACTCGCGGGATTCAATTGAAATATTTTCTACATCTTGGAAATTAATCCCAACTAAGATGATTAAATTTTGGTTACATTTGGAGTTAAGGAAGTATGCGAAAAAAAATATTTTATTAATAGACGTGAAAAATTTTCGGATCTCCATACATTTTTCGTAAATATCTCGATACCGGTTGGGAAATCGTGGTAAGTGGAAAGTGACCATTCGAATGCTTACTAAATTCTCTACAAAAAATGTTTTGAAGACATTTGCGATGGGACGGTTATATTT
Organism: Gonocerus acuteangulatus; assembly: GCA_946811695.1. Classification (NCBI taxonomy): domain Eukaryota; kingdom Metazoa; phylum Arthropoda; class Insecta; order Hemiptera; family Coreidae; genus Gonocerus; species Gonocerus acuteangulatus. The sequence continues at coordinate 57,330,894 of OX328132.1, forward strand.
GGAGAAATAAGTGCTTGAAACATAGGTAATTTCGTTCATTTGAACGAATCTTTTTGTGTGTTTCCTACAGTTTTTTTTCACTGCTCGTTATTTTTGTGATTGCTTATAGTAGTCAAATGTATTAGTCAATAAAACAGGATACGTATATATAGAAACAATGTTTTGTTTCAATTCGAAGGTGAGGAGCTAGGAGGCTTAGGGTGGAGGGCATTCCCAGTACAGGTATCGCCCAGTGTATCCTCGTCATCTGTAAGTCCCTTTCTAGAGTCATAAAGATAAGCCTCCAAACAACTTTACGAATGTAGGATTTCTAATTTTTGCCAGTATCAGAACAGCCGCTGTTTACATACCACAGTGGTACTGACTTACCGGTCTATACTAGTTGCACTCCACACGGTGGTAGTACTTGTTATATGTCACAGCGGATCGCTCATTATAACCTTATTTTATACGTATTAAATAGGCACTTAAAAAAAATTTATTTCTGTATAAGTGTAGCGTTATTGGGATTAGAATACAATATTTTATTAACAGACATGAAATGGTTTGGAATCTTCGTATATTGTCCTTAATTTGTTTTTTCTTTTATGGTGCATCGAAATCTGAGTCATTAGCACCATTTTTTCCTTATATAATACTTAGATTTATCTAGCAACAATATTTTACACCGCAATTAAAGTGATTTGCTCTTCTTATAAACATAATATTTATATTATAATATAAACATAATACATTAATTTGTCTGACAAAAAAAAAGTCCGACCCGCAGGAACTGCTTCATCTTAGCGCGGTTCCGTTCTTATCTCAAGTGCGATTAGTGAAGGAATATAGCAGCTATCGGTAGGTATTAGCACCATTTCCCCCCCTTAATATCTTCCAAACAGTTAAGAAATCGTGGGAAGTACGATGTAACCATTCAAAAGCTTACTAAATTCTCTAAAAAAAAGATTCTGAAGGAAATTTCGATGGGGCAATGTCAGTCGGAGAAGTAAGTGCTTAAAACTACGAAAGTGTTAGTTTTGTTATTTTAAACGGGTTTTTGTCACTGTTTACCTCACTTTTGTTTTTTAAGTTTATTTAACGGTGGAATGAGTATTTCATTAAAGCTGAGAAAATAAGAATCATATTGGTAATAGAGTTTTCCTAGAGTGAGCGTCGCGATGACGGGAGAGTCCCATCCACTTAGAAAACTGTCAGTTTCCATATGTGGCGCTTTAAGCTTCCTTCTCTTTGAGATTTTATTTTATATTTTTAACGAAAGATCAAAACCTAGCGATAGCAGCTACTATTCCATTCCTAATCGCACTTCGGATAAGAACGGAACCGCGCTAAGATGATGCAGTTCCTGCGAGTCGGAAAAAAAATATTTTATTAATAGACGTGAAAAATTTTCGGATCTCCATACATTTTTCGTAAATATCTCGATACCGGTTGGGAAATCGTGGTAAGTGGAAAGTGACCATTCGAATGCTTACTAAATTCTCTACAAAAAATGTTCTGAAGCAATATTCGATGGGACAACGTCAATGAGAGATATAAGCGCTTAAAACTTAAAAAGTGTTTGTTTTGTTGTTTTGAAATGGGTTTTCTCTTTCTTTATCTCACTTTTTAATTGGTTGTTTCTAGTTTAAAATTGCATTTATCAGTAAAATTAGTATTGTAGTAAAATAAGCTAACAAACGGTGAAAGGTATTGGTAATAAGTTTGGAGTGGCTGTGGTAAGCATGATGGCAGTGGCTGTCAGTTTCCTGTGATTTGTGATGCTAATCTATTCCATTTCTTCAAGATGTACTTAACCGCGCTAAGATGACGCAGTTCCTGCGAGTTGGACTTTTTCATGTTCTTAAAGGCCCATATACAAAAATACAACGAAAGCCTGAACAAATGAACAGTTGTCCCGCCGGGACGAAGTCATCCTATCCAGGATTCGTATTGGACACACCTTACTTACCCACACCTACCTACAAGTTTATTTCTTCATATGTTCTTATATACATATATATCACATTTGAAGTTGACGACTGACATTTAAAGAGTTTTTCGCCTCTGTTGCAGAACTCTATAAATTAAATAAATAAAAAAAAGAAATAAAGGCCCATAAATGTTGTTAAAGGCTAATGTACATTAAATGTTCTTAAAGGCTAATGTACATTAAATGTCCACAATTATCTCATTCAAACCGTAGTATTCAAACAGTAATAATATAAACTTCTGGTTAGAGACAACGTTTCGAAAATCACTACTCTTCGAAAATAAATCCTCCAGACTGCCGAATCACACAAATGTTGTTTTATTTAATCAAATTTCCAAAGGAATACTCAAAACGGAGATTATCTCTCAATTTCATAATGTAATTGAAATTCTAGAATAAAAAAAACAGCAAATAAATAAGAGTAATTTGTGTTTTTTTTTGTGATATCATCAAAATTAAATGAAAATTATTCTTGATATTAATTCTTGCATAAAAGTTAATTACAGAACAAATAGATCGAAAATTATGAACGTTTTTACAAAAGGCTTCCTTGCAAAACACACTGACGACACCTAGTCACACAGGTGATGTGATGATGTGCTGACTAGAACATTTTGCGTTTCAGATCCCCTAGAGATCGAAAATAATGGTGGTTCAAATTTATATATATATATATATACAGGGTGTTCGAAACTCGATTGACACCCCCCTTTTTTCCACAATTTTTGATATTTGCGAAACTTGGTGGGTCTTAACGTGGTGGAATGTACATTCATTGGACCCAATGCACGACCCCTCAACTTTTATTATTTAGGAAATTCCTCGCTGCACCCTGGATGTCGGCACTAATGGCCTAGATGTCAAGACGCCGTAAAAAATAAATAAATCGTCCAACACAAAAATAATTGCTACGAAATTCTAATCATTAGGTGAGTTCTATTGCTTTAAATTTATTATTTTAATGCCTTTATAAATTAATTGAATTTGATTTTTAGGTGGAGCAAAAAGTTTAGAAAACGTTTATTAAGTTTTACGGATGCGTAGACCACGTTGATCATTAACTTTTCTGAAAACTTCAAAAACAAAAGTGTGTTTTGCCCCATTCCTATTTACGTTTTAGGCATTTAAAGGTACTTTTTGGAAAGAAAATTTAATCCTCTACAACGATTATACTAATTACTTTTTCCATTACGGACATACTTTCTGCGTTATTGGCAGAAAAGTGACAAAAAACAAGGGTTTTAACGGTTTTTGGCAATTTGTTACTCATTGGTGCGCTTTAGCGAAAAAATGACCGATATAAAATCGACCTAAAATTCAATTCTCTACAATAATCCGTCATAAAAATAACCCCGCTTCCATTGAAGATTCCAGAGTTAGGGTTGCTGGAGAAGACCTGGAGAAAGTTGAGGGGTCGTGCATTGGGTCCAATGAATGTACATTCGACCACGTTTATACCCACCAAGTTTCGCTTTTAAATATCAAAAATTGTGAAAAAAAGGGGGGTGTCAATCGAGTTTTGAACACCCTGTATATATATATATATATATATATATATATATATATATATATATATTTTAATATTTTAAAACTAATTTTTAATGTAATTTTTTTTTTTTTAAGTTCTATTCTTAACATTATTTTTTAATACAATGCAATAGCACTAACACAATATATAAATACTCAAAATAATTTAAAATCATGTAATCTAATATTATATGTATATGTACATATGTATTTAAGTAAATAATAAAAACAAACTTATATTAAGCATAATTTAATGTTAGTATGTAAACATATAGGCAATAAGGTAATATAATGCGATGTAATAATATATACATAAAAAAGAAGGTAATATAATGCAATGTAATAATATATACATAAAGAATAAGGTAATATAATGCAATGTAATAATATATACATAATATACATATATAGGCAATAAGCTCATATAATGTTCTGTAATAACTATATAAAATATAAGGTGTACTTCGGCATAATGCAGAACACCAACAAATAAATAAACTAAAGAAATAAATAAATAATAAATAAAGAAACAACAAAATACCTAAATCGATCCGCTGCCTCTCTCAGAGCCTCCTTCTTGGTTTTGACATCGTCAATCATATTCTTCAAAGCCTCTTTGGAATAAATACTGTTTTCCTTTAAGCCAAGGGGACGCGGGTATAATTCATGCATGTCCGAACTCACCCCACGGGGCAGGGAAAATTTCGGGGGGGGGGCTGAGACCATTTCCAGGGTATGGAATACTAAGAATTTAGAGATTGGAATAGTTTTAGGCAACTAAAACGTTATTTTTATTATTTTTTTTTTTTTTGTGCATCTACGGTGAGTGGTCATTTGCACCTTAAAACGTTATTACACGTAAAATGAAATATGTATTATGAACTAAGTGATCTTATTTAATATATTTTTAAGGGTTTAATGACAAGTTTTTATCAAGGACCGAAATAAAAATTAAATGTTTCCTAAATATGATTTAATTAAAAAAATGAAAAATACTTCATAATTTATATTTTTAAAATTAATAATTAACTGTTATGAAATAATTTTTATTTTTATGTTCTTAAAATAAAAATTATTGGAAAATTGTTTTAAAAAAATAATGAAATATATCAATTACGATGGAATTTTTATTTTGAATTCACAATAATAAAAATTAAAGGTAAAGTGAAACTCATTTATTAAATATCTCTTATCCTCGGAATAAATCAATAAATACTTGATTTGAAACCTTTTGATTAATATAAGTTATTTGCTTATGTCAGTGAATCAAAGTTCCTCTAAATCCAATTGATTTGTATGAGTATATATTGTATATTATAGACTTCGTTTTTGTGCATTACTTTCTATTTATTATAGCATTAATTTTTTTTTATTATTTAAAATAATGTTTAAAGTTAAAGTAAAAAAAAAAATGTTATTGAAAATTGTTATAAAAAAATGTCGAAATAACATTATTCAAATAATTTTTATTTTTAAGGTTTTGAAATAAAAATTATTAAACTTTTTTTTTAAAATATTAAAATATAATATATTTTATATCTAATTGATATTATCAATTACGATGGAATTTCTATTTTTATTTCCTAATAATAAAAATTAAAGGTTAAGTGAAACTCATTTGAAATAAAAATAGTTATTTTCGGTCTCTGGTTATTACCATGAAATCAAAATTCCGGGAGGGGCTGCAGCCCCTAAGCCCCCCCCCCCTTATATACGCCCATATAAACAATAAGAAAAATTAGGGTTTAATTACATACACAGACGTTTCATCATCTACGAAAATCATGGGAATTACAACTCACCTTAAAATATTCGTTACTCACTTCAAAGTGTTCTCAGGGCGATTTCGGCTTAAATATATAGGAAAAATGGAATATCGGTCGTATTTGTTGAACCAATTATGACCTTAATGAAAAAACTTGCTCAAGGTCACGTGATTTCCTGCGCTATGCGTCCGAACTCGTGGCGTAATATTATGCTTGCACAGCCACGTTTTCTCGGAAACGGCTGGAGCGAAAAATTCGTGATTGGTGTCATTCTAGAGCAACAAATTAGCAACAAATTCTCGTACCAATCTGAATTTCGTCAGACAATTAGATCAAAAGTTACGGGGGTGGCTGTGCTGGCGTAACATTACGCTAGCACAGCCACGTTTTCTCGGTAACGGCTGGAGTGACAAACTCGTGATTGGTGTCATTCTAGAGCAACAAATTAGCAACAAATTCTCGTACCAATCTGAATTTCGTCAGACAATTAGATCAAAAGTTACAGGGGTGGCTGTGCTGGCGTAATATTACGGTAGCACAGCCACGTTTTCTCGGAAACGGCTGGAGCGACAAATTCGTGATTGGTGTCATTCTAGAGCAACAAATTAGCAACAAATTCTCGTACCAATCTGAATTTCGTCAGACAATTAGATCAAAAGTTACGGGGGTGGCTGTGCTGGCGTAATATTACGCTAGCACAGCCACGTTTTCTCGGAAACGGCTGGAGCGACAAATTCGTGATTGGTGTCATTCTAGAGCAACAAATTAGCAACAAATTCTCGTACCAATCTGAATTTCGTCAGACAATTAGATCAAAAGTTACAGGGGTGGCTGTGCTGGCGTAATATTACGGTAGCACAGCCACGTTTTCTCGGAAACGGCTGGAGCGACAAATTCGTGATTGGTGTCATTCTAGAGCAACAAATTAGCAACAAATTCTCGTACCAATCTGAATTTCGTCAGACAATTAGATCAAAAGTTACAGGGGTGGCTGTGCTGGCGTAATATTACGCTAGCACAGCCACGTTTTCTCGGAAACGGCTGGAGCGACAAATTCGTGATTGGTGTCATTCTAGAGCAACAAATTAGCAACAAATTCTCGTACCAATCTGAATTTCGTCAGACAATTAGATCAAAAGTTACAGGGGTGGCTGTGCTGGCGTAATATTACGCTAGCACAGCCACGTTTTCTCGGAAACGGCTGGAGCGACAAATTCGTGATTGGTGTCATTCTAGAGCAACAAATTAGCAACAAATTCTCGTACCAATCTGAATTTCGTCAGACAATTAGATCAAAAGTTACGGGGGTGGCTGTGCTGGCGTAACATTACGCTAGCACAGCCACGTTTTCTCGGTAACGGCTGGAGTGACAAACTCGTGATTGGTGTCATTCTAGAGCAACAAATTAGCAACAAATTCTCGTACCAATCTGAATTTCGTCAGACAATTAGATCAAAAGTTACAGGGGTGGCTGTGCTGGCGTAATATTACGGTAGCACAGCCACGTTTTCTCGGAAACGGCTGGAGCGACAAATTCGTGATTGGTGTCATTCTAGAGCAACAAATTAGCAACAAATTCTCGTACCAATCTGAATTTCGTCAGACAATTAGATCAAAAGTTACGGGGGTGGCTGTGCTGGCGTAATATTACGCTAGCACAGCCACGTTTTCTCGGAAACGGCTGGAGCGACAAATTCGTGATTGGTGTCATTCTAGAGCAACAAATTAGCAACAAATTCTCGTACCAATCTGAATTTCGTCAGACAATTAGATCAAAAGTTACAGGGGTGGCTGTGCTGGCGTAATATTACGCCAGCACAGCCACGTTTTCTCGGAAACGGCTGGAGCGACAAATTTGAAAATAGTGTAACAAATTAGCAACAAATTAGCAACAAATTACTGAGTATGTTAGAAGTTGGGGTTGCAATGTTGCTGTTCCAGCGTAATAGGGCTAAACGGAATGACTGATCAGCCTAAAGGCCTCTTCCTTTCACACCCTCCCAATACTCTCCAGCTACACCGTACAGCATGAAGGATACTCAGAAATCGGGCCCCTTCTTTCACAAGCTCCAAATACTCTGCAGCAATGCCGAGCAGCCTGAAGGATAACCAGAAGATGGGCTCCTTCTTTCAGAACCTCCAAATACTCTGCAGCAATGCCGGACAGCCTGAAGGAAAATCAGAAGATGGACCCCTTCTTTTACAAGCTCCAAATACTCTTCAGCAATGCCGAACAGCCTGAAGCATAACCAGAAGATGGGGCCCTTCTTTCTCAATACTCTTATGCGATACCGGACAGGCTGAAATATACCCAGAAGAAGCTAGGACACCCTCAATATTAACTCGTCCTCTCCTGCTATACCAGGTACCCTGAAGGACTCCCAGAAGAACGGCTCTTCCCTTCACACTCTCCAGCTGCACCGGAGAGCCTGAAGGACTCCCCTAGGATGGGTACCTGCTCTCACGCCCTCCAATTACTATCCAGCTACATCGGATATCCTGAAAGGCTTCCAGAAGAAAGACTCTTCTTTTCATACACTCCAGCGACACCGGAAAGTCTGAAGGACTAAAACAAAATCATGAAAAAAGAATTGCATGCAAAATATTAAAAGTACAAGGAAGTCTGCTCCCATATAACTTCATCCACTAGGGCTCCTACATCTCAATGGAGTTATCGACTATATTGCAAATAAATTTTAATAAATAATGTCAAAAATCTAGTCTTGCAAATATTTAAAGACAAACGCATATACCAAATTAAACTAAAATGATGCATAAAAGAAACAATTAAATGAATAAAGTATTACATAAAAAAACGCAGGCAGTCTTCAACGACCTGCCCTAGCGTGAAGTGCCCTCCATCAGCCGAAGATTATTCAGGAACCCTGAAATATCCCCAAAGTAATATTCTTCCAGTACTCCTGTGAGGACGCCTAGCCGCTCCAAACTGTTGGAACAAATCCCGATCCACACACCACTCCAACGTTATGTACGAGGCGATACTTCCACGTCAAACACAAGCAAGCCAGGAGTGAGGAGTGGCCTCCATCGACCGAAAATAATGCAGGAGCCTATTAAGACCTGCAAAAAAATGCACCTCAGCGCTCCCGTTGGCACACCAAGCTTCATCTAATTCTTGGCAGAAACTCAGCTGCAAGCAACCCTCCAACTCAATGTACAGGACGTGACCTGAACGGACTAAACGTCACCCATCTCCCCTAAAGCACGAGAGGTATATATTTGACAACGCCGGTATTTTACTAAATATTTGACTAGGCAACAACCGTACTAAGATTAAAAATTTATTAAAGATTAATAATCCTAAATAAACTGCCGTTGCACATTGCCAGCGATTAATGAAAAAAAAATTAATAACGTACAATAATCACTAAAGAATAAAAAGGAATCATTGTGCAATTTATTTGTCGATATGACAAAAATTAAACAGTCGTACCACCTATAATCAACTGTATTAAATTTAAAAATATTAACATGAATGAAAATTCCAAGGGAATATGATGATTTCAATTACAAATTTATTCCTGAAAAATTACATTTCTTTGGAATTCTCAGAAAGACTAGCCGGTCACAGCTGTACTGTATGGTTTATAGGAGTGTAAGGATGACAAGCTCATCGTGAGGAGACTAGCTTGGTATTGGCTAGGATGTCAGTAGCTAGGAAGGTGAGAGCCAGATTAACCATCGTTAATCTTCCGTTTCCCACCACTCGACGTTCTAACCAATATTTGTCCTCCCTAGGGGGGAACAGGGTGTCGAGAGAAAAATGTTCCTGCAAGTCCCTGAGCCAGCAGAGTCGTCACAATTCCATCAATCAACTCTAACATTTTCTGTAGACCCTGTTGCTTGTTCCTTCTTCAGCCTCCTCCGCGATACCTCCCCTGATAAATGGACGCAAAAGCCCGAACCGCAAAAACTGTATCATCTCACTTTTTGAGGTAATATTCAAATACCAGGAGTATTTCAAATAATTCGTGCGAGTTATTATAAATACCTCTTCTTAGGAGGTAAATAGAGACAAAACCCCGTTCTAAAGAACAAACATTCTAAGCACATATTTCCCCGATTGACATCGACAATTATTGCAGAGCCCTTTTTGTAGAGAATTTAGAAAGCTTACGTATGTTCACCACCCAATCACCACGATTTCCCAACCGCTTTCGAGATAATTTAGAAAAACGACCAAGATCTGAAAACGTTTTATGCCTATTTATACATGTTTTTTTTTTTTTTTTTCTAATACTTCATGACCTCCAAACGCAACCAAAATTTGAATATCATAGATCAGATGAATATCAAACATCTGGAATAGGTTTGAACTGAATCAATCGTTTGTAAATATCCTAACTGAATAATAGTTGTATCAATGTTTCTCCTAAACGGCTTTACATATCGCTTTAAAAACTGGTCTTATTCGTTTTCCTACGTTTGTTTTGCATTAAATTTGCTCCAAAAACCAAGTTCCAGTGGACAAATTCTGCTGGTTAACGACATTGATCTTTCAAATTAGACGAAAGATTATTATTGTAGCAAATTTAATCAAAATCGGATGATTATCAAGCCGATGAGTGAGCGAACAGACAAATATATATATATATATATCCACCGTGATTTTCATGGTCTATTGTAGGAAACGCGCTAAAATGCGATAGGATAAATAATTATTATCACTGGCGTATGATAGTATGACATCCAGGAAACTTATTGATTGGCTTGGGCCAGCGTTTTTTAGTTGCAACGATTTTGGTTATCAAATAAATGGACTATTAGGCAACTCGGACGCACTCGATGCAATTACTCCATCTCGTCAGAGTGATTACCGCCTTGGGCACTTCCTGATCAACCCTATCACAGCCGAATGTGTTTAAAATTTTACGTGCGTAAGGCGCTGTAAAGAGGTCAGACATAGAGGAATTAACAAATTATAGATTGTAAGAAGATATTCTACAAACTGGCTCTACTGAAAGGCTCTTATGTCACAAAATGACGTTACCCCAGGCTCCAAAAAGGTATCAAGCCAGCTGTATTAATTTTATCGGCAATCAACTACGACCGTGCACCTCCCTGCCTGTTGAAAATCGGCAGAGGGAGCAGATATCTCTATTTAGTACACCACTCTCTGTTCTTACTTCTTAAACCCAGCTTAGAAATCTCACCGTACACATATTTCGCTCACGAGAGTTTGATGGAAATTGGAACTCTCTTGATTGTGGTGGCGATTCTCCCAATATAACAGTGATGCTCCAACTAATAACCCAACAAGGATATGAGATTTGATTTCAGTTATCCAGTTATATTTCAGTTTGGACACAACGATCTCTGGCCCTGATCATTTTCCAGTAAGCGATTTCTTTAGCATGAGCTCAGCTGGATCTGGTCCCTACCGAGATACCTCATTCCTATCTATAACCTGATCGCTTTTCTGGCTCCCTGGGTCCGACCCTTGCATGTCACATGCTTTAGTAGTGTAATGTATATAACCCCTCTATCTCCCTAATCGGTTCAGGGCGAGGACACCTCCTCCTTTATTTATTTACATTTTATAGTATCTAAGACCCCGCCAATATTTTCTCTGACGATTCGGGAGGGGGAGGGCACATGCCTCTCTCCTTGAATCTTCCTTCACCGAGATGCCCCCTCCATTAGTTGTGTAGATCCTAACAATATTACTGAATCCGTCCCCGCCGAGTATGTGTAGTATTTAACCCCAACAATACGTTTCCCGCCGATTCCGGTGGAGGAGGATACATGCTCCCCGAGTCTTCCATTACCAAATCTTTTTAGGACACGGGGCGAGGTTAGCTCAGTGGTGGAGCACTCGACTAATGACCCATGTTCAAAACCCGAGCGTGCTTTAAAGATTTTTTCTTCTAGTGTCATCGTTCAAAATTTGGATTTGGGCCCCATATCGTCCCTAGGCCCACCCAGCCTTTAATTAATTAGAAAATTAATTAATGAGTCGTCTACAGTACCTGCCCCCCTGGGCCCTAGTGGCCTGATTTTTTCTTTTTTTTTTTAGAACAGTTGCACACAGATCTGGAGCAGTTACTCTCAAGTTAAATGTTATCAATTATCCTTGAGTGCGTCAATGTCTGTGCAAGTCCGATCTCGAGCCATTGGCCGGATCACGAGGGAGCTTGGATTTTTTGGATTTGGATTGCGTTTCAGGGCAAACAACTTTGTGGTTCTCATTGCCCGATTTTTTCCACGTAGATTATGTTTTGTGTTAGTGTAATTTGTGTTGTGTTATGAAAACAATGTTGTGATGGTGGATTGTTTTAATGCTTTTCATTTATTTATTATTTAACTTTTAGTATATTATTATTATTTTCTTTTTTAATTTATGCTATTTTATATACAACCTTACATACTACTATATACATACTATTGCCTACTATTTACATTTATTTATTTATTTTATTTTTATTTATTTTATTATTTTTTTTTCTTGCATGCTATTTTACACAACCTTACATACTACTATATACATATTATTGCCTATTTACATGCAATTTTTTTTTTCTTTTTTTTTTATTTTTTCTTTTTTTTTTTATTTTTTTTTTATTTTTGTTATTGTTTTTTTGTTGTTTTATTTTTTTTCTTTTTTTTTCTTGTTTTTTTTTTCTTTTTTTTTTTTTATTTTTCTTACATGCTATTTCATACAAAACCTTAACTACTACTATATACATTTTACTGTTGTTTTTTTTTTTTTTTTTTTTTTTTTTTTTTTTTTTCTTCTTACATGCTATTTTAAACACAACCTTACATACTACTGTATACATATTATTTCCTACTATTTCCATGCATAGTTTTTTTTTTTTTTTTTTTTTTTTTCTTACATGCTTTTTCATATAAAACCTAAACTACTACTATATACATATTACTGCCTACTATTTACATGTTTTTTTTTGTTTTTGTTTTTTTTTTACATACAACCTTACCTACACATTATTACTATTTACACATTACTAGACACATTATTGTCTACTATTTACATACATTCATACTACATACATGTTACTTCATCCACATCCTTAGATACTACCCTATATACATTCATACAACACCCTATTTACAGTTTCACTATTTACATTCTACTTCATTTTGATTTATATATATTTCTGTATATCATTTATAAAATAATTATATTTCGTTATATAATCGAGGGAGCTTGGGTAGACCACTTTCAACGTCATCTGAGTGTTCATCTGACATTAATCGATGATGAAGTTGGGAGGCCTTGAGCACGGAACCCTCATAATGCATCATATTACCAGATGTATTTATATACAGTTACTGAGACATCTTTGGAAGTAACAACAGTGGTTGTCTCCTACCATATTTTGTATGTTTTTTATTTTATTTTACTTTTACCGTTTTTGTCAACTTTTACATAATATCTGCATCAACAAACTTGATCATTGTACTGTTTATAATTTGTACAGATTTCAAATAAATAAATGGAAAAAAATTATATACAGATATTTATAACCAAGAAATAAATGAAGAAAGAAACAAGAATATTTAGCACGTCCCTGTCTTTGTTTTGGCGTAATGTAAAAACTGTTATATTATTCTTTAGCTTTTTGAAAAGGAAGAAAATAAAACTAAATATAAAGATAAATACATGTATAGCTAAAAGGATTGGATGGGAGTAACCAATACAAAAACTCTGGAGTAGAGAATTTATGGAAGGGATTGGAGGTTTGGGCAATTTGGAGACATTATGAGGAGTCAAGGTGGATAAGGCCGACCCACACATCCTATCCAGCTAAAGCTAATGAATTCCTCGCCAATTCTTACTCAAGAGATGTTTTAACGGTTAATTACATCGCTTTCCCGAACCAGTAACGAGGCCCATTCTAACTGCCCATTTATTCAGCTCCAAGGCTGCCCCATTTCTCCGATAATAGTCCACTGGAAAGCCGCATATGGGATTGCTCTCGTGATAGTTACTGTAGATCGGCACCCTGAATTCCAGAAAATTGTCTATTTGAGGTAATCAGTGGGTTGAAAGTGAAAATTATCACCGGGTTAAAAAAACAAAATGTACGTTCTATGTACCTCTAAGTTATTTTGACATGTTATCGCACATATGTGTTCAATAATTGTTAATAAAAATGTACTTTTTAGGCACTGGTTCCGTGATAATAAAGCTATGCCTCTGGAACCGTCACAGAATTCAATAAAATTACTCTCGTGGAAATCTGAAGTTGTAGCCTGTAATATATATATACATATATATATATATATATATATATATATATATATATATATATATACATATGTATATATAATAATGCGTTTTTTTTTTCTTTTAGGCTTAGGGTCGGAAAAAGTAGCACTTCCTTGTGTCACACCACTTTATTTTGCATGCCCTACATGTTTCGTACTTAATTCATTCGCACCTCATCAGGGGCACTTCTTGCTAAGAAGTCCTCTCGTCTCGTGTACCTTCTACGGAGGCAGGAGTATTACCCCTGATAAGTGCCCCTAATGAGGTGCGAATGAATTAAGCACGAAACATTTGGGCATGCAAAATAAAGTGGTGTGACACAAGGAAGTGCTACTTTTTCCGACCCTAAGCCTAAAAGAACAAAACGCATTATGAATTACTTTGGGTCATCTAAAAGAATAATATATATATATATATATATATATATATATATATATATATATATATATATATATTGATGTGTTCCGATAGTATGGTTGCTTAATTCCAGAAGGTCAATATATTTTTATTTTCAGAAATATTACAATCTACAATTCAATTGCATTATGTAATTTGATACATGTTACTTGCTCACGCCTCAGGTGTCCCCAGTTGTCAGCTGAATACCTTCCTAGTTTAGGAAGGATTCTAGGATGACCTAGAGTTGACCTTACGCCAGACAACCACGTCCTGCGACTAGCAAGGAGAAGATTCCAGAAGGTGTATATTGTTGTATCTATATATTCCTTTTGAAGTTTCTTCGCTAGGGACAATTTCTTTTGTTGACACATCTTTCTCCAGCGTCAGCAGAGTCAACAATACACACAGCCATATATATATATATATATATATATATATATATATATATATATATAACCTTAAATATATATATATATATATATAACCTTATATATATATATATATATATATAACCTTAAATAAAAAAAAAACAGATCTAAAGAATGATCATGAAATTGTCCATAGAATTAAAAATTATATTTTTATTTCAAATGAGTTTCAATTAACCTTTAACTTTTATTTTTTTTAAATAAAAATAAAAATTTCATCGTAATTTATATTTTATTATTTTTTTTTTTTTAAATTGTCTAATAATTTTTATTTCAAAAACTTCAAAATAAAAATTATTTGAATAATGTTATTTCAAAATTTTTTATTATAAAAATTTTTAATAACAATTTTTTATTATTTTAACTTTAAACATTATTTTAAATAAAAAAAAGTCCGATTCGCAGGAACTGCGTCATCTTAGCGCGGTTCCGTTCTTATCTCTAGTGTTTATGAAGGCATAGAATAGAATCAGTTATTACTTTGTTTAGATCAATAGCGAAACACCTATCCAAATGAAATCTCAAACAAACCAGTCTTGAAAGGTCTTGATTTACAATCTTACCTGTATGGGTCAGCTATCCCATAAGTCGGGCAGAAAGGCCTCCGCTCAGAGGCATTTGGAAAGCCTTGGGAACGCTACATTTTTAACAATAAATTGATCTTCTTATTTTACTTAATCTTATTTATTGTCAAATACATTATCCGACTATAAGCAATTAAAAAATAACAAGGAATAAAAACAGACAAAAAGAACAGTTCGAATAAGCGAAATCAATTACTTTAATGTTTTAAGCACTTATTTCTCCGATTGACATCGCCTAATCAAAACTTTCATCAGAACCATTTTTGTAGAGCATTTAGTAAGCTTTCGAATGGTGACCTTCCGCATCCCATGATTGTCAACGGTTTTCGAGATACTAACGAAAGTATACAAAGTTACTAAAATAAAATAAAGTTAATAAAATATTTTATTCTAACCCTTCCTAAACTCCAAACGTAACAAAAATTTCAAAATATTAGTTTTAATGAAAGTAGAACATGCAGAAAATGTTTCAACTGAATACAATGATTCTAAGTACCCAAACCAAAAACGGCATTCAAAAACTATTTTTCCAATTTTCTCGAAAACGATTAAAGCTATCGCCTTGAAAATGGTTTCATTCGTTTTCCTAGCCCAAGAAGCCTATAAAACGAGTAGTTACAAGCTTATGAACTCAAAAACGTAAGCGATACGATTTTTTTTTTGCGCGAATTTCGCCCCAAACGCCATCTTCCAGTGGGCGGATTCTGCTGGTTAACGAACTTGACCTTTTAAATTGGACGACGGATTTTTGTACCAAATTTCATCACAATTGGACCATTAGGGAAGCCAGAAATGAGCGAACAGACAAATATATATATATATATATATATACACACAAATTTGAACCACCGTTATTTTCGGTTTCTAGGGGTACTGAAACGCGAAATTTTCTAGTCGGCACTTCCGGATTGTTTCATTGTATCAACCTTATAAGCGGGGTTCCTCCCTATGGGGGAGGGAGGAACCGCGCTAAAAAACAATATTAGTGCCATAATGAATAGATTTATTGATTTTAAGAGCTCGCACACATAGCGACTAATAATGAATAGAAACAAAAACAAAAATAAAAGTAATGCACAAAAACAAATTCTAAAATATACAATATATACTCATACAAATCAATTGGATTTAGAGAAACTTTGATTCCCTAACATAAACAAATAACATCTAATAAACAAAAGGTTCCAAATCAAGAATTTATTTATTCGTTCCGAGGATAAGAGATATTTAATAAATGAGTTTCACTTAACCTGTAATTTTTATTATTGGGAAATAAAAATAAAATTTCCATTGTAATTGATATATTTTACTATTTTTTTAAAAAAAAATGTCTAATAATTTATATTTTAAAAACTTAAAAATAAAAATTATTTCATAACAGTTCTTCATTAATTTTAAAAATATAAATTATGAAGTAATTTTTTTGTCATACTTTTTAGGAAACATTTAATTTTTATTTCGGTCCTTGATTTAAATAAAACCCAGCCTGACTCTCCCGAAGTCTTCTCTGTATTTATAAAGTTATCTTTTCGTTTGTTTTATTGTGGGAAGAAATAGTGGATAAATACATTAGAGATTGGAATCCAGTGTTTGGACACACATAAAAAGGGTTGTTTGTAAGCAAGGCTATTATAAGAACTTAGCTTTAGGCTGAGGTAAACCACAGCCGCTAAAATAAGATTTTCTCTTCTTGTGATTTTTTTTTTCTGTCTTTATCAACGCGTTTCAACCTTTTTTCTGCATTAATAGCGCAATTGTTTATAAGAAAAGTTTCGTTTCAGTATGTATTCTTTTAAATGCTTATTTAACGCCTTGTAACATTGTATCATTTTCTCATTCTCTCTTGTGCATAATGTATATATCAGGGGAGATCAGCGCATATATAAGGCGAGATGAGCACGGTGCACCGTGGTGGTAGTGCACTCGACTAATGTTCTGGAAATCTCGGGCGCACACTAGCGATTTCATCATCTAGTGTTATGGTTCGAGGTTTGGTTTCGGGATCTCAGGCCATCACTAGGACCATCCAGTCATTATTTAATTTAATGGGTACCTACAATATCAGGCCGCCAGAGCATAGTACTAACCACACTATCTCCCTAGTGTGCAGTATGTTTAAGAATCAGAGGTTTTTCATCTGTTAAATCAAATCTGTATAATCATATATTTCACAATTTTTTAGCATTTAGAAATAAATAAGGCCAAATGAGATTCGAAAGTCCCAGAAAATGGTCTACCAAATAGGTTTAGACGTACATTTCTTTAGGACCTCCTTTGCTTGACGAGTTGTTAAGGTGCAAAATGAATATTTGTCGTTCTATTGAAAGAAAAATATATATATAATTTCTAAATCCCACGACAAATATGCATTACCTGGAAATTTATATAATTTAATTTAATCTGAAGTCACAAAAGGTCAAAATTACTGGAAACCAAGGGCAGAAAGTCAATATGAAAATAATAATTTTTTTATATTTTATACGTCAAAGATAGATATATCATTTTATATTCGTTAAGGTCAATTTGAAATAGACTAATCATTAGCCATGTTACATTTAAAGTAAAAAATAAATTCTGATTTCACATATAAATTTCCGATTCAACCCGCCATACTTTTATAATAATTTGACCCAGAAATTATTAATGTGAAATAATCTCTATCTATAAACTGTAGAGTCATAAATTTGAAGTAAATATATTTAGAATGTTTGCAGTCCCCCAAGTTTTTTTCGGAATTCCCAGAGTATTGGAAAGCAACTGGCCACGCTTTTGAAAATTAAGAAACGTGTATTTTAGTTATATATACAGGGTGTCCCCAAAATAAACGGCAGAACTTCAGGGATCGATGCAGGATGAAAAAAGAAAGAAAATAAGTCCTTTGGCATTTTTTTCGTTTTTGCTTTGTTTCGGAGAAAGACGAAAAAAACTAAAACACAATTGTCAATGGGCGTTCTTTCAATTTATTCAATTTTAATGGAACGAAACCAGCGTCGCCAATGATACAAACACCGTTTTCTAAGTCTGAGGGGGTACAATCGAAATTTTACTGCTAAAAGCATTTATAAAACCACCAGGAAAGCAACAAAAACGTTCAATGGAACGAAACCAGCACCGACAAAGATACAAACACCGTTTTCTAAGACTGAGAAGGTACTATGGAAATTTTTTTGCTAAACGCATTTAGAAAATCGCTGGAAAAGTGACAAAACCTCCAAAAAACAGAGCCGGCAATACCGAAGATACTAGCACAGTTTACTAACATTGAGATAGTCGTATCGCAATTTTTCTAGTGTGATTTTTTTTTTTTTTTTTGTGGGAGATTTATTAAGCTTTCAAAAGTTTACTTTCCACATTTATCTCAATCATTTTTGAGAATTATGCGGATAGACAAATACGTCTCGTTTCTTTCTCATCTGTGACCAAATATATTAATATATTACATACACTCCTGCATTGATTTACCCCTGGCTAGAATGTAATAACCCGGAGTACTTTTGGTATTACTAATGGTTAGTACTCAAATATTTGGACGCATGTGGGTATAATTTCGGTCGTAAGCGGTTAACCATTATGACTGATACCTCTGTGGAGGAAATCGATTCTTAGGGTTTGGTAAATGCAGACGGAAATAACAAAAATGTTTTAAATTAAATTATATTTTAATTCATATAAAAACATGCCGCTTGCAATAATAATCATTATGCTAATTGTAATTATAAAAATAAACTTATTTTTCTTCTATAATAAATAATTTGCTTCTGATAAAATTGATTATAAGAAATATAAGCATCAACAATTTCATTACTTTACTTCTGCTTATTATTAAATATACACTATTTAAGCTATTACTTGCGCAAGTATTATAAATATTATAGTCTGGCCTGAGGGAATTCCCATTTTCCCATTCCCACAAGCTTAACACAACTTCACATTAACACATGATGTACAGGGTGTCATAAAAAAAATGGGCATCCGTTGGCCAAATGATTCTCAAATGCGAGATCGGAAAAAATAACGCCCATAGTGATCCTCGCAAAATTGGCATTGAAATGTTATTCAAGGTCAAATTTTTTTATTGCATATTTCGAATCTGCGAGTCATGAGGAAGAAAAAAGGCAACGGCATTATAGGCCAGAAATTACTCTTTATGATCAAAATTACCATCAACAACGTATACGTGGGTCATTCCATTCCAATTGACAAATGGTGGTTAATTTAACAAAATAAATGTTTTTTACATGTTCTACTAACATCCCCATACGCAAAAATACCTCGGTTGAATTTTTGGAGGACCTATTTTACAATTGCCAGGAATGTCTTCATGAGATTATTCTCGAAGTTCGCACACTGTGACGTCCAATGGACACACACATATATACATATTTATTATATGCATAATATATATATATATATATATATATATATATATATATATATATATATATATATATATATGCTATAATATAGGCTCACCCAGCCTTTAATTAATTAGTTAATTAATTAATGGGTACCTGCAAAGAGAAAAATCAGGCGGCCGGAGAATAGTACTGACCACACTATCTCCCTACTGACCCGCATGGTCAAGAATCAGATACCTCTACAGTATCTGCCCCTCTATATGCATAAATAGATATATATTTAAAAATTTTAACAGCTGTCATTTTTGGTGTCTCTGATATAGGATTGAAGCTCATTTGCAAACATTTGTCAGTTGTCTTTTCTTGGATTCCTGGTCACTGTGGCATAACCGAAAATGAGGAAGTAGACCGGGCAGCAAAGTCAGCCGTTTCTAATGGAATACCATACAAAAAAGTCCCCTTTTCAGATATTCACGCTCACATAAAGTCCAAGATGTGGATTTCCTGGCAAGCTAGGTGGTACGAGCAGAACAATAACAAGCTAAGGGAAATTAAAGCAGGTGTCAGGGCATGGAAGACTTCTTTTACAGGCCAGAGGAAGGATGAGGTTGCTTTGGCACGACTGCGCATTGGTCATACCCGACTGACTCATGGATATCTGATGACCAGAGAGGCACAGCCCATTTGCCCAACATGCGGAGTATTTATAACTGTCAAGCATATTTTTATTGAGTGTCGAATTTATGAAGAACAAAGAGATGAACTTCGGCTCTCATCAGATTTCGAGGAAATCTTAGGTAACAGTCCCATTCAAGTCAATAAATTATTAATTTTTCTAAAAAATACCCAATTAATTTCAAAAATTTAAATAGTTAAAATAGTACAAAAAGAAAAATCTAAAAGTAAATTTTATGATGTCATTTTAGAAATATATTTGCTGAAACATGTGAATTAAATAGCATCAATTTCATTTCATTATAATTAATTCTAAAACATATTAATCCATAGAATCAGCCTCATGTAAAAATTACCTATTATTGATTGGGGTGATGGGGGTGACACTGCTCCGGCATGGTGCCGGTCGGGTGGGGGTGGGTCTTCCGGTGTCGTGGGCCCTCAGGACCAAAGGGTCCATGAGCTTGGAGGGTTTGGTCGGCCTGGTCCCACCGAACAGACCCTCGGCCACAAGCTCATGTCATGTAATATCTGCAATATACTGTAAACCCTCATCTAGTGAGGGGCCTGCGATATCGGTGGGCGTGCTCTCGCCTGGTCGGGTCCTGTCGGTGGTGATGGCGCTATCTGTCACCCCAATCAAGGCATAAATCGCCCGTGTGGCTGACATGCCTTAAAACAAGAACAAAAAAAAACATTTGTCAAAATTTGCTTTATGAGGCCGACCTTAGTGAAATTATGCAAAATCATCGAAAATTGCCAACTTTAGACTTATACCAAACGGGGTTGAAGGAAAAATCTGGAAAACATTCACTATTTTCTTCATGTTATGGACAGCAAAAGCCTCCCATAAAAAATATGTTTACTTTAGTCTTTGGAACGTTGTTATTTTTTTCAATTTCGACGAATAAAAGACTTAAAATATTACAAAAAGTTATTTCGGTAATACTAACAGCCGACCCTACGTCAGGGACACCAAAAATGACAGCAATTTAAATTTGTATTCTATTGCTTATCATATTTAATTTTTTCAAGGTTCTAGCTTTACATTTAATATTTTTTATGAAGTTTTAAAAAAATAATCGTACAGTGGTCAAAGGTACAACATGTAGTTGTACCTTTGACCATGGGGTGTTGTACCGTTGACCACGTAAAAACAATACAGCAGTCCAGAAAAAAAAATTGTATTCAGTAAAATTGTATTTATTTGTAAGTTTAACAAATTCAGGACAAGGATGTAAGCATAATAAAAAAAAAACTATGATTGACATTATGTTATGCTTAATTTGCTGAAAAATCCAGTCCAACCGATAAACGTTTTAACTGTCAAGCACATCCACTAGCAATAGTAGGGTATGGAAGTTTAGCCACAATGTCTTCAACATCAATATCATACAAATTTTCATCTTCTCTCCACTTAAAGTTTGTTTCTTCAAATATTGGATCTTAAACATTGGACATTTAATACCACAGATCTCTGCGATTAAATATGTAATAGTAATATTAATTTTTTTTTTTAATTTGTAGCAGAAGAACATAAAAGTTTAATTATAAAAAATAGTACTCAGGTGTGTTGTACCTTTGACCTGGTCAAAGGAACAACAACTAGTCGTGGTCAGAGGTACAACACTCTGGTAGTGAAAATTAAAAAGTACGCTAAAAATTTTAGGATTAAGATAAAACAATTTCAGAGGCTACTCCATGTTTCTTATTGCAATAGCTACTTTGTCAAATGATTCCCATCTAAAAATACATAATACAAAAAATATAATGAGGCAAAACGTCATCAATAAATAACTTACATTTTTATGATAGAAATCGATAAGTATTTTTTGCAAGAATCCTCTTTGACTTGAATAATCCAAAGTAGGTTACACAAGCCCTCTAGGGAAGGAGCTAAACACTAATTACACCAAAATTTATAAAATGTTGCTACATGGCGCCACAGCCTCGGTGGTCAAAGGTACAATATGGTCAGAGGCACAACACCTTCCCCTATATATATATATATATATATATATATATATATATATATATATATATATATATATATATTGGTGAAGGAAGTCTCAAATCATGGTGAATTTTATTTTTGGTCTACTACCAGTTAATATGCCCTCACTAAAAAAAATGGCTGGTTAATATATATATATATATATATATATATATATATATATATATATATATATATATATATATATATATATATCCCAGAGGGTGAAACAAAATTCAGTCTTCCCACAAATTTTCTTTATTTTGCACTTAATAAAGAAAATTTGTGGGAAGACTGAATTTTGTTTCACCCTCTGGAATTAAGCAACCCAGACCACTACCGGAAAACATCAATAAAAAAAAAAAAATATATATATATATATATATACCACCGTTATTTTCGTTCTCTAGGGGTTCTGAAACGTAAAATTTTCTAGTCGGTACTTCTGGATTGCGTCATGAGGTAAACCTTATAAGCGGGGTTCCTCCCTACGGAGGAAGGGAGGAACCACGCTAAAATGTATTTGAAGACATGGCTGCCTTTTTTCCAGTTCTTGTTTACCTAATCCTATGTTAATTAAAGCGATTACTTTGAAAGTGATCATTGGATGACAAATGGTAACCAATTCTACACCATACACGCCGAGTTATTAAATTACTAATTATCCCATACCATTATTGAGCCTCCCCCATAAGAGAGAGAGAGAGATGGGTATGGTTCAGTAATACCTGGGCTAAATCCCTGGTTTTCTCGCCTTGAAACATCCATATTGATGATGGAGAAAGAATTTCGATCCCATCAATGTCAATCAAGTAAATAAAATGATAAAACATCTGAATTTCCTTTAGTGGCCCACTTCAATTTGTGAGAAGTTTTAATATTTAACTTGAACCGAAAGTTGTTTTCGTCAGCTATGA
The DNA here is from genome assembly GCA_946811695.1 of Gonocerus acuteangulatus. Lineage (NCBI taxonomy): Eukaryota > Metazoa > Arthropoda > Insecta > Hemiptera > Coreidae > Gonocerus > Gonocerus acuteangulatus. The sequence goes on from OX328132.1 coordinate 57,353,767, forward strand.
GTTGTAAAACGTAGAGAATTCTCGTCGGCACGTCCGGATTGCATCGTCGTGAGCGGGTTACTTCCCTACCTAAAGAGGGAGGAACTTATTACGTCCTTAGTCTAGGCTATATCTGCAATTCATTTAAATATGAAAAACGTTTTGCTCTTTTAGCTTTGTTACAACCAGCTTACTCAATTATTATAGAGAAGAAATTGATGCTCACCATCGCCATCACTTTCCTGTAAACAACAGAACTTTTCTCACCGTTGATCCTACAAGGGGCGAAAGTTTCCGTTTTAAGTCATATAGAATACAGATATTAAAAAGTTAATTTATAAATATAAATTCCCCAAAGGGAAGAGTTCTTAGAAAACTTGGAATAATAAGAAACATTTTAATGAGTCATTATACATTGTATTTAAATGGTAAGTCCCTTTAATGGTCTTAAAAGGGCTAATTTGAATGTCCTTTTAATAAAAATAAATCCCTCTAAGAACATTTAAATGTTTACCAGAAAATGTTTTAACTTTTACCAAAATGTTGAGACTTTTAAGCAGTATGATATGCTGATTCGCTTAGAAATTTATATTAATTTTTAGCAAAAATAACTCATATTTGCTAAATCTACTCATCTGATAATTTTGTATTATCCATAACGTTTTGCAAAATTACATGATATTAAATTTAAATGCCCATTTATTATTGACAACGAATTTTAGGATGGGTTATCATTGGGCCACCACCCTTTTCTGCCAGGATAGGGCTGATGCCTTTTCTTTTGTCGAAAGAACATCCACCAGCCCTAGTAGGAATCGAACCCAGGACCTCATGCACGGAGAACATACGCCTTAGCCCTCACGGCCAGCGGGCCTTCTACATTATGTTACTATTATATGGCCTGTCGTCTCAAGCAGGTAGTTTTTCATAACAATACCGTGCTATCGTATTTAAAATGTCATATAACTGGGAGAGGGGTCCCTAAATTTTCCGCCAGGGGTGACGCAAAAGTGCAACGGAAATTGCGTCATTGGTCACGTGGTCGGAAAATTATAAGAAAAATTGAATTCGTAATTTATCTGTAATAATAATCTAATAATATATACATAATGTAAATACACACACAATAATGTACTGATATATTACATAACGTACTCAATAAACACAAAATGTAAGGAGTACATTGCCATGAAGTGGAACACCAACAAAAAAATAAAAATACAAGCGTAAAATGATTCAGACTCAGTAGATCATTTTATTTATTGTGAAGAAAAATAAGTTTACGGCCCCATTAAAGTTTTTAAATAATTTATAAGGTATTTTTCATAAAGCAATAATGGAAATTTTGAAAAATCTTTTAGGAATTTGTTCTATTTAAAAAACTGTTTTTTTTTTCAATACCACTACGTAAATGGATACGTATATATATATAGTTATAAACTAATACTGTAAATATAATGGAATACAAAAAAATACTGGAAAAAATTATGAAAGTGTTGTCCTGATATATCGCAAAAAAACGGTTGTTAATTTTTGCGACTACACATTTTAAACTATCAAATAAATAAAAAAAGTCAGTCCGGCATTCTTTGGCTATCATCAAGTTTTCGTTCACAGAAAATTAACTTTTTTTTTATTTTCCTTTAAGAAAAACACCTTTGTTTGAAAGAGCATATGTTTATTTGTATTCCATTAATTTACAACAAATGAGAGCATAAATAATATCTACATAGCCTTAACTGTCGTATCCATAATAACAGTATACACTAATAATTCGGGGAAATAATTCTGGTAACACTGATCTGACTAACGTTTAACTACTAGTGGATATAAAGCTCAATTACTCCCAATAAAATATTTGTAAAAAGTAAAATCTTTTTTAAATGTATTTTTTCAGTCCTTTTGTTATGTATTATTTTTCCCCAGCTACATTGGGGAGGACAAGGTGGGCTATTAGATATAAAACATGGCCTACAACGAGCCTACCCGCCAGCCATCCTGGGAATGCAGGAAATTGCTACCCACTTCCCCCCACATTCATTACTTTACCTTCTCCTAGCTTTATTTATACAAATGTGAAACAGCAAATCCTATTTCCTGTAAGCGTAAAACAATTAAAACGTTTAGTGGAACACCCGAAACGTTTAGTCGAACAACTTTAGAATGAAGGAAATATCTCAAATTGTATTATATCAACATAAATATAATAATTGCTCAATATCACAGATTTGCATATAAGCTATGGTAAAGGTCCTAGAGGTATGGTGAACTACCGGCTGGTTGATGTAATTCTAAAATATCCAGCAGTATTTAGAAATTTACTTTTTATCCAATATCAATGAACAGTCTTTGTTAGAGTATAATATCCAAAATGCCATTTATTTTGACTTAAAACGGGGCAAAAAGATACGACATTCTCCGACATCTTTATGATTGGGGGTTTAAAGGAAGGACATCTTTAGTCCTAAAGAGTTTCCACGACGAACGAGCCTTCAGACGTGAAATTTGAGACGCATTATCTTCCACAAAGATACTGGAAATCGGAGTACCACAAGGATCCATAGAAAACATAGACGCTATACACCGACGATTTTTCTCTTTTTGAGACTCATCCAGCTGATGATAGTACAGCCCGTGGATTACAAAAGGCACTTACCACAGTATATGTCATAGCAATTAAACAACAACTCACATTCTTCTCTGAACAAATCGGTGTCAATTAATTTCTGTAGGCTTCGGAGAGCAAACTACCCTCATCATCATTTTCATGTTTATCTACGTGAATGACAACGTGTATCACTTGAAACGATTTATTTACTACAATTGAGGTGCCCAGCAAACCTACAATAACCATTTAAAACAAAGTTTACTTACTTTTCTTCCCTATATTTCTCTTTCTACAACCACTGCTCAATTCCGAAACTACTTCTTGTTTTTAGACGTGATTTTTAAATGTAGCAATGAAAATGTTTTTTATTTATTATTATAATAAGCTACTCCTTTATTATTTACAGTTTCACTAAAAAAATGCCCTGAGAACATTTTTACCGTGCACACGTCTCACAGACGCATGTTACTTATAACTTTCAATATTTGTATGTTACCAGTTAAGGGTTAAACCAACAATTAGCCCCCATTCCTGCTAGAGCACTCTGTACATGCTCAAGGCTAAAGAGGGCTCGGAATCAAAGAGATACAGCTGTGGCGAGAATACTCGGGCGTCGCCTCTGAGGAACATCTTTCTCCGGCGAGTATTCTCGGGCGTCGCATCGAATGGGTTAACAGGGCGGTTTTGATTTGTCCTTCAAGGACGCTCAAAAATGCCTTGGTCTCATAATGATATAAAGTTGAGACGGAGACATCCCATCAACTTATATTATAAACAGATGCAATCTCTAAATGGACTAAATCCATAGTTGATAGAAAAATCCATTTTGCTACAAATGTTTGACGCAATAATAATGTCGAGGATTGACTATGGGCTGGGTGTGCTATTTACGAATCAATGCGCAAATCGGGGCTTCTACAGTTTTACAGGTCGTACAATGCGGTGCTGTGAGTTGCAATGTTGCTTTTAGGCGGATCCCTTTGGACTGGAAGACCATCTCTCACTTGCAAGTGCTGGCATATGGATCATCTTTACGCACAAAAAGTAATTACTTGCTAAGAGTGGTTTTTCTGATTGTGAATTTAGAACACCAGATATACTCCGCCAGAAGGTCCATAACGAATCCATGCACTCATATGGTAGGACCTGCGAGGACCTGACAGGAATTCCATTTATTGAGTCGTATATAAATAGATGAATGCACGTTTCATATTTACTTATTATTATTTTTTCATTTAGTTGGTAGTTAGTGTTTATCGTGTGACTGCATTTATAATATGAGTGAGTGATTGCGTGTGTATGATTAATGAGAGACCTTTCTAAATATATATTTAGTTTAGATTTAGGTTTAGATGTAAGATTCGCGCCAATATATGTTTAAAATGGAACTAACTAATGTATATTTAGGTTAGATGTAGAAAATAAGATTAACACTATCGCCGTCATATGCTAAAACGGAAGTAAAGTAGATACATATTCTTAGAATTCTTAGGGCAGTTTTAAATATACATATTGATCTACCGATCAACAAATATTCAACTATGTAATCTTATGCCGGTACCCAGAAAAAAATGTAAAAATGCTAACTCACAGGAGCTGAGTCATCTTAGCCCGTTTCCGTTCCTTTTTCTAGAAACATTGGGAAAGATTAGAATAGAGACAGATAATATTTTGTTTTTATTTTTCGTAAAACACCTACTTCAAGAAAATCTTCAAGAAAAGCAACATTTTAGGCGTCACAAGGCACAGGAAACTGACACTAGCGAACTTACACAGAAGCGGAAATTAAACAATCCGACTTCCACCTGATTCTTAAGGAAGATTCTATTACAAACATATTTCTCATTTATTTAACGTGTTTTAGCGGAATAGAATTGTACTTGGTGATTGGAAAGCTAGTTCCAACGGACGGACGGTTGTCCAGTCCACTACGGGAGAGCCGTCAGAAATGGGTTGGACACTAACTATTCAGAGCTTTGGATAGGGCTCGATTTACAAACCTCAGGCTCTTATATTTCTTCGCATGGGGACAAATTAAAGATTTGGTCTACAGGGAGCCCATTGGCTCAAGAGAGCACGTCATCAGTCGCATCAAATGGGCGTGGATGCAGATGCAAGAGCAATGCAAAAATGTCAAAAAATTTCTTAATGCCCAATGGGGGGGGGGGTAGGAGGGTTGATGGAGTGCGGAAAAAAATTATAGTTTTTATGATTTTTATAAAGGCCTAATGAAAGACTGCTTTTCCATTTTTATTTAATTTTTTTTCTTTTTGTTTTTGCGTTTTTCTAAATATATATACAGATTTGAACAACATTTATAGTCGCCACTTCCGGATTGCGTCATTAGCAGGTTTCCCCCTATGAAGGGAGGACGAAAACGAGCTGAAAAAAAAAAATACACATTTTCTAATAGTATACACTTATGATACTAATTGTATATACTTTTGATATATTCACTATGTGTTATTCATACTTATCATTTATATGTTATACTTTATTATTGTTAATTAGTTTTGCTCTTAGCCTTTATTGCACCGATGAAAGCTTCGATACAAAATCTATTAAATCTTGTAACGGACAACAATGATATCATCCAAATAAAAGTATAAATCGGTATATATTCCAGCTGTCTGTGATCTGACACGCAGGCGAGTTGTAGATACTCAATCTCACAATGGTATATGCTTTCTCTACATCCATTATTCGAAACACCGGATCCATGAATATGCAAAGTGCTTCTCACTAACTGACAGTTCGTCTAGAGTTGCCTGCTTCCCACGTGACGCAGCTGAGCAGCTCGGCTACTCCAGTAATAAATGTCATGAGGATTAAGTAGGGTGTACATGAATTCCCTCTGGCTTTCAATCAATAAAACTTACTCCCATAAGAAAAGCGCGTTTTTATTATATCTTTACATGTGGTGTGTTTTGAAAACTTATAATAGGGACTCCTAGAATTAGAATTAGAAACGGGTGTCCGGATAAACCGCACTTAAGCCTATAAGACCTATTGTACCACCCGACAGGTCGGATTGTTATACCACCAGGCGCGCATCAGCAATGAACCTTTCGAGTATTAAAGTTCAATTCAGATAACCTTCTAGGGTCGTCGATGAAGTCTGCAAAGAAATGCAGATATCTCTTAGCTGCAAGTGCTTGACATCGTCATACAACATGGCACGGAGTCTCATCATACTCAAGGCATAGTCTGCACCAGGTAGCCCTAGTCAGCCCCTTGGAGTAGAGATGCCGATGCATTCTGCAGTGTCCTGTAAGGAAAGCTGCTACTAGTCTTACCTTAGACCTGCACAGATTAAGGAGTCTCCGTCCTCTTCCTGTCCACGAAGCATTAGGGGCTAGGAAGTATTATTTGGGCTATAAATGGCAGTGATGTCCTGATATTTTTATAATATATCAAAAATCCAGATTTTATAACATCGAAAACAATATCTGGTCTTACCATACTCAGTAAAAATAATTGCATTTGATTATCATCCTTTATCATGAATGCTCCTGAAGAGAGGCTCACCAAGCAGCTTGCAGCAAAATTGGCTAATAGTAAGGTAGGTTGGCACAACGTGTACCGTGTCGTTACTACGGTGGGTGCGGCTACTGGGTGTGTTCGGGGCTTTTGTACCGCTGAGAGATTAGAGGCTTGTACGACTTGAGAGAAAGAAGAGGCCAGCGGCAGTTGTTCCCAATTCAGTGTGCAGGACTTGAGCATGTTCCAAGAAGACTGCATCGACTCCAGGAAACGTCCCTCTTGAGCAGAGGAGCGGACCGTAAGGGAGGAAGCGCGTGGATGGGATAGTCAGTCGTGGCGGAGACTGCCGTATTTGGGCTTGAGTTCCGAGGTCAGAGAGTGCCCAGTAGACGGGGTGAAACTATTTATATTATGTGTGTATTAAAGCCACCAACCGCAGAATATTCCCTCAACCCAACCTGAGAAGATAAAGGCAACGGCCAAATGCATAATAAGTAGCATTGATTCCCTTGAAAAACAGAAGCTGACTGGATAGACTGACAACCGCACACTTCCACACCACCTATAAAACGCTGAAATTCGAATGTAAACAGCTGTTATATGTCAACAACACTAACATCGTTCAAATGATAAGGACCATCATGCAAGCAAGATCTGAAACCCTTGACCTGAACAGGAAGCCTTGGAGATCTGATGATAGTGTCCTCTGCTATCTTTGCAACATGAACCAGCCCGAAGATATCATCCATTTCCTAGCTGTTTGGCCAATCCTATCCGAGATATGAGTAAACATTTTCCAAAAAACTAGATTATTCCACATGCACGCAATGACCCATTTGAACGGCGAGGACTACTTCAAACTCTACCATTATGTTAAGGAGGCAATGAAGTTTGATTATAAAGAACAATGAAGATCATTTTTTTAATATAATTTTAAAATCTCTTGTAGTGTTATTTCATTTTAATGTATATAAAATTATGTGATGTCGCTTAGCTGACGGTTTATATCCAAGCTTAAGTAAATTTATTGTAAATATCTCACGTAACTATTATTTGTATCTGTACACAATACAATTTATTTTTCTACTACTACTACAACTGTTTATGATCCTTTAGAGCAGAACTTCTTGTAAAATCAAAGCAACAAGTATGTTAACAGCAACCGATTAAATCAATGACTATCAAATTTTGATTTCGAGGCCTGGAAACGTCATCATCAGGCATACTCTAATTTCGAACCGTGTACTCTTCACGCTCAAAATTCGATCTTTCGCTCTTAAACTAATAGAGGCGTAGGATTAGCAGTAGTATGAAATATCAGAACACAGATGGTATCCCTCTCCAATATAAGTTCTATATACAAGGCAGAAATAAATAGTAACTTTGTTGTGTACACTGACTCATTATCTTCTCTCCTTTCTTTACAAAACTTTTATTCCCGGAATGCGATCATTTCAGACCTCATTACGGGAATAGATTTGCATAACAGAAGAAACCAGAGATAGGGACAAAGCGGATTTAGCAGCAAAACAAGCTATTGAGGGGTAATACTACCGTGTAACTTTTTTTCCTTTTTGTTTTTATGGGCTTAAAAGCTTCCTTAACAAATCAAAAATGATTTCCAAGAGCGTTTATGTGTCAGAAATGTTTTAAAATGCCTTTACACTCACTGCCGCCAGTCCTCCTTCAATGCATTTTATGACCGATTTTCGACGGATTTTTTAATAGAAAATGAATTGTTCACCATTTTCGAAAAAATTAATATTTCTTAACGTGTTTTATTAGATTTTATCTTGTTTCAAAATAATTTTAGTTTTTTGTTCTAGATTAAAAATTGCCAGCTCCAGACTATGGCATGTGAAACGTTTGTGTTTGTTTTTCATAGATATTTATTGTTGTTTTTTAATTGCCTCTAACACTAAAATTATATTGCGGTAAAACACTTTAATTAAATGATAAACGTGTTTGTAATAGAGCCTTCCTTGAGAACGGGCGAAGAGGAGAATTGAGTCATTTCCGCTTGTGTATATGCTGGCTTCTGGACGTTTCCTATGATTTTTGGCAACTAAAATATCGCTTTTCTTCGATATGCTACTTGAGTTGGTGTTTTTATATTTATATTTTTCACGAAATATATATAAAAAAAAAATCAAATGCAACAAGAAATAACAACGGGAACACGTTAAGATGTCTCAATTGCTGAGAGTCGGACTTTTTAAATTTATTTTTACGCTGTCAGTGTAAACAATGTAGACTTTATATACTACATAAAAATCATGGACTTATACAAACGAGGCAAAAACCTATGAAGAGACGAACACTGGACTTGCATAAGCACACATTACCGACAAAAAAATTAACTGGACGATCCTTTTCAACGTTAACAACTCATATCACCAAAGTAATACATACTTTCACTCAGAGCCCGTTCAGTTAAATGGAATAGTTGTAATCCCGCATGCACTAAATTCTGGGAAAAATATTTATTACAATGAACAAAAAGACCGTCACGCAGGAGCTGCATAACAAAGCACTTTCCTCAGTATTGGGTTGTGTTGAGTGCATTTCTGAATAATTTGCTTAAAATAACCTAATTAGATAACTAAAATAAAAACACAAATAGTTCTACTCTTTTGAATTGGTTATAAACACCTGTTCAATTCAAACATAGTACAAAGTAAATCCCCCCCTTCCAATAGACCGATTTAGTTCATTTTTAGAACACTTCTTTCTTATTAGATACCCAGGACGTATACCGCGTTTCGTTACAATACAGCACAAATTACGACCGGTTGGGGTGTGGAGTAACCCCCCCCCCCCTCCTAATGAACCGATTTAGTTTATTTTTACAACACATTTTTCTCTTTAGTTGAACAGAAAGAATACCGAGTTTCATTGAAATATAACAAAAATTACGACTGGTATTGGTAAATAACTACTTTGGCTCCGGAGTAAACCCCCCCCCCCCTCCGGATGGACTGATTTTTTTGGTTAACGAACTCGTTCAATCGTTTGATAGGAGAATACAATATACCAAGTTTCGTTGCGAAAAAACAAAAACTGTGGCCTGTATCGTGTTAACGGACACATATATAACTATATATACATATATATATATATATATATATATATATATATATATATATATATATATATATAGGTAAATTTTAACTGGGGTCATTTTAGGTGTCTACTAGGTAGGATCGATAAAGATTCGAAGAAAGTTTTCAAAAATTCCGTCATGAGTGCAACCTCAATAGCTACTTTCCTTCGGAGGAAAGTGCTAAAAGCTACTTTAAACTCAATAAAAATTAATTATGTCTCGTTTAGCACCAGAGAAAGCATTAAGAGTTCAGGCAAGGGAGATGGTGTTTAAGATTTATCAATACTCAGCCAAAGCTAAGGCTAAAAATAATTTTATGCTTAGCCTGTTCAAATAGATGTTTTAGTTGAAGGGAAGGGCGTGGCTTATATTCCCCGTGCAAGAAATTGGCGGTAAAAATTCTCTCTGTTATAACCTTCTCACTAGGAAGTTAAAAACTTTTTTAGTCTTTGCTTTGTCTGACATCTCAAAGCCTTCCCCTCATCACTTTTCATAATGTTTCACGTATCGTTCCTTGAAATGGGAGTTTGCAAATAATGGAATTGTCGGTAATATTTCCCTCAAAATTTCGCGCATGTTGGATTAGAACTATTCCAGTTCTCTGAACAGGCTATAGACTCGGTACAACCTGGACAGTGGTTTGAGCACTTATGTCGTATACTCTCGCTTACAGTAGTCCAACCAATGCCAGTGACGCCAATCTCCACCACAAGATATGGCAAGAGAATTTTTACTGGCGGACCTAACCTTTTAGATGAATTTCCGAGTTTATTAAAGATTGTGAAGACATTTCATATTTCTAGGGAGATGACCTTAGTCCGTTGTTGTATAGAGTCTGAAAGAGACGTCTACCCATAGATGGAGGAGAACAAGATAGAACCCATGGGTGTGGGAGTATTCATACTCGTCCCATTGTACACCCGTAGTCTCTCCACAATGGTCATTCACTCTACTTGTTCCATTTTTCTCGGAGATCCCACCTCGGCCCGGCCTCCCTGCCTCTCGACCATTAGGGAAAATTGCCTCACCTCTTCCTTTTGTTAATTTTAAAGGAGTACTCAAGCCTTGTGTTGTCATTTCCGCCGACAGACAAATTCTACCAAACATGGTAGTGTTAATACATTTTTCTGGTAACGACTAGTTTTTCATACTTAGAAGTCAAGCAGTCTGGATAAATAGACAATCGTGCTCGAATGCTTTTATATGATATCCAATATTCACCTGTGGCCTTAAAACACAAAATACACGTAAAAGCCAGTTAAGGAATATCCAGTATCCACGGTACCTCGTCTTGAGTTAAGCATTCCTTTGTGTTTTCATTTGTATTTATGATTATCTTCAGTTAAATTTTATTTTGTTTTAATAAAGAAGAATATTTTTATTATTTTGATGGTTTATCATCTGGTCCGTCACAGTATCTTTATATTTTTTTAAAGAATATGAATTTTGGATATGAGGAAGTATTAGTCAAATCGTAATTAATAATAGGTGAACATAATTTGAGCAGTAACTGGACAGGCGGAATGAGAGTGGACCGGTAGTGGACACATAGACCCGGAAGTGACACGGAAGTAAGCCCACTTTTCGTTCCACTTTCGTGTGACTTCCATTCCTATAAGGAGTGATGAATAAGGAAAGGCCGATTGCCGATTATTTCATTTTCTGGTCCGATTTTCTAACAACAGTGTCTTATATCAGACATTCAGAATCAAAAAATTATTTTGTGAGCATTAACACATTCTCTGCGCCCATAAATTACGAAATCTAATCCCCGTGCCGACTTAGACTTTCGACAATACGCTTTGGACACGCGAGGTCTGTGGGTCACCTGTGGAATTCCAGAATGGACGCGCCTGGCGTGTAGTGAACACTGAATGCGTTAAAGAAAAGGCTTTAAAAGAGAAAGAGTGTTCTGTTGCTTCTGACAAGATTTTCTCCAAACTGCTCTTATATTTATGGTTTCGAGACGATTTAGTCTTTTCTGAAGTATTTATGCCTCCCTATAGATTATCTATACTTTTCTACAATAATGTCTTTCTAAGCAGTTTCCGGAGAAAGAAGCGAAAAAAAAGAAGACTTTTAAGAAGAGGGCTTCCAGCTAGCAATACGTGTACTGCACACTAACAACTTCTCAACTCTCAATCTACATAGCCATTTGCAACACAAAAATAACAACATTTCGTTAGCAAAGTTATTATTAAACATAGAAGCCAATAATATTAATATTGCAAGCCCTTAATTTAATTCCTTGTGATAAAACTAATTTTCTTTTCCCAACGAATTGATGTTAATTGTAGTTTTGCATAACCTTACTTCCCCAGATAATGTTCAATTACGAGATCCACTTTTCACCAGAAGAGATCTAGTCTTCCCGATCTTTTTTCTTACTACTCCTTGCGGAATATACTGGGCCCAGAGTGAGCGCAGCAACTGTCTCAGTAATTTATAGGACCGGGGCAACATTTATCTGGTATTATAGACTTCTCGTATTGAAATAGGGAAAAAGGTCTATTAAAACTGTGGGGGGAGGGTACTCATAGCTCTGACGAAGTATTAGAAATCAACCCAAAACGTTTCCACACAGACTAATTTTTATTTCTTTAAAAAAACTTTAGTTTTATAACCTCTTCGGCAATGGCTATAAACGCCGGGTAGAAGATTTCACTCACTAAATATTTACTTAACATGCATTTATTTAAACATAACAAAATTATATGAAACTTAAGTGCAAATGATAATAATAATAACTTTAAAAGAGCAATTCATTGTATCCTACAAGCAAAGGATAAATAAATGAATAAGAGCTCTCATGCCAGCGAATGATAAAAAGTCCGACTCGCAGGAACTGCATCATCTTAGCGCGGTTCCGTTCTTATCCGAAGTGCGATTAGTAAAGGATAAAAGAAATTAAAAAAAAAGAAATAAATAAGGACAATATACGAAGATTCCGGACCATTTCATGTCTGTTAATAAAATATTTTATTCTAATCCCAATAACGCTATACTTATACACAAATAAATTTTTTTTAGGTATCTATTTAATACGAATAAAATAAGGTTGTAATGAGCGATCCGCTGTGGGATACACCAAGTACTACCACCGTGTGGAGTGCAACTAGTATAGACCGGTACGTCAGTACCACTGTGGTATGTAAAGAGCGGCTGTTCTGATACTCACAAAAATTAGAAATCCTACATTCCTAAAGTTGTTTGGAGGCTTATCTTTATGACTCTAGAAAGGGACTTGAAGATGACGAGGTTACACTGGGAGGTACCTGGGGACAGGGAAATGCCCCCCACCCTAAGCCTCCTAGCTCCTCACCTTCGAATTCCTATGACTTTGTTCAATGAATTTAAACAAAAAAATTAATAAATAGATAAAAACTGCTGAAAATAGGGAATACCAAAAACAATTCTAAAGAACGAAATCAACGCCAGTACAGTAATCTAGATATTCATAGGGCATCTTCGAATTCCAAGATGCCGTTGAAACAAAATATTGTTTCTATTTATACGTATCCTGTTTTATTGACTAATACATTTGACTACTATAAGCAATCACAAAAATAACGAGCAGTGAAAAACACTGTAGGAAACACACAAAAAGATTCGTTCAAATAAACGAAATGACCTATGTTTTAAGCACTTATTTCTCCAAATATGACCATCCCATCGCAAATGTCTTCAAAACATTTTTTGTAGAGAATTTAGTAACCTTTCGAATGGTAATCTTTTGCTTGCCAAGATTCTGAACCGTTTACGTGATATTAATGAAAAAATACGAAGTTCCCAAAACTTTTCATGACTAAAAATGAAATATTTTATTTTAATCCTTCCTTTACTCCAAACGTAACCAAATTTTCAACATATTAGTTTTGATAAAATTCAAACATGCAGAAAATGTTTCAACTGAATCCCATGATTATCAGTACCAAAATCAAAGACAAAAAGAACAGTTCGAATAAGCGAAATCAATTACTTTAAAGTTTTAAGCACTTATTTCTCCGATTGACATTGCCTAATCAAAACATTCATCAGAACCTTTTTTGTAGAGCACTTAGTAAGCTTTCTAATGGTATGCTTCCGTTTACCAAGATTCTCAACCTTTTTCGAGATATTAAGGAAAGTATACAAATTTACCAAAACGTTTTATGTCTGTTAATAAAATATTTTATTCTAACCCTTCCTTAACTCCAAACGTAATCAAAAGTTTAACATGTTAGTTTTGATGAAATTCAAACATGCAAAAAATGTTTCAACAGAATCCCTTGATTCTAAGTACCCAAACCAAAAACGGTATTCAAAAACTATTTTCCCCATTTTCTCGAAAACGGTTAAAGCTATCGCATTGAAAATGGTTTCATTCGTTTTCCTAGCCCAAGAAGCCTATAAAACGAGTACTTACAAGCTTATGAACTCAAAAACGTAAGCGTTACGATTTTTTTTTTGCGCGAATTTCGCCCTAAACGCCATCTTCCAGTGGGCGGATTCTGCTGGTTAACGAACTTGACCTTTCAAATTGGACGACGGATTTTTGTACCAAATTTCATCACAATCGGACCATTAGGGAAGCCAGAAATGAGCGAACAGACAAATATATATATATATATATATATATATATATATATATATATAAATATATATATATATATGTAAATATATATATATAAATAAATATATACATATATATATTCAAATTTGTGTATATATATATATATATATATATATATATATATATATATATATATACAAATTTGAACCACCGTTATTTTCGGTTTCTAGGGGTTCTGAAACGCGAAATTTTCTAGTCGGCACTTCCGGATTGTTTCATTGTATCAACCCTATAAGCGGGGTTCCTCCCTATGGGGGAGGGAGGTACCGCGCAAAAATCATAATAATATAAATTAACCATGCATTTATATACGATATTAAAACTAAGTCGCACCTATTTACAGTTCGCATGCGTTTATTTATTTTGTATTGTTTTGTGTTTTGTATCTTCACAAAACTGGCCTTGTCAAAAAAACTGGCCTTCTCAACTAGGGTCTTAAACATTGGACATTTAATATCACAGATCTCTGCGACTAAATATGTAATAGTCTTTTTACTTTTCTTTTTAACAAGTATAAAATTTCCTTTTTCCAAATCATATTTTTCAAATTGTTGCTGGTCATCTACAAAACTCGTCTGATTGGGTATGGAGGTTATCGAGATTCAAATTGTGGCTAATATGTTATACGACTTGCTGATTTTTCAGGTGTTCAGCACGAAACCTCATTTGGCGATTCACAATTCATAATCACTCAACACATTTTCCATATAAATTGGCAAGAAATAAAATCGTTATCGATTCCAAATTACAAGTTGAATCGAAAAACAATCGTATTACTCAGTGAATAAGGCACCAAAATGTAATATAATATGATGGATTATTCATGATCCAGCCCCCTGTTGATTTTCTTCCAACTTGTTTTATCTGGAGGGGAATGGATTTATCGTTTGGGCTCACCCTGAGAAAACCATTTCCACCTACAAACCCCACCTCGCCGGCAGCCCCTAACATTGGTTTACAGATCCCACTCCCCACTTTTCTCCCATCTCCCACCTCCTACTTACCACAAAGCGCCGATCCTAACAGCATTTCTCAGCATCTTCAATTCGCCTGAATGATTTCATTGACTTTTATATCTCGGCAGCTAAGGTGATCATTCATTTATTTATCTTCCTATCGGAATATTTTTCCGAATGAGTAGGCATTGGGGTTAAAAAATGTTTTCAAATTTTCATAGCTCCTAGATGATAAAAATGGCCTTTTCATTTTATGCGAATACTCTTATGTAATCTATTATATAAAAATGAATCGCTACATGTGTTGGTAAGCGCAAATCTCGAGAACAACTGAACCGATTTCGCTAATTCTTTTTTTATAATATTCCTTGAACTACGAGGATGGTTCTTACGGAGAGAAAAATTTAAAAAAATTGCCCGAAAAAGTCTAAAAACAACACTTTTCGGGTCTTTTTCACTTCCTTAACGCAAATTCATTTTTAAATAAAAACATATGTTCTCAATTATAATATTTTTAACAGTTAAACCTAATACGTTATTTTTTGTGTATAAGCAAAAAAAAATTAAAAAAATAAGAACAAGTAATCACTAGGTGACAATAGAATCACATGTTAATAATTTAAATAACATGCAATTTAAACTAATTTATATTTGCGTTAACGAAGTAAAAAAGACCCCACTTTTCTATATTCCCATACAAAAGATTCGTAATAATACTTAAAGGTCAATTAGAACTTTAATACCATACCATAAAGTTTAAGTGTTAGTGGAGGGGTTCTGGGAAGGAAAAACAATTGAGTGACATTAGTATCGTATAAATATTAATGTCAATATTTGTCAAATTTTATACGATAGTAACATTACTCAAAAACAAATTGTCTATGGTAAAATGTAAATGATCTGTGGTAAAATATTATTTGAAATTTAAACATCTCTTTGCTGTGTATCTATAATATTACTGAATCTAAAAGCCACAAATTTCTATAAAATTACTAAAGTGTTGTGTGTTCGTGACTTACTAAATATGCCTCCTATTAGGCGGCGGACAAATTTAGGCAGAAGAACCCAGACAAATTCAAAGAATCAGATTAATTATCAATCTAATTGTACTGCCCAGGAACGTGAAGATCGCAATGAACGTGAAAGAATTCGGTTAAGACAGACCCGTGAAGCGCGACATTCGACTAATAATGGTGCAAGTTTGAATCGAGCAGCTGTCAATTGATATTTTTTTTTTTTTTTTGGTGTTTTAAGGCAGTTCAACCACAAGGGTCATGGATGCCTATGTATATGCGTGCAAATTAATTGACGTAAAAACGCAAAAGAGTGTATTATTTGAATTATATATTTAGACTAATCATATGCTTAATATTTAATCAATCATATAATTAGTCAATGAATATATTTTTATTTTAGAAAAAAAAAAACTTTTAAAAAGTCAGAATAAAATAAGATAATAAAGGGGAAAAAATACTTAAAAATTTGGTGTAAATGCATACACGTAGAATGACACACACACACACAGAGACACACACAAGCAAGCAAGCAAGCGCAAACATGCAAACACGCACACACACATACACACACACATGCACGCGCGCGCACACATTCATACACACACACGCGCGCACGCAAGTGTATTTTCGAGATCTACTTCCCCTTATAGATTTAATTGTTATTTATATTATTGTGAACAGATCTGTAGCTCTAAGGAATCTTAATGTTCTCTGACACAATTCATGATCGTCTCCAAGTATGTCAAAGAGAGTACCATGAATGTCCAGTTGATTTCGAATCTCCTCGTAGGCTCTACAGTCCGTGAAAATATGTTTTATTGTTAGATCTTCACCACATACTGTACATTCAGGCCTTTCTTCCCGCCTGAATAAATAAGAATGGGTGAGATTAGTGTGGCCAATTCGCACTCTCGACAGAACCACCTCATCCCGCCTACTTTCTTGAGATGAGGTTTTCCAAGCCGAGGTAGTGGATTTTATCTCTCTTAATTTGTTGTCTTTTTTTCTATTCCATTCATATTGCCGCATTGAGTGAATATAATATTTCAAATGAGTAACAGCATCCGACTGTAGGATGTGCGAGTAAGGAATGCCATCTTTAATTGCTTTTTTTGCTGCTAAATCCGCTTTATCGCTGCCGCTTATATTATTGTGGCTCGGAATCCAGCAGAAAGTGACGTGTCGATTTCTTTTGTAATGAAAATCTATTCCCTCAATAAGGTCTGAAATGATCGCATTGCGGGAATAGAAGTTTTGTATTGAAAGGAGAGAAGACAGAGAGTCTGAGTATATAACTAGGTTATTAGTATTTTCATTTAAACTATTTACTGCTTTGCTTAATGCAAGTAGCTCTGCTGTATAATTTTTCTTTTTAATAATAAAGCGTTTATTAACATCTGCACAAATTATATAGCACATTGGTTAATTGTGATAAGTAACGCCATTTTTATGAATTCACATAATGAGAATACAGAAAAAAAAAAAAAAAAAAAAAATAGTACATACTAAATTGAATTACAGAAACAAAAAGAAAATAATAAAAATAAATAAGTACATAAATAAATAAATCATAGCTAAAAGGAAAATAAAATAAAAGTAATAATAATAAGAATAATAAATCAAAAGATAAAATAGAAGTTTGGAAGGAGCCAATCATTATTGACACTTCCTAGTTGACCGCTTTAATTACAGAGTTGATCACGAGGCCAAGATCTCTTTAGCCTCCTAGGAGGGTTTTCAGGGTGGGATTGAGAGGAGAGGGATTGAGCTCTGGGATTGGGATGAGCAGATAGTTTAGAGTGGAAGGTTAGGAATCGGGATTTAGCCAGTTCATGGATGAAGGGGATATTCAGATCATGATGGAGGGTTTTATTAGAAACGTAGAAAGGGGCATTAACTATTTTGCGTAGGACTTTGGATTGGAATGCCTGTATTCTTTGTATATTTGATCTTTTGGTTGTTCCCCACAGTCCAAGTCCATACGTCCAAATAGGTCTCATGATGGTTTTGTATATAGTGAGTTTGTTCTGTATTGTGTGTTTTGATGAAGGTCCCAATAGTCGTCGAAGAAGTCCGTATCTCCTGTTCAGTTCCTGTCTTTTCAGTCGGGTGTGTGGGGTAGCGCACTTCGTTCTGCTGTATAAATGGAACTAAGATTTGGTAGAGATAACATCTGTATTCTGGCCTTATCCATCATCGCACATCCTACGCCATCATGAGTTTTGGAGCCATCTGTGTATATCTCTATTGCTCCATGATACTTCAATCTCATTCTATTGAATTCAGCCTGAAATATCATAGGAGCGGTATCTCTTTTGATGTACCTAGTAAGTGAGAGATCGATTTTAGGAGCTTGAAGAGTCCTAGGTTCGAGATTTGGAAATGCCAGCTGATGAAGTCTGCTTAGATCGAAATCCACATTGGACAGTAATCGTATGGATCTATGTATAAATTGGTTGCTGTTAGCAAGGTTGTTGTTATCATTAAAATATATGTTCCTGAAATTGTGGTTTAAAGGGTAATACGGAGATGTAATTATTTTTACGAAGTAAGATAAGGCCAGAAAATCTCTTCGATACTGCAAAGGAGGCTCACCAGCATCTACCAATATACTATTGACAGGGCTTGTCCGGAAAGCACCCGTTGCTATTCTCAGGCCAGAATTATGAATACTGTCTATTATTTTTAAGGTTCTGGCACTGGCAGATCCATAAGCCACACATCCATAATCCAATTTCGACCTAATCAAACTTCTATAAAGCATTATCATACTCTTACGATCGGCTCCCCATTTAGTGTTGCTTAGAACTTTTAAAACATTCAAAGAGCTTAAGCATCTCTTTTTTAATTCTTTTAAATACGTTGCCCATGAAAGAGTGTAGTTGAAGGCTAGACCTAAGAACCGAGCTTCAGGTTGAATCTGGATTTCCGCCCCTTCTATATTAAGTGGAGGCAACTCCAATATCCTACGTCGGCTAAAAAGAACCCCCACTGACTTGCTTATTGATATTTTAAAACCATTATCATTAAGCCACGTAGAAACATTGCAAAGGGCTCTTTGAACTTCGGTAAAACAGAAAGCAACACTTTCATGAGCACAGTATATTGTTAAATCATCAGCATACAACATTCAGAAAACCGGAGCGTGTATCTGATTGAGGACCTCGTTTATGGCAACGCAGAATAGTGTTGCACTCAAGACACTGCCCTGTGGAACACCATTCTGCTGAACAAAAATATCAGAAAACGTAGAACCGCATCTTACATAGAAAGATCGGTCATTTAAAAAAATTTGAACGAACTTCAGCATGAAACCGTCAATCCCGTTCCTTGCGAGTGAGTTTATAATATGCCGCCTCCAAGTGCAATCAAAAGCACTTTCTACATCAACAAAAACCGCTAAGAGTCTCATTTTAACTTTAAAAGCGTTATGAATAGCATTTTCCAGGCCCGCTAAGTTATCAGTAGTACTCCTGTTCTGCCTAAATCCACTCTGCCAAGGATGGAGGTAACTATGTGTTTCCAAGTACCATTGAAGTCTTTTAACCACAAGTTTCTCCAATAGTTTGCAGAGCGAAGATGTGAGAGATACAGGAGGATAACTGGCAACTTTGTCGGGTGGTTTATTAGTTTTCAAAATCGGGACAATAATGGCAAGAATCCAATCGTTCGGAAATTCACCTTGTGAATAGATACGGTTAAAAACTTTTAAAATAATCATTTTACTTTGCATGGATAAATTTTTAATCATAGTTATGCATATTTGATCAATGCCGGGCGCAGTTTCTTTACGAGAATTGAGAGCTAAATTGAATTCATTGATTGTAAAAGGGAAGTTGAGCGAATTATTTGGATCATAATTAATTATTAATGGCTTTGCCTCTTCATCATTTTTAATTCGTAAAAATTCCTCAGAGTAATGAATCGATGATTAATTGTTTTGAAAATAATTGCCGAAAGTATTTGCTATTGAATATGGTTCTGTATAATGATTGTTATTATGATTTATTTTATTTACTGATTTTGACAAGCTACGCCCTTCAATCTTTCTAATGGTTTCCCAGACTTGGGATGGAGGAGTACTAGTGTTTATTTTTGATACGAAGTCTTGCCATGATTTCCTTTTACTTTGTTTAATAATAAACCTAGCGTGGGTCCTGGCACGCTTGTAAGCCTCAAGAGAGTCTGAACAAGGTCTTGATTTAAATCTACGGAGGGCCTTTTTCCTGTTTTTAACTGCAGTTTCACAGTCTGTTGACCACCATGGGACAAGAACCTTTCTTGGGCAAGGTTTGGTTTTGGGTATTGATTGGTTAGCGGAATATATTATCAATTTATTTATAGATTTAATTATTATGTTGATATCAGGATGATCAATATTTATTATCGTGAGATCTGCTAGATCCTGAAAAAGCTGCCAATTAGCATCTTTCAGTTTCTATTTAGAGCAGGGATAGGATTGTGGAATTCTGTCAACTGTCTCTATTGTAATAGGGAAGTGATCACTGCCATACGACAGTATGGACACTGTCCACGTGAAACGAGGAGAGAGCCGGGGAACAGTTATGGATAAATCAATGCTAGATAGTGTGCCTGAAGAAAAACAAATATGTGTAGGAGATGGAGAGTTAAGGAAGCAAAGAGTATTTTCTTCCAGAAACTCTTCCACAATCCTGCCCCTGTGGTCTAAATTAGTACTACCCCAGCTGGCGCTATGGGAGTTAGCATCAGTAAGAATTAATTAGTCAATTGATTAATTAATTATTAAATTAGTCAATTGATTAATTAATTATTAAATTAGTCAATTGATTAATTAATTATTAAATTAGTCAATTGATTAATTAATTATTAAATTAGTCAATTGATTAATTAGTCAAGAATTAATTAGTCAATTGATTACAGTGCCTACAACTGTGTTGCTATTGGACCTATGAACTCAGTTTGACTATAAACAAATCCCAGGGGCAGTCATTAAGTGTTTGTGGTATTAATGTAGAAAACCCATTTTTCTCGCATGGTCAATAGTATGTTGCCTGTTCCCGTGTTGGAAAACCATCATCTCTGATTGTTTACGCGACAGGCAATGAAATAAAAAATATCGTGTACCATTAAGTACTACTATAAAAATGATACGTAATTAAGAATAAGTAAATATAAAATGAAATATAATAAGTAGGAATCATAATAAGAAATCTGATTTTCATTGTGTTTTTAGTGACTATTAAAATAATTTTAAGTGTTTTATAATTTTTATTTTTTGACATAATGTAATTGTTGACTTATTAAGTTTCTTTTTTATCTTACTAGCTGACCCGGTGTCCCAAATAGCAGAATAAGTATTAAAAAAAATAATAATTAAAAAATCGACTGTTAGGCGGTACGAAGTTCGCCGGGTCAGCTAGTCATTTATATATACATATATATATATATATATATATATATATATATATATATATATATATATATATATATATATATTGTAAATCTCCAAATTCATATTTTTTTAAAAACATAAACACTTATCTTTTCCCTAAACAAATTTACGTTTGAACAAATCATATTTTATTTTGAATCCTTATCAGGAAGTCCTCTCGTCATACTAGCTTGAATCAGGCGTAATACATACAAGTCATCTGTGGTAATGAATATGGCCGTATCTTATCGATTCATTCTGCTTTTTAATGGTATCGATTATTGGTAAAATTTGGCATGAGGTTTGATTTATAATGCTACGGAATACTGGTGTACAGGTTTATCGACCCCCTGTCATAAAAATAAAAAATAAAAATTGAAATATATATATATATATATATATATATATATATATATATATATATATATATATATTGGGACATATTTCAGAAGAATAAATATATTTACAAAAAAAATAAATCAGTTCCGTATCAACTAACTATATGACATTGAATTAGGGGCCAATAATTCTAAACGTCACGAAATTCTCAAATTACAAAACAAAATTATAGGAAACATTTTAGAATACGGAAGAACATAGCTTCAGCCGCCTGATTTTTCCCCTTTGCAGTTCCCCGTTAATTCTTTTTTTTTTTTTCTTTCTTTCTTTTTTTAAGGCGCATCGACATCTAGGCCATTAGCGCCAACATCCAGGGTGCAGCGAGGAATTTTCCCATCGAGGCGTGTGATGAGAAAAAAGGCCTGACATGTTTCGTGCATATTTTCGCACTTCTTGCTAGGAATTCCTCTCGTCACGATGTAATTGCTCTGGAGTCTGGCGTGAAACAGTATATATATATATATATATATATATATATATATATATATATATATATATATTCTAAAGAAGAGCTATAAATCATTAAAGACAGCTTATGTAAAAATAATTTAAGCCGTTTATATACACAAAGATAATAATTATATTGAATTTATCTGGGATGGACATGTTTTTATATATCCTATTTATTTTTTTTAAGGGCGCATCGACGTCTACGCCATTAGCGCCGACAGCCAGGGTGACGATTAATTTTTCCAACGAGCCGTGAGATGAGAAAATTCCTGCCACCAGTGGAGATCGAACCCACCATCTCCCGCATATGAATCGAAGACGTTAGCCACTAGACCACGGGGTGACCCCGTTCCCCATTAATAAATTAATTAAAGGCTGGGTTGGCCTAGAGACGGTCAGGGAGGCAGAATCCAACACAGGAACGAAGACACTAGAAGATAAAAATCTTTAGTGCGCTTGGTTTTTCACTCAGGTTCTCCAGCATATTAGCCCTGTGTTCTACACCCGAGCCAACCTCGCCCATAAGAAGATCTGTATATAATTATACGATGAAAGTTTGAAGGGATATGGATTTTAATAAATCGTACATTATATCTTTTACATAAATAAATATAAATAGGAGATAAGATGGAAGAGTGAGGATGATTCTGCTGAAACGTTAAGCCGAAACAATTTAGAGAGACGCGTGTACGTGGTCTAAAGGAAGAATGAGCCTTCTCTTGGAATCAAAGAGGTCATCGCATTCCAAGCGTTAGAAGCCGGGCTTTAGTCTATTCCCGAGACGCGTCTTCAATTCCATTGCCGTCCTTTCTCCTGCTTTGTAAGGTGAGCCAGTCCTCTATTCCTTAAAATTCCTAGGCCCAGGTGGACCTTCCTCTGGCCTTGGATCGTC
Source organism: Gonocerus acuteangulatus (assembly GCA_946811695.1). Taxonomy (NCBI): domain Eukaryota; kingdom Metazoa; phylum Arthropoda; class Insecta; order Hemiptera; family Coreidae; genus Gonocerus; species Gonocerus acuteangulatus. The sequence continues at coordinate 57,376,678 of OX328132.1, forward strand.
TCAAGCGGAGGACGGATCCTTCCGACATAAAAAAGTCCGACTCGCAGGAACTGCATCATCTTAGCGCGGTTCCGTTCTTATCCCTAGTCTAATTTGGACAGATTAAAATAGAATCAGTTATTATTTTGGTTCCACCAGTCTTGAAAGGCCTTGATTTATGATCTTACCTGTATGAGTCGGCCAACCCATAGGAGGCCAGAAAGGCCTCCTCTCAGAGGCATTTGGAAAGCCTTGGGATCTCTCTCTTTGAACGCTACATTTTTAACAATAAATTGATCTTCCTATTTTACTTGATCTGTTTTATTGTCAAATACATTATCCGACTATAAGCAATTAAAAAATAACAAGGAATAAAACAGACAAAAAGAACCGTTCGAATAAACGAAATCAATTACTTTAAAGTTTTAAGCACTTATTTCTCCAATTGACATTGCCTAATTAAAACTTTCTTCAGAACCGTTTTTGTAGAGCATTTAGTAAGCTTTCGAATGGTAACCTTCCGCATCCCATGATTGTCAACGGTTTTCGAGATACTAACGAAAGTATACAAAGTTACCAAAACGTTTTATGTCTGTTAATAAAATATTTTATTCTAACCCTTCCTTAACTCCAAACGTAACCAAAATTTCAACATATTAGTGTTGATGAAATTCGAACATGCAGAAAATGTTTCAACTGAATCCCATAATTCTAAGTACCAAAATCAAAGACAAAAAAGTCCGACTCGCAGGAACTGCATCCCCTTCCTAGGTTCTTATTCCTAGATTAATTTGGAAAGAATGAAATAGAAACACTCATTATTTTGGTCCGATCTTCCTTCAAATGATTTATGACCGGTGACAAAGGGCCAGCGTACCCTTTTACCTGGAACACCCTAAAGCTGGCTTGGCCAGGCTCCACTGCTACAGACGTGAAATTCTTATTTCATTGTTCAATGCAAGGACCGAAATAAAAATTAAATGTTTCCTAAAAATTATGACAAAAAAATTACTTCATAATTTATATTTTTAAAATTAATGAATAACTATTATGAAATAATTTTTATTTTTAAGTTTTTAAAATAAAAATTATTAGAAATTTTTTTAAAAAAAATAATAAAATATATCAATTATGATGGAATTTTTATTTTTATTTCCCAATAATAAAAATTAAAGGTTAAGTGAAACTCATTTATTAAATATCTCTTATCCTCGGAACAAATAAGTAAATGCTTGATTTGGAACCTTTTGTGTATTAGAAGTTATTTGTTTATGTCAGTGAATCAAAGTTCGTCTAAATCCAATTGATTTGTATGAATATATATTGTATATTCTAGAATTTGTTTTTGTGCATAACTTTTTTTTTGTTTTTGTTACTATTCATTATTAGTCGCTATGTGTGCGAGTTCTTAAAATCAATAAATCTATTCATTATGGCACTAATATTGTTTTGTTTTTTTAAATAATGTTTAAAGTTAAAATAATAAAAAATTGTTATTAAAAATTTTTATAAACATTTTTTTTGAAATAACATTATTCAAATAAGTTTTATTTTTAAGTTTTTGTAATAAAAATTATTAGACAATTTTTTAAAAAGAAATAATAACTTATATAAATTACGATTATTAAAAGTTTGTGACCCTATTTTTCCAATATATTCGTCTGTGGCAGAATAGATTTGTTGAGTTTCCCCTGACATTATTTCTATGGGTACCAAACAGTTTTTTATTATGTTTTGTCCATGAATTTGCACTTAGTGTACTGCAACAGGCATATAGGACCAACCTAATGCCTGACAAATAGCTCTCTTTATTTGCAACTAGCCAAATACTGCTTTCTTTATTTGTTATTGTGACCAAGGTCGCAGCTAATCTCTGCGAATAATTCAAGCAGAAACCCTAAAGAAAACAAAGGAATGAGTCGATATTTGCCACAACTTGACAGAAAAATTAATAATGAGATTTTATAGAAACAACCCTACTTTTTTTCAGAAAAATATTTTCGACTCGATGATTTTTTTTAATGTTTAAATAGGTCCTAAAACTTAATTGAGTAGAAAGGAACATGGCTAACACCATTCTGTCAAAATTTCAAGGTACTTATATTCGGCTGTGGTATCATTCCCGTTTGTATTTAATTCTCGATAAATCTTAGGTAATTGATATTTTCCCAAAGTCTGTACTGAGTAAATATTCTGTAAGGTTTTATAAACGAGTTAATACAAAAATTAATTAAAAAAAAAAAAAGTTGTTTTGTCAATGTCGAGATATAATTTTAAATATATCAGTTAAGGTAATAATGTAAAATGAATTTAAAGAATGGATGTTTAATATTTTATTATTTTAATATGCCTCTATCGTTTACAGCGCTCTATTCCTGTTTCAGCCCTAGACCACACCTCCACAAACTGACAATAGGTTAGTTATTTTTTATAGATCTCCCAAAATAATCCCTGGAAATAATTTATTTATACGCTATATATTTATTTATAGCAAAACAACGTTTGCCGAGTCAGCTAGTATGTATATATATATATATATATATATATATATATATACATATATAAACTAATACAAAAAATAATTCTACTCAAAACTGTAGTGCTTTCTCATGCACGTGACATCCCGAGGTAAGGCCGATCTATAAACCTCAATGCCGTAAATTACATCCAAGCTATTCCAATATCTAGCCGTGCTAATAATCTAATTCAACTTTACTGTAATCCGATGTACAAAAAGTTGCGGAACGATAACGGCCTGTGATAAGCGGTGAATAAAAGCAGAGAGTGGCTATGCTTGCAGAAACGTCAACTGTTTTTGCTCCTAAAGATAAGGGCCCCATGCAGCCCACAAATCTCTGGGATGTGAGCACTCCTCTGTCCCGGTCTCTTCTTTAAATTATAACTAATCACTTTTAGGAATGTAGCTTATTATGACGCACTCATGAAAGCATTTTAGCGCGTTTCCTCCCTCCTTCCATAGGGAGGAACTCCATTTGTGAGATTGATCTCATGACGCAATCCAGAAGCGAAATTTCACGTTTGAAAACCCATGGATCACAAAAATAATAACTTAAATTTGTGTATGTATACATATATATATATATATACATATATATATATATATATATATACATATATATATATAAATATATACATATATATATATATATAAATATATATACATATTATATATATGTATAAATACAATACATATATAATAAAATACAATAGGAATAAGAAAACGGAAATTAAATTTTTAAACCAAATATTTTCTAATTCTATAAGAAAATAGTACATAATCGATTTAAAATAATAGTACAACGGTTATAGAACATATTGTAATCAGCGGATTAATAAGCCCCTCGACACAGACGACTACGTGGCATTACGGCCACGAAACATGAAGGGCGAATAGATAATAAAGTGGCACAAAAGAAAAAGAAAAATGAAGTACTATTCTTGACCTACGCCATTTATTTATATCCAAAAAAGTGAATATACTTGATTGGTCAGAAACACGTGGAATGGAATACATATACAGGGTGTCCCGTAAATGTCTAGTCATATTGTGAGGGGTGATAGAGGACCCTTAGGGGAACAAAAAATGTTCTATGACGATTTCCCGAATTCTCGCCCATAAGGGAGAAAACGTCGTTTTATTGTTTTTTCGAGACAAACGTACTTTTTAGAAGAATAATCGTTGTAGCTCTGTCCCAGGTGGTACTACTAAGAAGGGTGTGAAACCAATCAAAAGCTGAGAAAATTTACTATAAGACTAGTTGAGAGTAAACGTAAAAATGAATGAATCTAAGTATGTATATCGTACCAAAAGAAGGCAATTCTAAATTTCCTGACATTTTATTGATATTTCTTTCCAGCGTTACTCCTCAATAAGTAGCATCTGAGATTTCCGGGTTTCAGAAAAACTTCCTCATTTAACCAGCTTTCCATTCATGTATCACAACCCTGTGTTATTGAAGTATTTGAACGATTTAAGAACAAAAGTTTTAAAAAAAAACATGGATCTGTGAAAAGAAAATTATATTTTTTTCTTGAATTTATTCAAAAAGCTGAAGGGAAAAATTTTTTTTATAAATGTTTACATAAATATTAAGTAAATATTTACTTAAAAGAATAAACAAAAATTACTTCCACGGATATAAAAAAAATCTTAAAACAGCAAATAAATAAAATACACATTTATTTTGAATTTATTAATTCAGGTAACTAATACTGGGTCCAGGAGGCGGCCATTAAGGAACCCCAACCATACATTAACCTAAAAAATTACTATTTTTACCTATATCACGCATTTGAACACATTTTTACAGGACTAGAAGACATATTATTTATGAGGGATAGAATTTTTAATTACCACAACAAAAACGCATGGGCTCAGAATCCCAGTGAGTTTCACAAGCGTAGCCATCAGTATTAATTTAAGGTAAAGCATTTGTTTTCTTAATATAAGTACTTGTAAAAATGTGTTCAAATGCGTGATATAGGTAAAAATAATAATTTTTGAGGTTAATGTATGGTTGGGGTTCCTTAATGGCCGCCTCCTGGACCCAGTATTAGTTACCTGAATTAACAAATTCAAAATAAATGTGTATTTTATTTATTTACTGTTTTAGGATTTTTTTTATATTCGTGGAAGTAATTTTTTGTTATTGTTTTAAGTAAATATTTACTTAATATTTATGTAAACATTTATAAAAATAAATATTTCCCTTCAGCTTTTTGAATAAACTGAAGAAAAAAAATATAATTTTCTTTTCACAGATCCATGTTTTTTTTTAAACTGTTGTACTTAAACCGTTCAAATACTTCAATAACACAGGGTTGTGATACATGAATGGAAAGCTGGTTAAATGAGGAAGTTTTTCTGAAACTCGGAAATCTCAGATCCTGCCTATTGAGGAGTAACGCTGGAAAGAAATATCAATAAAATGTCAGGAAATTTAGAATTACCTTCTTTTTGTAAGTTATACATACTTACATTCATTCATTTTTACGTTTACCCGCAACTAGTCTTATAGTAAATTTACTCAGCTTTCGATTGGTTTCACTCCCTTTCTAGTAGTACCACCTGGGACGGAGCTACAACGATTATGTTTCTAAAAACCACGTTTGTCTCGATAAAACAATAAAACGACGTTTTCTCCCTTATGGGCGAGAATTCAGGAAATCGTCATAGAACATTTTTTGTTCCCCTAAGGGTCCTCTATCACCCCTCACAATATGACTAGACATTTACGGGACACCCTGTATATATATATATATATATATATATATATATATATATATATATTAATTCTTGTGAAAGATGACCCAATATATATTTTCCACTTTTTCTTGTTTGTTTTTCTGGCAGGGGGTCGATAAAGCAGTACACACAGTACTACGCCTGACTCAAGCTAGACAACATGACGAGAGGACTTCTTGATAAGGAAAGCCCCTGAAGAGGTGCGAAAAGGCACGAAACATGTCGGGCGAAATATAACAAATAAAGCAGTTAATGTGAACAAAGAGTGTACTGCTTTATCGACCCCCTGCCAGAAAAACAAACAAGAAAAAGTGGAATATATATATATATATATATATATATATATATATATATATATATATATACATATATATATACATATATATATATATATATATACATATATATATACATACACAAGGATATGTTTGAAATCGGAAATAACATTTATCATTGGCTAATCTAACATAACAGGCGTTCTTATGAGAGTAAATGACCATAATTTGTAACACTATATATATATATATATATATATATATATATATATATATATATATATATCCATGCGTAAAAATAAAAATATAAATAAATATATAAATACGTAAAAATAAAAAACATTACGTGATGTTTGAAGAAACTTTTGAAAAATACAAGAATACAAGGTCATTACCCACATTGGATCGTAATGTTCTACCCCCTGGCTCGTGCCTCTCTCCCCTTTAATGAATCTAGCTGTTCGAGGAGATATATGTTCTGCTTTGCCATTAATGTTCATGATGGGAATGGCAGAAAAGATGAGTGCGCTTTGAAAGGGCCCATACATCACAGGGGTGGGAGGCGTGGGAATACATGCTACTTCCCAGCTGCCACCTAGTGGCCAGCTTTCGCTACTTCCCACCTCTGCTTCTATCATAATAAACACTCTATCCCATCTATTCCCTTAATGAAACATCTTATTGATTAGATGATGGTATTTTAGAGACTTATTACCATCCCCCATAAATATAAATCTGATGTGCTTGTCAAATAAACAGCTCTTTCCTAGCGCGCTTCATCTCTCCATCTATAGGGAGGAAGCCCGCTTATGATGTCGGTGGGATGACACCATCTGTAAATTTGGACATGAAAATTTTACGTTTCAAATCCCGTAGATAAAGAAAATAACGGTAGTTCAAATATTTATCTATATACATATTCGTCTGTTTACTCTCAAAAATGGTCCAAATTTGATACAAAATACCAAAATTAAATTGCCTAATTCAAAAAGTCAAAGTGCTATCGAACCAGTAGAATGCGCCTACTGGAACAGATTTTATTATAGTTCTCACATAAAAATATCAATAAAGAGTTTATCTGCGAGCTAATTACCTCAAAAAGAGCACGAATTTTGCCGAAAAAAGAATTATTATCTCTAACCTCCCCGAAAAGGAATAGTTGCTAACTCTAAGGGTGCGTTTACACTAGGATAGTTCTTGCAGGATATTTATATCAGAGAGAAATTCTGACTAATGTAAACCATGAACAATTTATGTCTGATATATATATATATATATATATATATATATATATATATATATATATATATATATATATATATCACGAGCAATAAGTGTCGACATTTCTATACCGTCAGGTGAAAACGCTGATTATAAAGAGAGCAAAAAATGTCAGAGAGAAATATCTTGGCTACCAGCTATATTGTCGACACTTCTATACCAACAGATGTAAACACTGATTATTTGCTAGTTGCAACCCAACTATTTGATTTACGCTGGAGTTTTAACAGTTCGTCTATTTTTCTCTTGCAATATGGGGGGGGACACTTGTTAAAAGTAGAAGTTATAGAACTTATCAATATGTACCGGAGCTGTGGGACGTTAGGCATATTACTTATAAAGATAAATTAAAAAAAAAATCATGCTTTAACGGAAATGGCCGAAGCATTCAATACAAATACCGAAGAAATTTAAAAATAAATTACAACTAAAGAAACCAATTCAATTGAGAAATATATCAAGTGTACATTTTCAAAACATAGTTCATATTTATAAAATTTCTTTATATAAAATAATATTTCATCAAGTAAATACCTACTCACCGATGCTAAAAATCGTAAAGCTGGAGCTAGTCATTCTGTTGCACTAATAGCCTTTCTAAATTTTGTATCTTGCTTTGATATAAGAAGGCCTATTTTACAAGCTAGCTTTTCGAAATCTGCTCGTTTCATTCTTAAAAAAATCGAAAACTACGATGTTTCCTCGATGCAGAGCTCAGACATCAATTGACTGAAAAAAAAATAATTCTTTCCGTCTCAAAATCCATTCTTGAACCCATGCAAAACATTTTTTTATTTCCTACATTTTTATAATAATTACACAGGCCGCGATTTTGCGTTTCGATTCTTTCTTCATTGCAAGCAGAATGGACTAGACATGACATATATGTATGAGTGTAATCGGGCCGTACATTTATCGCAGATAAAGAACTATCGTAGAGATATCCATGATATAAAAGTCAAGCTATTTCTCACCGTATGTAAACTTGCAAGAGAATATCTATCGACACATATATATCGTGACATAAATATCCTGCAACAACTATCAAGTGTAAACGCACCCTTACTAGCTGTCTCTCTCTCACTCAACCATTTCCCACATCTTAGCGGTGGTTTATGATATTTATGTATGTAACAGTACCCTGAGTATGGATTATAGTTTTGAAAGGAATTTCCGCTTTTCTAAAATATCTCACCATTATCTCCTTTAAATCCCGTCCTTGCTAATCGGTCCCTTACAATACAAATAGATTTAACCGTCTTAAACAATTTCAATAAATTGCGAAAGAATACTGATAAATACGTTCCTACAATAGAGACCAACAATTTCGAATGATTAAAGGGTATTACTACCTTGAAACTTTTTTTTAATCATTTTCTTTTTTACATGCTTCTAAAAATAAACAAAAATGATATCCCAGAGTGTTTACATCGTGGAAAAGGTTATAAATGTACCAAACATTCTACTAAAGTCCCAATACATTTCAATATTAAAAACCATTTTTTTAATGTTTATCATTGGCGTATATAAGGGGGGCTGAGGGGGCTGCAGGCCCCCCCCCCCGAAATTTTTATTTGATCGGTAAAAATTTCATAAAACCCTTAAAAATAAATTAAATAACATCATTTAGTTCATAAAACATATTCTATTTTGAGTGTAATAGCGTTTAAGTTGACTAAAACTCTTCCAAGATCTAAATTGTTAGTATTCCATACCCCGGAAATGGTCTCAGCCCCCCCCCAAAATTTTCCCAGCCCCCTCCGAAATTATTTTCTATATACGCCCATGATGTTTATTACAAGAAATTATGGAAAAAAAATACAAAGAAAAAAATGGACATTTCAGTATATTAAACTTTCAATTAGATTTTCTCAAAACTGTATTTTTCGCATCAATGTATTTACCACACGTTTTCGACTGTTCTCCAGATATTTAAGAAATAAACGAATAGTTTAAACCTGTTTTTCATATTTCCTCCTCTCCACACGTAAATGATAGTTCGGACGAATATGGAATATCCAAAAAACTAATAGAGCCAGTTTTTCTGAGTGCCCGAAACGAAATTGGCAGGTTTCTTCCTCCCAATATTCACAAGACAATTGAAGATATAATTAAAAAAAAAAAAAATCATTCGATTACACATAGGTTGGAAAAACGATTGCTTAACTTTGACAATTTGAGGTCTACGACGAGCGTAGTGTGACTAAATTTTTGCTTTAGGCAAGAATAGGATGAGCTGAAGAATTTCGCACGAAGAGTTGACCTCACTCTCTGGTCAGGTCGCTCACCTTTATCCCACCTTTCTCGGGCAGTAGGTCAAGGAGGTTCGATCTCCACAAGATATGGCTCTAACTTTGTGCTAAGCGTAGATAATAAAGTCGACAATCAGCGAGAATTTTTGACTGCCCGAAGAAGTACCTGTTCTGAGCTACCAGATATCTGTAGCAAAGAGTGTGTTGTATTTTTAAGCAAGTTTATTCGAAATAACAACTGACTTACTTACTGAGTTATAACTGGCGCCTTCATCAGGACTCTTGGGAAAGGCTGGATACACGTGTACGGATCTCGGGTGAAATTAAAATTGCTAGAAGCAAGCATTTGTTAATAAGCTATGTGTACTGGACATAGTAAATGAAAGATGGCTTGTCGAGGATTGGGTTACATTGAATAGATCTCTGAGGTCGAAATACGCCGGATAGCCCCGGAAATTGGGTGTCAGTGTTACACCCTACCTCATAGTCCCGGGCTAAGCTTCTTCCCTCACCCACACTCTCTCTCTTTCATGATGGCTACCTGTCTCTCTCCCTCTCACTCACTCTCTCTCTCTCTCTCTCTCTCTCTCTCTCTCTCTCTCTCTCTCTCTCTCTCTCTCTCTCTCTCTCTCTCTCTCTCGCCCCCCCCCCTCTCGCTCACCCTCTCCCTCTCCCCCCACCATTTATATATTTATATATATAACCAAAATAAACGGCGAATCGATCCAGGATGAAAAAAGAAAGAAAAAATTCCTTTGAAATATATCTAGTTTTTCCTTCGTTTTCCACGAAAACGTAAAATAGTAGAAACTAAGAAATTATGAGAAGGCAGTCTTTCATAAGGCATATACAAAAATCGTTAAAAGTGTATGTTTTATTCCCCACCCCCTCTAATCACCCTCTCACTCCCCACCCAACCTCTTTTAATCTCTCCCCACACCAAAAATATATTAATAATATAGTGAGTATGCCTCTGATTTTGTTTTGATTAATGAAATAATAGGCCCCCATTTTTGCCCCTCGACTCAACGCAGATTCTTTTCACACATCCTCAATAATGAAGTGTTGTCGTTCTTGGAGGAATTCCTTTTGGCACAGAGATAGGGAAGTTGTTAGTAAGTCGAAGGTGGTCCACCCCATTACGGGAGGGACGTCCCAAATTGATTGGACACAAACTATCCAGGACGGTGGATCCAGGACGTGGTGTGCCGGTAACTTGGCGGGCTTCGTACCTCACGCCCTTGGATATCTTCACATGGGGACACATTAAAGACTTGGACAGGGAGACCTTTGGCTATAAGAAACACCTCATCCATCACATCAGATGGGCCTAGGAACAGCAGGGCAATGCACAAATACTATCCAGTCTGTCACTGAGCGATGTGATGCCTGTATTGTTGCAAGGGGCTAAACCTTTGAACAGTGTTTAAATTGATTATTAGGAAGTATTATTATTTATTATTAGGAAGTATAGGAACAAGAAATGAAGTCTCTATTAACGAAGAATACAAGCATTAGATATCTACCCAGAGGAACGAGAACTAAAATCCCTCTCGCGGAATTAGTACAATCATTAGAGAAGGGACAGGTTGAACATGAAATGTGATCTTCGACTAGGTTCTGGAATTCCTCAATACCCCTGAAAAAATTGAAAAGATTTTCATTTGTGTAGAGCTTCCTTACTAAGCGAGAGGGGAACAGAGACTATAAAAAAAGACGTGGTGACTATGTGGCATCCGCCAGGCAACAAACTTTTAGGTAATGATAGCTCAAATTGAGAAGAAGCTGACCAGGGGGTTGTGGGCAGATTTTCCACTAACATTAAGTAGGAGATTAGAATGATAAAGGGTTGGAGTCCCAGGAGATTGCAGTGAAATTCTATATTAACAGACGGGAGGGGGGGGGGGGGGTTATTTCAGCCAAATATTAAACCTGGGAAGGGCTAACACGCCTCTCTACTTAGCACTGCTCCTTACCTCGGCATCATCTAATGGCGAGTTCTGTCTTTGTCATTTTTTATCAGCATTTCCCTACAAGCGGCAAAGAATTTAAACAAAAGTTTCCCTTACTGCTCACTGCATATAATTGAGAATACTCTCATGTATCTCCCTGAAATAATAAACAAATACTTCAATCCAGCTGCGAATTCTGAAGGCAATAAACTCAATCGAACAGCCTTACGACTACCAAGTTTGTAAATGCAACAACAGCATCAAGAAGTAGAAGCACCGTCAATTTACAACAGCGCGTTTTGTTGGAAGCAGAAATTACGTTGGAAATGCTCTCACATTTTTGCGACAGTGGAGACAGTAATTGTGTCATTATTCAAGATAGATTTTTCACGAAAGATCAAATCAAAGAATAACTGTTTCTATTCCTTTACAAATGTCATTAGGGATAAGAAAGAAAACACACTAAGATGATACAGTTCCTCAGGACATCGCCTTCACCCTCAGGTGCAGTTCCTGTCCACGAGTACACTTCAACGTCCCATTACCCTTTTCTGATACAGTTCGCTACCTCGGACTACTCTTGCACTCCCACCTTACCAGGCAACATCGCTTAAAACTTAAAAGACAAGAACTTAACAGACGATCTGGGCAACTCAACAGATGGTTGAACCGCAAATCATATTTAACTACTGAACACAAACTCATCCTTTACAAATCACTACTGAAACTCGTTTAGACGTGCGGATGAGAACTCTGGGAACCTGCGAAAACATCAAATATCAGACCCATTCAAACATTCCAATCTAATGTCCTAAGAGCGATAGTAAATGCTGCGTTCCAAGAGTCAATATTCTACTCGTTAAAGATGTTATATTATCCAGAGTCAAAAGTTTCCACCCAAATCTTTCCACTCATCAAAATCCTGATGTCTTCAAATATATGAGAGCAGCGTCCTTGTGCCGCCGGGGGGATTCTGCCTGCTCCTCTGTCTGTTATATCCGTCCCTGCTATATTCAAATTAAATAGCTACAACAAATTATTCCCAATGATCTGTGTTTGATGACCTCTTGGGTTGTAACACATAAAAAAAAAATCCTGATATCCACTCCATGTCGAGCGTCGCCCACTCACTCTTTTTGTGGCTTACCGACCTCTCTTCAACTCCAGGGTATACATTCATATACAGGATGTAAATAATTTTTTTTTTTTTCAAATCAGCGAATAAATGGAACGTTATAGGAAATATCATACAAAACGTTTGACACCTAGAGACAATCCTAGCGTAAATACTTTCGGAGTTATCAGAGAAAGAAGAAGACGAAAAAAAAAACGTTTTTTGGGCAATTAGCGCCGACATCCAAGGGACAGAGAGGAATTTTCTTTTCTCAACGAGCAGATGAGAATCAAGCCCACCATCTCAAAAATGAGCTTCCCCCTTCTCAACAACCGACACAAAACAGAAGCGCTATATGGAAGAGGATGTTGACTAGGAGACGTGTAGGAACTTCGTCAAATAGGCGATTTATCCAAGGGTTATACTTTTTTCATCGTTGTGCATAAATGGAGCACTCACGAGCCTGTTTTTACAGAGAGCTGTCTCTTTAAAATATATGTTTATACCGACTCGACCGTAAATAATACTCTCTCACTGGTTGTGCTTATGCGAGTGTGAAGGGCGGCCGCCACACAGCAAAAAACTAATACCGCGTTGCTTTCCTCCCTTCTATAGGAAACAGGCTTGTGGTTGGAACAGTTCGGGAAATATGATTCATTTTATTGAAAATATATAGGGCGCATTTAGGAATACATCAATTCGAGGCTTCTTCCGTCGTAATGCTCTTGCTCATTTAAATTTATTGTAAGAAAAGACACTTAATATTCATTCATCAACTGGTTTAATTTTTTAGAAAAAAGTCACTTCTTCTGTAACTAAATTTACTTCCAAGAGCAGCAAAATAATAATTATTCACTGAAGATTTTCGACGGACCTCATCAATTACACATGTCTGCGAAATAATGTTTCGCTCAGCAGCATGGAATCTCTTAGCTCGAATTGAATGGTTTTTGGTGTCCTTAATCCAAAAATCTGCTCTTTTGTCTCTAACGAACAGATTTCTTTCAAAATATGAGGAGTGGGTAAATTAAAAAACAAAACAAAAATTTTTTTTTATTATGTACAAAAAAAAGTTCTTGTTTTCAATTCAACACAAAATGCTTAAACAAAATGTATTCCCGACTTGTTATGACATAGATTTGGACATCCTTACACCTCTCCGGATCGGATCGGAACGGGTCTATATAGAAATAGAAGCATATAAAATAGAAACAGATAATATATGTTCTGATTTTTCAACGCCTACTCGAATAACATCTCGAAGGAAGGTGATATTTCAGGCACGACAAGGCACAGGAAACTACCATTAGTCAACTTACACGGAAGCGAAAATTACCCAATCCGCCTTCTCTCTCATTTTTGAGGAAGACTCTATTACTAACACGTTTCTCATTTACATTTTTTACTTGAATATAATTTCACTGTAAACGCAATTAAAAACTGAGGAAAAGAAACACTGTAATCTGTAACACATAAACGTATATGTATATATGTTTATATATATATATATATATATATATATATATATATATATATATATATACAGGGTGTCCGTAATTGTCAAGTCATATTTTGGGAGGTGATAAAGGAACCTTAGGGGAACAAAAAATGTTCCGAATTCTCACACATAAGGGAGAAAACGACATTTTATTGTTTTTTCGAGACAAACGTGTCTTTTGAAGAATAATCATTGTAGCTCCGCCCCAGGTGGTTGTAGTAGAAATAAAGTGAGACCAATCGAGCTGAGTAAATTTACTATAAAACTAGTTGGGAGCAAACATAAAAATGAATGAATTTAAGTCTGTCTTACCAAAAAAAAGCTATTCTAAATTTCCTGACTTTTTCTTGATATTTCTTACCAGCGTTACTCCTCAATGGGCAGGATCGGAGATTTCCGGGTTTCAGAAAAACTTCTTCATTTACCCAGCTATCCATTCATGTATCATAACCCTGTGTTATTGAAGCATGTGAACGATTTAGGAACAAAAGTTTCTAAAAAAATATGGATCTTTGAAAAGAAAATTAATTTTTTTTCCCCTCAAACAAAAGTAACTATTTACTTAAATATTAAGTAAATATTTATTTAAAACAATAAAAAAAATTACTTTCACAAAAATAAAAAAACTTCTATAACAGTAAATAAATAAAATACACATTTATTTTGAATTTATTAATTACAGTAACTAATACTGGGTCTAGGAGGTGGCCATTAATGAACCCCAACCACACATTAACCTGAAAAATAATTATTTTTACATAGTTAACACATTTGAACACATTTTTACAGGACTATCTATATCTTATTTACTATTAGGGATGGGATATTTAATTACCACAACAATCACACATGGGTTCACAAGAATCCCAGGACGGTTCACAAGCGTGGCCATCAGCATCAATTCAAGGTTAAGCATTGGTTTTTTAATTATAAATACCTGTAAAAATGTGTTCAAATGTGTTAACTATGTAAAAATAATTATTTTTCAGGTTAATGAGTGGTTGGAGTTCATTAATGATTAATTAATTATTAACGATTATTCTTCTAAAAACCACGTTTGTCTCGAAAAAAAAAAAAAATTACGTTTTCTCCCTTACCTATGTGTGAGAATTCGGAAAATAGTCATAGAACATTTTTTGTTCCCCTAAGGTTCCTCTATCACCTCCCACAATATGACTAGAAATATACGGGACACCCTGTATATATACATATATATATATATATATATATATATATATATATATATATATATATATATGTATTTCTCTGCTAAGAAGTGTCAAGTGGTTCATTCATAACTATTTTTTTTTTTTTTTTTTTTTAATAAAGTTTATTTTATATTATTTCCAGGAATACAGATTTTACACGACATTGGCCCTCTGCTATATTTTTAAACCTCTAACATCTAAGAAGATATTTAAATGTTGGTCTCCAAAAAAGAGGAAGCCCGGAATTCTTGAAGGGCACAATTTTAGTTACAATCATACCTATATACAGTTAGTGAAAAAGTATTGGAACACCCATGAATATTTTCCTTTTTTAACATTTGCGACTAAAATAATGGCGCTTTAGGTAAATAGAAGGCATCAATAAAACGGTGATAAGCTATATTTGAAATATTCCCTGAAAATCAACATAAAAAACGGTATTTCTGTTAGTTATTAACATTTTAACAATAAAATGCAATGAACTTTGCCCGGCAGGATGACCCGGTGTCATATGTGTTTGAATCAGATGCTTTTTGTTAAATTTTTTTTACATTGGCCACAGAGGAAAATAAATCTCTCTTAAAATGCAAAAACTTATTAATATGATTCATAATGAGCACAAATGTTTGCGAGAAATTGGAAAAATTGTGAACCTTATCAATGTCTCCTTATCAAATATTTAAAATCGGTATAGTACGACCAACTCTTAGACAGCAAAACATCATAACAGGAGACCGAAGGGTCTCACTGTATGTGATGAAAGATCAATTTTAAGAAAAGCAGAGGCAAAACCACGGCTGATTGCCCCAAATATTGTGACTGATCTCTCGAGGATCATCTGACGGGACATAAGTAGCAGAACAGTAAGAAAAGATCTCAAGAAAAATTGATAACGCGGTCGAAAAGTACCAAAGAACTCTTTCGTAAGTAAAGTTAACAAATAGGAAATACTATGCTATGCAAAATAAAGTGTTAACCATCCTACTGAATACTGACAGTGGATTTAATTTATTCATGAGTGCAAAATAGAACTTTTTAGCCAAGGAGTTTGACAAAATGAAACCAAGGAGGAGAGCGAATGATGGAATTAATAAAATGGAATTATTCCCGTCCAAAGTCCAGCTGCAATAGTAAAGAAATCGGGTGTTCCAATACTTTTTACGCATAGAATATTGCATTTTATTGTTAAAATGTTAATAAATAACACAAATGCCATTGTTTCATGTCGATTTTTAGGGAATATTTAAAATATAGCTTATCACCGTGTTATTGGTGCCTTCTATTTACCTAAAGCACCATTATTTTAGTCGCAAATGTTAAAAAAGGAAAATATTCATGGGTGTTCCAATACTTTTTACACTAGCTGTAGCTTTGATAAAAAGTTCATTATTACAGAAAACGCTTTAATTAGAGCTTAAAGTAATTAAAATACATGTAATTAAAAGTATATCTACTAATGATCAGCGTTGAGGATGCTCAGTTAATGAGCTTATAAAAATATAAACAAATTTTATAATCGCATTTATTACGTTATTATTCCTGTCTGTATAAACTCATTTCTTCAAGTTTAGGTCCACTTTGAATAAAAGTATTAGAACATACAAAGTATTAAAGAGGAAAAACAGAAATGAGAGAAAAAAGAGAAATTAAAGTACTCTGCTTAAGCACATTATGAAGAAATATAGCTATTGACGTTTCACTCATAAAAGAATTTTAGCAGGTTCCTCCCTCCATCCATAGGGACGAAACCCGCTTATGAGGTTGACCTCATGACGCAATCCGGAAGTGCCGATACGAAAATTTTATGTTTCAGTTCCCTTAGATCAATAATACAACGTTGGTTAACATTTGTTTATATATATATATATATATATATATATATATATATATATATATATATGTATATATATATATATACTGGGTGTCCCAGTATATGTGTCCACCCTCTTTTCCTCCTAGAGTTGTTGGAATTTTAGTGAGACCTTCAATTTAAGTGATAAACCTATTTCATTGATAGATTAAATAATAAATTGTAAAGAAAGCTCTGATCTTGCAGTTTCAAAGCATCCATTTTAATGTATTTTTATTTCTTCAACAAATAATAGTGTCCTCAAAGATGCCACCTTCAACATCCAGACACCTTTGAAGTCTGGAACGTATGCTGTCAACTACCCTCAATACTTGTTCCTTCAATATGGCTCTGGTGGCTTCAGCAATCCTTCCTCGCATTTGGTCTTGTGTACTAGGCGGATTAGAGTAGACCATATTTTTACGTGTATAAGCCCCATAAGAAGAAGACCAGTGGAGTGAGTTCAGGTGATCTAGGTGGCCAAGAAATAGGGCTATCCCTGCCAATCCATCGGTTTCCGAATATGTTGGCTTCAGCATTCCTAGCTTCTCGGGAATAATGGGCTGGACAACTATCATGCTGGAACCACATTGTATGTCTTGTTTCTAGTGCTTAGTTCTCCATGAGCTCTGGAAGTCGATCCAAGATGAATGTCCAGTAAACATTCCCTGATACGGGACCTTCCAAAAAATATGGGCCAATAATTTTACTGCTCAGAATCCCGCACCAGACGTTTACTGACCACCGATACTGGTGGTCCAGCTGCCTTATCCAGTGAGGGTTATTCATGGATCAATAATGTAAGTTATGCCTGTTCACGGACCCATCACTTACAAATGTGGCTTCATCACTGAAGAGAACATTCCTTATGAATACCCTGTTTTGCCATCGGATTGGCAGGGATGGCCCTATTTCTTGTCCACCTAGATCACCTGAACTCACTCCACTTAAATCACTTAAATTGAACGTCTCAAACGGAAAATCAGACTAAATACTTAAAAAAGATGCCTTATTATCAATTTTATTAAAGTTATTAGGGAAAACAATTCTTTTAGAGGATCGGCCATATTTTTTTCAGAAAGTTGAGGAGAAATTACCTCAAAGTCATGTATCACACATTCATAAGCGACCTCTGTGATTGCCTACAAAAAATCGTTTTAATATAAAACAATAAAATTTGAATCGCACAAAACTCATTTGATTTTAAAGATATCGAAGTGCGGTTTGCGGCAAAGGTTTTGATTTTAAATTTCCTTCAAAATGGTGTGCATAATAAAAGGGGTCATCTGCAAACCTCAACATTTCATCTAAAGCTGAGCACACATGCGCAGTCAGCATGTTAAATAGTTGGCATATTTAGAAAGCTTAGGTCAAACTCTACAACTTTTTCCTCTGACATTTTTTTCATAGATCAACCGTTTGGCCGCAAAATTAGTTTGAGCCGTCTTATTGGGACACCCTGTATATCCCGATGGTCTGATTTTGATGAAAATTTTGTACAAAAATCTTTCGTCTAATTTGAGAGGTCAAGTTCGTTAACCAGCAGAATGGCTTTTGGAGGGAAATTTGCCCCAAAAAAAATCGGAACGCTTACGTTTTCGAGTTCATATGCATGCTGATACTGGTTTTATAAGTTTCTTAATGTAGAAAAACGAATGAAACGAGGGAGGAAGACCACGATATCATGTAGGTGACCTTGTGTAAGTGTCGTAAAAACTAGTACTCATTTTTCTTCTTTTTTTTTTGTACAACTTGATTTTATAAATGGTGTACATGTATCGTGGCCTCCATGTCACCTTCACAGTGGTGATAGAATACGGACATGTGTGGCGCTAAAAAATACATTTTTTAGAAAGTCGTTCATGAGTGCAACCTCAATAGCCGCCGTCAGATTGCGCTATAAACAAATCTTTTTACATTTATTGTAGCCCTGCGAGACGAACTTTTTTTCTCACTCTGAATGTGACTCCTTATAAACATTGCTATGAGGAGGGATTCAATATTAAGATGCTATTTCTACGATGAAGAAATTAACTTAAACAAAATTAAATATACAAAACCATTAGTGAGGAAAATAGGAATAGGATCTAGATCATTTTTAAGGAATCTGACAGGAACAAAATTATTTCTTGCGGATATATTTTTGTGATTGCCTCACCTTAATTTACTCAGGGGTCTTGAAAATAAAAATGTCCTATTTAAATTTGAGTTGAGAGCAAAGAGCTAGTAGGGAAAGGTATGGGTCCAAATTAAACTGTCGTTAGCTGTGTGGGCATTAGGAACCTACCACTAATTTGAATCAATAGACCAAAACCGGGAGTGCCTAGGCTTTAAAGCATTCTGTGACTCTTCTACAGGGCTTTAGTAATGTAGCTATAATAATACAATCGTCTATGACTCTTCTACAGGGCTTTAGAAATGTAGCTGTAATAATACAATCATCTATCACTCTTCTACAGGCCTTTAGTAATGCAGCTATAATAATACAATCATCTATGATTCTTCTACAGGGCTTTAGTAATGCAGCAATAATAATACAATCATCTATGATTCATCTGCAGGGGTTAAGTAATGTAGCAATAATAATACAATCATCTATGACTCTTCTAAAGAGCTTTTGTTATTTAGCTATAATTATACAATAATCTATGACACTTATACCGGGGTTTTGTAATGAATCTATAATTTACATCAATATAAGATTGTTCCAAAAGGCATTTGTAGCGCAGCTATAATAATACAACAAGCCATGAGACTTGATTAGCGATTTTGGGACTTACAAAGGGAGTATACAGTGGTGAGGTCACCGATCTAACCCATTGACAAATCGATTATAATCAATAATTATCGATCAGCTGACTACTTTCTACCATATTGGATTATTTCACTTCATCACCAGTCTTGATGTGGACCTGCTGATGGCAGGTTCACCTCCTCATCTGGTTGAGGCTGTAAGGACGTATACCCACAGAGCTACTAGTTAGTAACTCAACCAGTTGGTAACTCGGGTTACTAGACTACTAGTACTTACTACTCGGGTAACCAGTTACAGACTCTACACACGAGGCTACTCATTACAAACTAGAATCTCTCGTGTTCAGTCTTATCATGGATGTCGTACGTGAAATGTCGGGAGATTCAAGTGATGAAGACACAATAATATTGTTGACACAATCCAGAAGTTGTTGGATACACCCATACCTTGAAAAAAGTTTTCAGAATAGGTTGTTTGTCGCATCTAAAGAGCTCAACATAACTGATGCGAAAATTTTGGCATTCTACAGGATGAGTAAAGAGAGTAATTTGGAACAAGTGAAGTTGGTTTCCCCTGTTGTGCGGAAGGAAAACACAAACTATCCAAGAAGGTAGTAATTATATAAAACAGGATGTTTTTCAACTTCCCCCACCAGCAACAGATTGAGTTGTAGGTCAGCCATCACACTCGAGTTAGTAACTGATCACCAAGCGGCCAACATGCGAGTCCCCAGGCTACCAGTTACTAACCCGTTATGAATCAGTCACTAATCAGTAGCTTCGTGTATAGTGTCCTATTGGAACTGACTCAAAGTAAACTGATTAGTAATTCGCGTTAGTAATCAGTTCCTAGTGAGCAGCTCCGTTTGTATTCGGTCTAAGTGTTTACATTAATGTCACATTCCACTGAAGTAGATCCAAAGGACCTACATGTTGAGAAGATGTAAAGCTAGAGAAACTATATAGTGAAATGGTTTTGTGAGCTTCCGCTTATAACGATAATTCCTTAAAAAAAAAATTAAATACCAATTGTAAAGTTATGTATAAGGAAGTAATTTCTGAAGGTACGTTTCTTGAGGTAATTATCTAGATGATATGTTTCTGGAGAAGAAAAAAAAATTAAAATATCTACAGCAAGAGGAGAATTTTTCCTGAGAGTATTTGTGCCGGGAGAAAATAAGGGATGAATTATAGGCTGGCGCTGGAAATCCTCCCCGAATTCAGGCGTATTGAACATAAAATCTAACCGCCGACAGTTACTAGAATTTATGTACTATGGATTTCGGGGATCTCAAATCTTCCTTAATTCAACTTCTGAAATTTGGGAAAAATTTAATTTATTCTCTATTCGTTAAAATGTTCCTCTCGGCATTGGATTAAAACTTGCTGCACTCCTTAATCATAGAAATATTTCATTATTATTGGGCTTGGGAAGGCCAGGTGAATTACGAATAACGCCTTTTTGACATGTTTGATTGTCTTTGTGCCCAGAATTGTTTCATTCTTTCTGCATATCGTGGGCTGTAGCCCCTGAAATTTTGATTTGATCGGTAAAAATGTGTCATAAACCCCTTAAAAATAAATTAAATAAGATTACTTATTTTGGGTATAATAGCGTTGGATTCGTATTTTAGCTAATTACATTGTGTACAAAATCAGCTGAGTGCTAATATTGTTTGAGTTCTATCTATAGACAGAAAATAGGCGTATTCTTTTAGAAATAGATGTTTACCTTTATTATTATTATCTTCACTTAAATGTAAATTGTTAAATACAACAGGAAAAATCACAAGTGTATTGATTAGAATATTGCGGTAAGCAATGTTATATATAGAACTAAATCTATGCGGGCAAAGAAGCCAGCTTAAGCAAACAATGAAACATTTCCATTAACATTACAAACTGTACAAAGATAAAAGGGAACAAAACAGTCAATTTTTAGCCTAAAACAATAGGGCTGTAGGAGGGGAGAAGGCGCTATCAAACTGATAAGGAGGCCGAGGCATGAATAAGAGAGAGAGGGAGGGAATCACGCTTCGAGGATAATTGAAGATTAGATAGCGGACCCGCACGCCGTTCAAAAGGAATTTTGGCTCGCGGAAAATTTTCTCCCAGGAGGCGAACAAAGGAGGATCCGGTGCTGGGAGAGGTACCTGTGGACCGCGAGGAATTAGCAGATAGTGATGCTAGAGTGGACAAGAAAACGGGAAGAATGATAAATAGCAAGAGTTCTCCATCTTCACTGGAAATTAGTGTATATATCATAAGGAGGGGAGCTTTTCCGTTTCCTCCAACAGGTAGATAGGTTCACATCTTCCCCTAAAGCAATTGTCTTTTGTTTCTTGTATTCTAAAGGCGATAATCACCTTTCTAGGCCCACCTCATCAAGACAATCTCAAGAAAGAGACATTCATTAAAACAAATATAATTTAATTAAATTATTGTAAGGTTACATTGGTATGATGTACATGAGGTGGGATACTGCACAGTTGTAGTAACCACTTGACAGATATGATTTATATTTCATAGATATACATCTTGAGTTGGTCTCTAGGCCACTTACGTTTCGGCGAATGTGGTTGAGAGTGATGTGGTGGGAGAATAGAGAGTTTACTACGGAGTTAGGATGGCCGTGTAGATTCAATGGAATTAGCGGTAGATGGATTTGGCTGAAGGATGGATAAATGGGATCTTAAGGTCTTTATGGAGTGTCAAATTGGCGACATAAAACGGAGCATCGGTTATTTTTCGGACAATTTTGGACTGCATGGATTGGCTTTTATTGGAGTTGGAAGGCTTTGTGGAACTCCAGAGTTGAATTCCGTAAGTCCGTCTTGGTCTAAGAATGGTCATGTAAATGAGGCGTTTGTTCGTTAGTGTGAGATGTGATCGTTTGTCAAGTAGGTGTAGTAATAGTCTGTACCGTCGGCTGAGAGCTTGTCTCTTCTGGGTAATATGTGGCTTCCATGTTGGTCGTTTGTCAAGTATCAGTCCAAGATAGCGAATTCGGGATTTTTGAGAGATTAGAGAACTATGGACGAACAGCAGAGGACAAGCAGATCGGCCGAGTGTAAAGGTTGAGTGGTAGGATTATTTAGGGTTAGCTTAGATTCTCTATGAGCCAGGGTTCTATCAGGCTCAGGTGTTCCTGAAGGACCTTGGATGTGATGATTGGGGATTGGATGTGATTCATAACTGCTTGAAAACATAGCTGTGTCACATCGGCGAACATATGGAGGGATGGGCCGGGGTGAGTTGGGATACCAGCCGTATATGTGAGGTACATTACAGAACTAAGGATTCCGCCTTGAGGTACACCTGCAAGTTGTAAAAATGGAGGAGGATAAATTTCTAAAAATTAAAAATATTTTTACATCTCGACTTGCGGATATTTTGCTATTTCATTAGGGTCCTTCGATAATTACACTGGCCGCACATGGTTTACTTCACAAGAAATCTGATTAGTGAATTCAGGGCATTTTTTTTTTTTTTTTACCGTTTTTTTTACCTGTCATACGATCCTTTACGTTTAATATACCGATTTTATCCAAGCCGTATTTAAGGGACCTTTATTTGTAATATTATGCTAAAGCACCATAAAATAAGGCTGTACAGGTTATTCATGTTTGGACATGTCAGACCTGTTCATCTGGCATTGTGATGTGTCAGTATTGGTCTGAATTTTAGTTTGTTCAGTAGTGAAATATTTCCTTCTTTTCTTTTTGGAAGAGTATTTTGCATGTAGTGTTTTAGTGCTTTGTTTTTTGATCATGCCAAAAAAGTGTGTAAATCGTGTAGACAGTTTCTGCTCAGGGCCCCCAAAAATCTCAGGGCGAAATTTGACCTCACTCGTAAAGAAGTGTTATCAACTTTACTTTAGCTGTCAGACTGGTGATTTTGATAAGTGCTGGGCCCCGAATGCATGATGTGTTTCGTGTGTTAGATTGTTGACTGGATGGAAAAATGGTATACATCGAATGCCATTTGCAACTCCATGATTTGGAGGGAACAGAAGGGTCATTTAAGTGATTGTTATTTCTGATTGACAAATATTAAACCAATCACATTTAAAACAAAACATACACCTGACCCGTCAGGTGGTCGTTGACCTATCTTACACAATTAACAGTTCCCTGTACCAGTATATGTAGATAACCTAGTTAGGTGATAACCTTACGTGAGAATCTGACCTAACTGAAACTTAAAATGCTTTAGATGGAAATAAAAATGATCCTACATATGAAGCTTTACCTGTTCATCAGAAACATACTTTTCCTATCAGAGAGATCTGTCTAAACAGCAAGCTCGGGGTTTAACTTCCAAAAAGAAGTAAGATTATGTAGTTATTGTGGCCACCATAGTGATTTCAAGGACTGCATCTCTGAAGAAAATGGTATTGTGTTTTCTAGTGATATTTGATCAGTTATGGACACTTGGGCTTCAACACCAGTCAGACAGGTGGTGACTATTCATATATTCGTCTAAAGTTAGTTACGAGTGGAAGGATGTGCTGCTACATATTGGCAATGAACTTCCACTTTTATGGAAGAGACATATCAAAATATGAAACTAATTTTAGAGAAAATACGATATGGAAAATATGAATAGAATATCTGTGGTGATTTAAAGGTCTTTGCTTTATTGCATGGTTTGCAAAAACATCATGCTGAAACGTTCGAAATATAGATTATTATGACTGTGCATAATATGACTTAAAAACAATCTTTATTTGTTAGCAGTACTTAATTAGCCAGAACAGATGTAAAATTAGATTCAACTTCCTGCGTTATTGAGCAACAAACAAACAAACCAATGTGAAATTCGATATAGGAGAATAATGGTGAAGTTCGTTTCTAAATTTAGTTATTTGAAGGCTTCAGACTTTTGATTCACATCCATTATAATGTATTCATTAAACGACGCCCTGGAAATCCGAGTACTCCATGAGTGAAATATTTACAAATCAGGATAATGATTACTACAGTTATTTTAAGCTTACTTGGAAAGTAATTAAAATTGGTAATTGGTAACATGTATAGTATCGGTTTATGATGTTTCGGGTACATAATAATGGTAGTCTAACATTGGATTGTTAATAATAAAAGCCTTCGAATTAAAATTAGAATTGATTGTTACCAAAATTAAAACAGATTACATGAGCATCCAGAATCGTCTTCATGAAGTAAGGTAGTTTTTCATTGAGATTCGACAACGCGCAATAGAAATTATAATGTCCGTCCCGCAGGAGCACCATATCTAAGCCAGCGTAGGGCGTATTGTAATTAAATTATGAATTACGATTACATTGCATTTGTAGTTCATGAATTAGAATTACATCAAGAATAATAATTCAATGAAAACCTGAATTATAATTACATTGTAATTCTGTAATGTAATTGAAGCACTAATTATGTAATTCAAATATCAATAACCAATAATTGTAATTCACAAGAAATATACCAGTAAATCGCAAGAACCTTAAGGAATTAAAATGTTTACTTGCTTAAGCCGTGAAACATGCCCGTCAAAACAATGCATTCGTGACGTCCGTCAGGATTTTGAATTAAAATATTTGTAATTTAATCAACCTAACATTTCGATTGGTATTTCAAATATTCGCAATTCGCCTATCCCGAAGTACGTTAAATTTTCAAAACATTTTCAAGGGTGACAATTGAAATGGAAATATTTACAATGGCGACAAAAAGTTGTAAAGTACATTTTCTTCGGAAAGGGTTTCAACATATTTAGAAAGGGTAACATTTTAATTGGAAAAGGTTACATTTGACATGAAATAGGTTCAAATAGACTTGATGATTTGAAAAAAATTGTTGGAAATTGAGCGAAACTTCAATTGCCACATTTCTTAGGAATGCGCAACTAAATATGAGCACGCAGAATTGTGCTAATTTAATCTAAGTCCACGGAATTAATAATGACCTTTTTGTAAGAGTACCATTATTAACAAGCAATCAGGGATTAGTTGGAATTCGGCTAAGAAAACATCAACACGATTTTTGTAAAAAATCTATATTAAGGACGTTTCGGTTACTCTTTGGTAGCCTTCGTCAGCTAAAATGACAAAAAAAAAAGTCCGACTCGCAGGAACTGCAGCATCTTAGCGCGGTTCCGTTCATGTCCCTAGTGCCATTTGATAAGCATAGAAAAAAAATAAACTTATTTTTTTTATATATCTTGTGAAAATTGTCAAAATCCTCTCGAACATCTCGAATAAAAGTGATATTAAGGCGTCAGGGACACCGACAGTAGCTAACTTTTACACAGAAGCGGAAATTACAGAATCTGGCTCTCATTCTAAAGCAAAGCTCTATAAATCAATACAAAATATGCCTAATAAAGCCTTTCTAGAGGATACAGAAGCATGGGCGTATATGAGGGGGGGGGCTGAGGGGACTGCAGCCCCTCCCGAAATTTTGAATTGATGATAAAAACTTCTCGTAAAACCCTTAAAAATAAATTAAATAAGATCACTTAGTTCATAAAACATATTTTATTTTACGTGTAATAGCGTTTTAGTTGCCTAAAACTATTCCAAGCTCTAAATATTTAGTATTCCATACCCTGGAAATGGTCTCAGCCCCCCCCCCCCCGAAAATGTTTTTATATACGTCCATGTACAGAAGGATCAAGAAGAAGTACACAAGATTGAGTAGAATACCCAGCCTAATATAGCCTATATAGAATAATATGTTGAATAAAACCTATCTAGTAAATACACAAGGACAAATAAAGTCTTGACGAATAACAAATCAAGAAAAAAAACTTTATTTAACAAAATAAAACAAAGTTTAGTTGCCCAACTACAATAGAATAATATACCTAATTAAGTCTATGGAGTAGACACAAATGGACCAAAAACAAGTCTTGTGGAATATTGTTTTTTTTTCTAATTAAATACTTTTTATCAATATTTAGTATATAACCTTTGTTGAAAACTATTGATTGCTAATTGATGAATCGGTTTACAACTAAGTAGTCTTTATCAATATTTAGTATATAACCTTATGTTTGGATCTGAGTTTTTGGGGTGCTCTCCGCCTAGGCTTTGTATTTGTGTCGGCAGATACCTGGGGTATATTTACAGCTCTTGAGGATTAACTCTTAGCAGGTAAATTTCCTGCGGCCCCCTGGTTTCTACGGGCATTGAACTTTAGGAGGATTGGATTTAGGACTTAATATACGTATGTAGACTAAATCATAGCAAGAAGTAATCCTCCATCGTCGGTTCTTAATTATGTAGACTCGCTAATGTTATCCAATCTTAGATACATCGTATTTAAAATCCACAGCAAAAACACGACATTTCATCAGAATCCCCTGCTGAATAAAACTTATATAGAATAATATGCAAAATAAAGCCTATCTAGTGGATAAAAATAGAGGAAAAAAGCCGTTCGTGGTGGTAGAAAATCTGAAACGTATTTCGCTCAGAAATCTCCGAAATATTGTCACTAATTTTACGTATCCTGTTTTATAGCCAAATAGATTAATATTCTATAATCAATAAGAAAAACCTAGTAACAATAAAAAACTATGGGTAACAGATGAAAATAGGGAATACCAAGAATAATTCTAAAGAACGAAATCAACACCAGTACTGTCAAATCTAGATATTCATACGGCATCTTCGAATTCTAATAAACAAAATATTGATTCTAATTATACGTATCCTGTTTCATTGACAAATACATTTGACTACTATAAGCAATTAAAAACACTAGGGAATATGCCAAAGAACTCGGAGTAGGAGCCTCGACAGTTTCAAGACATTTGAAGGAAATCGACAAATCCAAAACTGACATTTCATACGGTATTTCTCCGATTGACATCGCCTAATCAAAACTTTCATTAGCACCTTTTTTGTAGAGCATTTAGTAAGCTTTCTAATGGTACTCTTCCGTTTCCCAAATTCTCAACCTTTTTCGAGATATTAAGGAAAGTATACAAAGTTACCAAAACTTTTTTATGCCTATTAATAAAATATTTTATTCTAACCCTTCCTTAACTCCAAACGCAACCAAAATTTCAACATATTAGTTTTAATGAAAGTAGAACATGCAGTAAATGTTTCAACTGAATCCCTTGATTCTAAGTACCCAAACCAAAAACGGCATTCAAAAATTATTTTTTCTGTTTTCTCGAAAACGGTTAAAGCTATCGCCTTGAAAATGGTTCCATTCGTTTTCCTAGCCCAAGAATCCTATAAAAAGAGTACTTACAAGCTTATGAACTCAAAAACGTAAGCGTTACGATTATTTTTGCGCGAATTTCGCCCCAAACGCCATCTTCCAGTGGGCGGATTTTGCTGGTTAACGAACTTGACCTTTCAAATTGGACGACAGATTTTTGCACCAAATTTCATCAAAATCGGACCATCAGGGAAGCCAGAAATGAGCGAACAGACAAATATATATATATATATATATATATATATATATATATATATATATATATAAATAAATAAATATATACATATATATATACAAATTTGAACCACCGTTATTTTCGGTCTCTAGGGGTTCTGAAACGCGAAATTTTCTTGTCGGCACTTCCGGATTGTTTCATTGTATCAACCTTATAAGCGGGGTTCCTCCCTATGGGGGAGGGAGGAACCGCGCTAATAAAAAGCAATAAAAAAACAAGGGAAAGAGACAAAAATTACAAAAAGAACGACAAAAACCCGTTCATAAGAACAAAACAGACGTATTTGAAGTTTTAAGCATTTATTTCTCCGATTGACATAACCTAATCAAAAATAGTTTTAGAATCATTTTTGTAGAGAATTTAGTAAGCTTTGAAATAGTTTCAATCCACTTACCACGATTTCCCAACCGTGTTCGAGATATTAATGAAAGTATACGAAGTTTCCAAAACTTTTCATATCTGTTCATAAAACATTTTATTCTAACCCTTCCTTAACTCCAAACGTAACATAACTTTCAACATATTAGTTTTAATGAAAGTAGAACATGCAGATAATGTTTCAACTGAATCCCGTTATTCTAAGTACCCAAACCAAAAACGGTATTCAAAAACTATTTTTCCAATTTTCTCGACAACGGTTAAAGCTATCGCCTTGAAAATGGTTTCATTCGTTTTTCTAGCCCAAGAAGCCTATAAAACGAGTACTTACAAGCTTATGAACTCAAAAACGTAAGCGTTACGATTTTTTCTGCGCGAATTTCGCCCCAAACGCCATCTTCCAGTGGGCGGATTTTGCTGGTTAACGAACTTGACCTTTCAAATTGGACGACAGATTTTTGTACCAAATTTCATGTAAATCGGACCATTCGTCTTCTATTTAGAGAGCGAACAGACAAATATATATATATATATATATATATATATATATATATATATATATATATATATACATATATATTTATATACAAATTTGAACCACCGTTATTTTCGGTTTCTAGGGGTTCTGAAACGCAAAATTTTCTAGTCGGCACTTCCGGATTGTTTCATTGTATCAACCTTATAAGCGGGGTTCCTCCCTATGGGGGAGGGAGGAACCGCGCTAAAACAAAGAAAAAACAGAATTAATACACAGAAAAAAGGTTTACCAGTAACATAAATGATAGGTCTATAAATACAAATCAACTTTTTTTAAAAGAACAATTTGTTGTTAAATTATTAGAACAATTATGTTATTACTAAACAGGTAAAGTGAACATTAGTTGTATATCTAGAAATTAGTTCTAGAAAATCAATAGAAACATAAAACACATTTTAAATTAGGTATATACAAGTAAATAGACATCAATAATAATATTAATCAATGAATTAATTAATTTTTAACAGAAAATAAGGTACTACTTATCAATGAAGGTGGAGGTAGGCAGAGAAAGACCAAAGTTAACTCTTAAGTAACCATCATAAAATTATACAAGAAAACTGGGATCTTCCAGGGTATATGTAACTGAACAAAACAAGTAGTGGGAGGAGGTCGGTAGGGATCAAAAGAGTTTTATGACATTTTATGACAGGAAAGGAGAAAAAGGTGTTAATGGAAGGATACCCAAGGGGCATGGGAAAATACTAGGTGGGGGGTGTGGAGAGTTTGTGAAAAATATTAGCGTAAATAGGAGAAATGCCTTGTTTGTCTGTTTCGTAATTTATATTGTTTTTATTTAGGTTAATGCGAACGCATTCAGAGATCTGCAGTCTTTTTTTGTTTCGTTCTGTAGAGGAGAACAAAAGGACTACACCTGCTCTTCGATAGCTTCTGCAGCTGAAATTCCATGATTTGATTACTGGCTTTATCTCCAGGAAGCTTCTTGTCATTTGGCGTAAACTGTAGAACTTGTGTTGCGGTACACTGTCACAAAGGTGCTATGCCTTGGGAATAAGCATACCGCTGTAAAATGTTGCTGGTTTTATTTGAAAAGAGTGGACTCTATATAGGGGGTGTTTAAGTTATGCATGGATATAAAAATAACTAAACGTAGTAGAATAGTTTACAGTTTTTAGCGCGGTTCCTCCCTCCCCCATAGGGAGGAACCCCGCTTATAAGGTTGATCTCATGACACAAACCAGAAGTGCCGACTAGAAAATTTTGCGTTTCAGAACCCCTGGAAACCGAAAATGATGGTAGTTCAAATTTGTATATATATATATATATATATATATATATATATATATATATATATATATATATTTGTCTGTTCTCGAATTTTCGGCTTCCCTGATGGTCCGATTTTGATGAAATTTGGTACAAAACTCCGTCGTCCAATTTGAAAGGTCAAGTTCGTTAACCAGCAAAATCCGCTCACTGGAAGATGGCATTTGGGGCGAAATTCGCGCAAAAAAAATCGTATGTTCTACTTTCATTAAAACTAATATGTTGAAAGTTTTGTTACATTTGGAGTTAAGGAAAGGTTAGAATAAAATATTTTATGAACAGACATGAAAAGTTTTGGGAACTTCGTATACTTTCATTAATATCTCGAACACGGTTGGGAAATCGTGGTAAGTGCATAGAAACTATTTGAAAGCTTACTAAATTCTCTACAAAAAAGATTCTAAAACTATTTTTGATTAGGTTATGTCAATCGGAGAAATAAGTGCTTAAAACAAAGTGCTAAAAATAAGTGCTTATGAACGGGTTTTTGTCGTTCTTTTTGTAATTTTTGTCTCTTTCCCTTCGTTTTTTATTGCTTTTTATTTTTGTAATTTCTCATGTTGGGAAAATGTATTTATGTGTAAAACAGGATAGGAAAAATGAGACCAATTTTCTGTTGCTAGAATGTAAATTTTGGGAACTTTCATTAATATCTCGAAAACGGTTGAAAATCTTGGGAAACGGAAGAACACCATTAGAAAGCTTATTAAATTCTCTACATAAAAGGTTCGAATGAAAGTTTTGATTAGGCGATGTCAATCGGAGAAATAAGAGCTTAAAGCTTTAAAGTAATTGATTTCGCTTATTCGAACTGTTCTTTTTGTCTGTTTTTTATTCCTTGTTATTTTTTAATTGCTTATAGTTGGATAATGTATTCGAAAATAAAACAGGTTAAGTCAAATAACAAAAACAATTTATTGTTAGAAATATAGAGTTCCAAGATTCCAAGACCTTGTAACTAGCGGGACCGTTTCTAGTGTTACCGACCCTTCCATGTAAGATTGTAAATCCTACCTTTCAAGACTGGTGGAACCAAAATAATAACTGTCGGGGTTCGGTCACTGCTACTTAATAAAACTACATTTTATCGTAAAAATGGTTTTATTGTGCCGACTTTTCGGCCTGAACTTCAAGCCTTCATCAGGGCTGTAAATACAAGTAGGACATATTTAACACTAATATATGCACATATTTTTGTAAATATACCTAACATATATATATATATATATATATATATATATATATATATATATATACATATATAATATATATATATTTATATATATGCATATACACATACACATATACACGCACACATATGTACATATATATGCCCACATACGTACACATCTGGGGTATGTATTATTAAGTAGCAGTGACCGAACCCGGACAATCCCTACTTTGCATCATCAACGGTCAACGATCTCCTCTCAAAAAATTATAACTGCTTCTATTTTAATCTTTCGAAATTAGACTAGGGATAAGAACGGAACCGCGCTAAGATGAGGCAGTTCCTGCGAGTCGGACTTTTTTTTGCTTTGAAGGGGCTTTGGCCGAAAAAGGTTATAATGAGTGTTAATTGGATTAGTCATAAATTTTGGGATTTATAAAGGTAGGTTCGATGGACAATAAATTAATAGTTGGCTCCAGGCAGTCTGCTGTAGCAGAAGTAGTCTTCATGGTGATGAAATTGGTGAGGTTTCTACTCACTGTCCAGCAGTGTAATGCCTTTCCTTCTCAAGGTATGTGCTAGTTATGCTGCTCCTGCGTGACTGAGTTTTTTAACACGTTTCCTCCCCCCTCCCTTCCATAGAGAAAACCCATTTATGAAGTTGACCTCATGACGCAGTCCGAATAGACATTTTTATTTTGGAAGATTTAAGACTTTTTTTTTTTTGTTGGTCACTTTAACATCCCATAAAAAACTTATGACAAAAAGGATTGAAACATTTTGATTTATTTGCTATCCATTAATTGGAGAGGACGACTTTGATTTTGACCAGGCAAGGTAGTATTCCCCTTAACATATGATTCTTGTAATGATCTAAATTATTGATGTTTCTATCAACTTTTCAATGAAATTAACTACTCAATTAGCGTGACAATCTCTAGCTAAGCACAGAAGGTGGATTCAAGGCTGACAAGGGTCGAACATGAATTATCAAGTACCGCGAGGCAGTGAAGGCATTCAAGACGAAGTTTGCAATCCCTTTCAGCTACCTTGCTCACCGCGAGACGAGCCAATAACGCCACCCCATCAAACAGTTTTAGGTAAATGAATAATGTATATGGCTGTTTAATACTCATCGACCATCCTCCGCAGCTTTACTAATTCACTATGGATTTAGCAAAGCCCAATGGAAACAAGTTTGATAGGGAATTGGTTTAGAACGTCTTTAAAGTCGCTTTAGCTTCGGGATGTGGCAACTCCTCCGCCCACACGATGACCTGAAGGTAAGTCGACGGTCCTGCATTTCATGGAAATAAACCAAACCAACAACTTCAAATTTAAGCACTTATTTCTCCGAATGAGACCGCCCCATCGAAAATTATTTCAGACACGTTCTTTTAGGCACCTACGTATCATTAAACTTTCAAATGACTACTTTCCATATACCAGGATTTCCTAACCGTTCGTGAGACATTCGAGAAAATATACGAAAATTCTAAAACTCCTCATCCCTGTAAATAACTTGTTTTTTTGAATATTTCCAAAAAGTCAAATGTAACCGAAATGAGTCTACCGATTCTAAGTACTCTAAACGAAAATTATTTTAAAAATCTAGTTTATTTTTTTTTTCCTTTTTACAGAGCCATTTGCGCCAACCTGCATGTTGCAGCCGGGAATTTTCTCAACGGGTCCTTAAATGAGAAAACTCCATGCCGCAGGTGGGACTCGAACCCTCATCCTCCCGCATGAGAATCTAAGGTTTTAGCCACTAGACCTCGGGGAGACCAAGAGAAACTAGTTTTATCAACTTTTCTCAGAATTACAGATATAGCTTTGAAAATGGGTTCATTTCTTTCGGTGCGTTAGAGAACCTATAAAAGATGTAACTGGAAGGCTGGAAGGAAAAGCCGTAAGCCCAACGGTTATTTTCGCACCTTTTAAATTAGAAAAACTATTTTTGTAACCAATTTCATCAAAATCGGATCATTTATGTACCTGTAAGAGAGCAAAAAAACAAATATAACTAAAAACAAGGAGACCGAAGAGATGCACTTCGTTTATTCCGAAGGGAACCATCATTCATTAACTTACAGGCTTACAAACAAAAGAAGGCTAAGGCGCAGTGGACTATAAAGCAGAGTAAGAAAAAATGTTGGGTAGATTACGTATCGAACATTACCAGACACACTTCCACATCTGAAATTTGGAATAAAATCAACCAAATTAATCATAAAAAATATCGTGCTCCAATTACGGGACTTGAACACAACGAGAAAATCATAACCAACCAACTGACTATCACTAATATTCTAGGAAGACACTTCAGTAAAATATCCAGTGACGATCATTATACTCAAATATTCTTAGACCATAAGAGACGTACTGACCACACCACTATTTCTACAGTTCCACAAGATCACCCTTTGAACGACATATTCACCTTACAAGAACTGGAACAAGTCTTAGCCAAAGTAAGGCTAACTGCTCCTGGACCAGACCAAATTACCTATGACATGATACAAAATCTACCCAAACATGGCCTATCAGTCCTTCTTGGCCTGTTTAATGATATGTTCATGAGCGGTACCTATCCTATATCTTGGAATGAAGCTATCGTTATTCCAGTACACAAACCTGGGAAAGATAAAAAACACCCCTCTAGTTTTAGACCAATTTCGTTAACAAGTTGCATCTGCAAGACCGTAGAGAAAATGATTAATAACAGGCTGCTCTGGTTCCTCGAAAGCAGAAACTTACTGTCTCCCTTTCAGTGTGGCTTTAGACCAAAGCATTCTACAATGCATCACCTAGCAAAAGTGGAGAGTGACATTTTAAATGCATTCCTTCAGAAGAAGTCTGTACTGGCAGTATCACTTGATCTAGAGAAGGCGTACGATACGGTCTGGAGAAGACTAATTATCTCGCAACTTAAAAATTGGGGTGTTGAAGGGAATATTATTAATTTCCTGATAAATTATCTTTCCCAGAGAACATTCCGAGTTAGGGTAGGTGCAACTTTGTCAGATGCGTTTCCCCAGGAAAATGGAGTGCCTCAAGGAGGTGTACTCAGCACAACGCTATTTAACATTGCCATAAACTCCATCATGAACTGTATCCCCAATGAAGTATCTTACTGTTTGTTCGCTGACGACTTGCTCATCTACAATACATTTTCAGATGTTACTACAGCACAAGGACTCATACAAAACACACTACATACCCTAGAAACATGGTGTTCCAAAACAGGCTTTAAATTCTCTAGTGAAAAAACTAAACAAATGATACTTACTAGAAAAAGGACCAACTTTGTATACAACCTTACACTGAACAATGTGACAGTCAATACCACTACCACACTGACATTCTTGGGACTTATTCTAGACAGACGGCTTACATGGATTCCGCACTTGAAGAGTATTCTCAGCAAATGCAAGAAATCCTTGAATCTACTGAGAATCCTTGCCAACTCAAAGTGGGGAGCTGACAGATGTTTAATGCTTACTTTCTATCGATCTTTTACCAGGTCCTTAATAGATTATGGTTGTATTGCTTATTCATCTGCCAGTAAAAAATCACTCAAGCTCCTTGACTCTATTCATCATACAGGCCTGAGAATTGCAACAGGAGCTTTTAGATCGAGCCCCACCGATAGCCTATGTGTTGAAGCAGGAGAACTTCCTATGGAGTATAGACGGCAGATTTTAAACTTAAAATTTATTTTAAAGTCAAAGGCATTAAAGAAACCTTGCGTAGATACATTTTTAAATAACCAATTTCATAATGAATATTTACAAAAAAATCCACGAATAAAACCGTTATTAATAAGACATCTATTAGACGCAAACAGCTCAACACTTTTAAATACACCTATACATACCAACGCAGTCCTTTCACAACCCCCATGGAGAGTTAAAAACTTCAAAATTAATCTCACGCTAACACAATACAAAAAGAAGGAACCCATTTCTTCTACGTTATACCAAAATGTCTTTAAATCTTTTAAAACGAGGCATCCTGAAGCACTATTTATCTTTACCGATGGTTCCAAAAGTGATTCAGGAACAGGCGCTGCAGCTATAGTTGATAACATGACCTACCAAATAAAACTACACGACGACTCTAGTATATACACTGCCGAACTGACAGCCATACTTACAGCTCTTTCCAACTTACAACACACAAATAGACGAGAAATCATTCTTTGCTCTGACTCGCTAAGTTCATTGCTCTCCTTGGGAAATATCTACAGTACACACCCAGTAATAACACAAATACTTACACAATTACTAAACCTACAAAATAAAAACATAACAATGACTTGGCTACCCGGACATACAGGAATCCCAGAAAGCAACGAGATTGACAAACAAGCAAAATTAGCAACTAAAAGGAGATCACTCGATATTGACAAACTGACTTCTGAAGATTTGTGTTCGACAGTTCAAAGACAGGTACTAACTTACTGGCAAAGATACTGGACACTAACAGACAACAAACTGCTTGAAATAAAGCCAACTGTAGAACCTTGGTCTAAACATAAATGGCCCCTAACAAGGAGAGACCAAGTTATATTGACCAGACTACGCATTGGACACTCATTCCTGACTCACTCCTACTTAATGAATAAAAAAGATAGACCTATTTGCAAATACTGTAACAGGACTCTTACTATAAAACATATACTTACAGAATGCAGACAGAGAAATCCACTAAACATACCTTATGACATTCAAGAACTTTTAACGGAGGACAGCCCACATATAAAAACAATATTACAACATTTTCATAACATAAACATATATCATAAAATCTAACAAGTATACTGTATAAAAAGGGGGAAAAAAATATATATAATATAACTCTTCGTTACTTTAAAGGATCCTCATTTCTAGACATTATACATTAATATTCTTGTGTTTATAATACGAAATATACTCGTATATCGGAATCAATTTAGCACCATAACCCTCAACGTTTTTTTTTTTTTTTTTTTTTTTTTTTTGTTTTTTTTTTTTTTTGACTTCGGCTATATATATATATTTATTATTATTATTAGTTATTTATAATTTACTAATATTCACTTCTTATTTATTTTTTTTTTATTTATTTATTTTTTTCTTCCTTCTCTTCTTATTTTCACCTTTTATGTTACTAATACGTTTTCCCCTCTTAAGAGTTACTGCTTTTCTCGTTTTCCCGACTCTTACGTTGTTTAATAATTTTGTTCATTATCAAATCTTGGATATACCTTATTCACAGTATCAACAACAGTGCTTCTTCTTTTACACCTTCTTTCACGAAGTAATTGTAAACAGACCTCTTTTCTAACTACATGAACATTGTTCTAATGTATTTTATCTGTTATTATTAAGAATTCACAATGTATTTCTTTATTTATATTATTTTTTTTTAATTACAACTAGAAATGTATCTGTATAATTGTTTCGAGCACATCACCTTAGTTGCGGGTGCTCATAAATAAATGAATTAAAAAAAAACAAGGAGACGAAGACAAGGTATGGTTGGGATTCGGCTAGTCTATTTTCAATGAATTGCAATTAAGAACATTAGTAAAAACAAGTCTATATGTTGATGTTTTAACTACTCAGCTATTGATAATTTCAATTTAATTCCGGATTTTCTATAGTATCATGCTTTTATGTGATTCAAAATAAAAAATAAAAAATAAAAAAATAGAAACTAGCCGAATCCCAACCATACCTTGTCTTCGTATCAGTCAACGGCTAACTATCTCCATCTCCTCTAAAAACAAGGTGGCCACAAAGCATGAACGACATTTTATAACTTAAATAGTACAATAAATAATGTGATATTTTCTGATTATCTATGTCTTATAAATTGTTGAAATCGGTGATGTCGGATCAATGGGGACTTCTTAGTATGACGGGCAGAAAAGTGTTAATAATTTTTCTATAAATAAGATTTGCAACCTTTCTTTTTAGCGCGGTTCCTCCCTCCCCATAGGGAGGAACCCCGCTTATAAGGTTGATACAACGAAAAAGTCCGACCCGCAGGAACTGCTTCATCTTAGCGCGGTTCCGTTCTTATCTCAAGTGCGATTAGTGAAGGAATATAGCAGCTATCGGTAGGTATTAGCACCATTTTTCCCCCTTAATATCTTCAAAACAGTTAAGAAATCGTGGGAAGTACGATTTAACCATTCAAAAGCTTACTAAATTCTCTAAAAAAAAGATTCTGAAGCAAATTTCGATGGGGCAATGTCAGTCGGAGAAGTAAGTGCTTAAAACTACGAAAGTGTTAGTTTTGTTATTTTAAACGGGTTTTTATCACTGTTTACCTCACTTTTGTTTTTTAAGTTTATTTAACGGTGGAATGAGTATTTCATTAAAGCTGAGAAAATAAGAATCATATTGGTAATAGAGTTTTCCTAGAGTGAGCGTCGCGATGACGGGAGTGTCCCATCCGCTTAGAAACCTGTCAGTTTCAATGTGTGACGCTTTAAGCTTCCTTCTCTTTGAGATTTTATTTTAAATTTTTAACGAAAGATCAAAACCTACCGATAGCTGCTACTATTCCTTTACTAATCGCACTTCGGATAAGAACGGAACCGCGCTAAGATGATGCAGTTCCTGCGAGTCGGACTTTTTATATACGCCCATGTACAGAAGGATCAAGAAGAGGTACACAAGATTGAGAAGAATATATGCCTAATATAGCCTATATAGAATAATATGCCGAATAAAACCTATCTAGTTAATACACAAGGACAAATAAAAGTCTTGACGAATAACAAGTCAAGAAAAAAAACTTTATTTAACAAAATAAAACAAAGTTTAGTTGTCCAACTAAAATAGAATAATATACCTAATTAAGTCTATGGAGTAGACACAAATGGACCAAAAACAAGTCTTGTGGAATATTGTTTTTTTTTCTAATTAAATACTTTTTATCAATATTTAGTATATAACCTTTGTTGAAAACTATTGATTGCTAATTGATGAATCGGTTTACAACTAAGTAGTCTTTATGAATATTTAGTATATAACCTATGTTTGGACCTGTGTTTTTGGGGTGCTCTC
Source organism: Gonocerus acuteangulatus (assembly GCA_946811695.1). Classification (NCBI taxonomy): domain Eukaryota; kingdom Metazoa; phylum Arthropoda; class Insecta; order Hemiptera; family Coreidae; genus Gonocerus; species Gonocerus acuteangulatus. Next base: position 57,414,986 of record OX328132.1, read on the forward strand.
CGCCTAGGCTTTGTATTTGTGTCGGCAGATACCTGGGGTATACTTACAGCTCTTGAGGATTAACTCTTAGCAGGTAAATTTCCTGCGGACCTTCTGCTTCTACGGGCATTGAACCGCCATATTCGCTCATAGTATCTAACCGTTGTGAAGTTTATTTTTTGGATTTAGGACTTAATATACATATGTAGACTAAATCATAGCAAGAAGTAATCGTCCGTCGTCAGTTCTTAACTATGTAGACTCGCTAATGTTATTCAATCATAGATACATCGTATTTAAAATCCACAGCAAAAACACGACATTTCATCAGAATCCCCTGCTGAATAAAACTTATATAGAATAATATGCAAAATAAAGCCTATCTAGTGGATATAAATAGAGGAAAAAAGCCGTTCGTGGTGGTAGATATTCTTAAAAGTATTTCGCTCAGAAATCTCCGAAATATTGTCACTAATTTTACGTATCCTGTTTTATAGCCAAATAGATTTATATTCTATAATCAATAAGAAAAACCTAGTAACAATAAAAAACTATGGGTAACAGATGAAAATAGGGAATACCAAGAATGATTCTAAAGAACGAAATCAACACCAGTACTGTCAAATCTAGATATTCATACGGCATCTTCGAATTCTAATAAACAAAATATTGATTCTAATTATACGTATCCTGTTTTATTGACAAATACATTTGACTACTATAAGCAATTAAAAACACTAGGGAATATGCCAAAGAACTCGGAATAGGAGCCTCGACAGTTTCAAGACATTTGAAGGAAATCGACAAATCCAAAACTGACATTTCATACGGTACAGCCTGATATATTTTTAACAATGAATTGCTTTTCTTATTTTAATTAATCCGTTTTATTGTCAAATACATTATCCTACTATAACCAATGAAAAAACAACAAGGAATAAAAACAAACAAGAAAAACCGTTCGAATAAACGAAATCAATTACTTCAAAGTTTAAGCACTTATTTCTCCGATTGACATAGCCTAATCAAAAAATGTTTCGGAATCTTTTTTGTAGAACATTTAGTAAGCTTTCGCATGGTAACCCTCCGTTTACCAATATTCCTAACCGTCTTCGAGATATCAGGGAATGTATACGAAGTTCCCAAAACATTTCATGTCTAAAAATAAAATATTTTATTTTAATCCTTCCTTTACTCCAAACGTAACCAAATTTTCAACATATTAGTTTTGATAAAATTCAAACATGGAGAAAATGTTTCAACTGAAGCCCATGATTCTAAGTACCAAAATCAAAGACAAAAAGAACAGTTCGAATAAGCGAAATCAATTACTTTAAAGTTTTAAGCACTTATTTCTCCGATTGACATCGTCTAATCAAAACTTTCATTAGAACCTTTTTTGTAGAGCATTTAGTAAGCAGTCTAATGGTAATCTTTTGTTTAACAAGATTCTCAACCTTTTTCGAGATATTAAGGAAAGTATACAAAGTTACCAAAACTTTTCATGTCTGTTCATAAAATATTTTATTCTAAGCCTTCCTTAACTCCAAACGTAACATAACTTTCTACATATTAGTTTTAATGAAAGTAGAACATGCAGATAATGTTTGAACTGAATCCCGTGATTCTAAGTACCCAAACCAAAAACGGTATTCAAAAACTATTTTTCCCATTTTCTCGAAAACGGTTAAATCTATCGCCTTGAAAATGGTTTCATTCGTTTTCCTAGCCCAAGAAGCCTATAAAAAGAGTACTTACAAGCTTATGAACTCAAAAACGTAAGCATTACGATTTTTTCTGCGCGAATTTCGCCCCAAACGCCATCTTCCAGTGGGCGGATTTTGCTGGTTAACGAACTTGACCTTTCAAATTGGACGGCTGATTTTTGTACCAAATTTCATCAAAATCGGACCATCAGGGAAGCCAGAAATGAGCGAACAGACAAATATATATATATATATATATACAAATTTGAACTACCATCATTTTCGGTTTCCAGGGGTTCTGAAACGCGAAATTTTCTAGTCGGCACTTCCGGATTGTTTCATTGTATCAACCTTATAAGCGGGGTTCCTCCCTATGGGGGAGGGAGGAACCGCGCTAAAACAATTTGGGGGGGGGCTGAGACCATTTCCAGGGTATGGAATACTAAATATTTAGAGCTTGGAATAGTTTTAGGCAACTAAAACGCTATTACACGTAAAATAAAATATGTTTTATGAACTAAGTGATCTTATTTAATTTATTTTTAAGGGTTTTACGAGAAGTTTTTATCAATTCAAAATTTCGGGAGGGGCTGCAGCCCCCTCAGCCCCCCCCCTCATATACGCCCATGCTTCTGTATCCACTAGAAAGGCTTTATTAGGCATATTTTGTATTGATTTATAGACCTTTGCTTTAGAATGAGAGCCAGATTCTGTAATTTCCGCTTCTGTGTAAAACTTAGCTACTGTCGGTGTCCCTGACGCCTTAATATCACTTTTATTCGAGATGTTCGAGAGGATTTTGACAATTTTCACGAGATATATAAAAAAAATAAGTTTATTTCTTTTCTAAGCTTATCAAATGGCACTAGGGACATGAACGGAACCGCGCTAAGATGCTGCAGTTCCTGCGAGTCGGACTTTTTTGGTTTGGGTACTTAGAATCATGGGATTCTGTTGAAACATTTTCTGCATGTTCTGCATTCATCAAAACTAATATGTTGAAAGTTTGGTTACGTTTGGAGTTAAGGAAGGGTTAGAATAAAATATTTTATTAACAGACATAAAAAGTTTTCGTAACTTTGTTTACTTTCCTTAATATCTCGAAAAAGGTTGAGAATCATGGTAAACGGAAGAATACCATTAGAAAGCTTATTAAATGCTCTAAAAAAAAGGTTCTAATGAAAGTTTTGATTAGGCGATGTCAATCGGAGAAATAAGAGCTTAAAACTTTAAAGTAATTGATTTCGCTTATTCGAACTGTTCTTTTTGTCTGTTTTTTATTCCTTGTTATTTTTTAATTGCTTATAGTTGGATAATGTATTTGAAAATAAAACAGGTTAAGAAAAATAAGAAAAACAATTTTATGTTAGAGATATGGATTTCCAAGACATAGCTTTTCAACTGCCTAGCGTCCTTCCTAGGGAGGGTTCTTTGTCTTTGATTTTGGTACATAGAATTATGGGATACAGTTAAAACATTTTCTGCGCGTTCGAATTTCATCAACACTAATATGTTGAAATTTTTGTTAAGTTTAGAGTAAAGGAAGGGTTAGAATAAAATATTTTATTAACAGACAAAAAAAGTTTTGGTAAGTTTGTATAATTTCGTTAGTATCTCGAAAACCGTTGACAATCTTGTGAAGCGGAAGATTACCATTCGGAAGCTTACTAAATGCTCTACAAAAAAGGTTCTGAAGAAAGTTTTAATTAGGCGATGTCATTCGGAGAAATAAGTGCTTAAAGCTTTAAATTAATTGATTTCGTTTATTCTAATGGTTCTTTTTGTCTGTTTTATTCCTTGTTATTTTTTAATTGCTTATAGTTTGATAATGTATTTGACAATAAAACTGGTTAAGTAAAATAATAAAAACAATTTATTGTTAGAAATATAGATTTCCAAGATTCCAAGACCTTGTCACTAGCGGGTCCGTTTCTAGTGTAGCCGACCCTTCCAGGTAAGATTGTAAATCATGACTAGGGACCGGATTCTTAGGTTTTCACCTATTTTTTTCCTTTCTCCTAAACATGATATTGATCGGTTTTTTATACGATTCGCGTCTTGTAGTATCATTCATGCTAATTTGGAAGAACCTAAAAAAACCTATTTAGGGTGATATGACCTAAAATCACCTAAATAGCGATGTATTGACCTAGACTGACCTAATCTTTAAAATAGAAAATAGAATTCAATGAACTCATTTCCTCCATGAAACCAATTTTCTTATAGCATCTTCCCGGGTTCAGGGAAATTTTACTAGGAGTGTAACTTCCCCCAAAATCTCATTTGAATCGTCAACACTGGAGCTATAAGATGCGATAAAATACCCTCCTATATCTTGTCATGTAAACCCCCGCATCCTTATCTTTCTCCGCTTTTAAGTCGGTTCTCTAAGACAACAGGAAGAATTTCACCGTCGAAAACCTAGGCACCTATATGGGAGTTTACTGTAACAGGGGTTAATACCTATTTTAGATTCATATTTTCCCTTATAAATTTTTCCAAGTTTTAATCATTTGGTTTCTAACATAGTGAAGTACCCTTCTACAACAGGCAGTTAAATTCTTCCTCACGTTCTTTAGAAGTTGAAGCTCTTCAGTAGAGAAACTTAAAATGTCCTTCACATATTCATTTTGATTGTTTTGTTTTATGTTCTTATTTATTTTTTTTTATTAATGTAGGTTTCATGAAATAATTTAATTTATTTTTCTTTTTTTTTGAACATTGCTTTATTTCTGAAATGCACTTTATTTATGTAAATTTCATTCACTTTGTTTTTTAAATAAATATTTTATTGAATATTCGGACTACTTATTCTTCTTTTTAAAAAAATAACTTATTTTTCCGTTTTATTTTTATTTGCTTATTTTTTCCCCCTTCTCAATATACAATTCTATAAAATAAGATTATTTGTTGTTTATTTTTATGTCACTATTTATAGGCATATTAATTCATCAATGATAAATTAATCGAAATAATTAATGATAAATTATAATAGGTTGGACTTATTTTTTGAATCTATTGAATCATTTTTATCACCTAAAAAAACCCAAAATGGGGTTTTAAACAAAACCTAAAAAGACCTATTTTTGAACCTATTCAAACCTTTTTATCCCCTAAAAAAACCTAAAATTTTTCAATAAAAACCTAAAAAGACCTATTATACCTGTAGCAAAAACCTAATTGGGTGCTTATTTTATCCTAAAAATCCGGTCCCTAATCATGACCTTTCAAGACTTTACTACTCACAGGTATGGCGTTAGTGACCTTAAGGGTTGACACGCCATTACAATAATTAATTAAAAAAAAAAAGACTGGTGGAACCAAAATAATAACTACTTCTATTTTAATCTTTCCAAATTAGACTAGGGATATGAACGGAACCGCGCTAAGATGATGCAGTTCCTGCGAGACGGACTTTTTTAAGGCCTTACATTAAAAGAACGAAGAATTATCCGTGCCGGGAAAGTACCAAATAATATATAGACCCTGAGATGGTTGATGTTCTGGGATTTGGAGGACGTTCTCTCGTATTCATTGCTATGAACCGGAGCATTAGGTGGAGGGGTAGGTCAGGGATGGCTGGGGTTTCACGGACCCCACATGTCGCCTCCCCCCGCCCCATGAGCATATGGCCTGTAAATAATGCATAAACACGCACGGCCAGTCTCCCCCTCCTACTCCACCCCCCCCCCCCTACAGGAAAATTAGTTTAGGGTGCAACATTTGCAATTCTATTTTTATCGGAGGGACGAGCCATATTGGTCCACGTTGGGGAGGAAGCTAATGGCAGTTTGCTAAGCCCAATACACTTTTCTCTTTTTTATATGCAGCTGTGTATTCAGCTCAAACATCCAGCCAGTTTGATTTCACTGATTCGAGGGAAAATACTAATTAATTAATAGTCATAGCAATTCGTGTCAAAGAGTTGGATAAAAAAAGGATGTTATTTTTAAACGGGTTCGCGAAAGAGAGCTCCCGAAATATAGACTCTTTTATCCTTCCATTACGGTAGTGAGTGAAAAATGGAATCAAGAAAAGTTCCCAAAATTTGTCATGTCTGTTCATAAAATATTTTATTCTAATCCTTCCTTAACTCCAAACGTAACCAAAATTTAAACATTTTAGTTTGGATGAATTTCAAACAAGCAGAAAATTTCAATGGGTACTGAATCCCATGATTCTAAGTACCCAAACAAAAAACTTTATTCAACAACTATTTTTCCAATTTTTTCGAAACAGATATCGCCTAATTTTTTTTTTTTTATTGAATATTTACAATCTGTATACATATGTTTACATATAATACAATAAGTAAATATATATCTCATAAACTAGCACAAGGAAGAATAGAGGGGAGAAGGCAGCCATTGCTGACACTCCCTGAGGAATTATAAATATTTTATTTAAGTATTACAGTTGGTCTCTAGGCCACTTTCTTTTCAAGCGTCTCGGAGAATTGGAAGGGATCGCATCTGTGGAAAGGGATTGGGCAAGGGGATTGGGATGAAAGGATAGCTTGGAATGAAAAGTGGAGAATCGGGTTTTAGCTAATTCAGCGACAAAGGGAATTTCGAGGTCTCGGTGGATGATATTATTGTTGACGTAGAAGGCCTAAAAAATGATTTCATTCGTTTTCCTGCGTGAAGGAAGCTATAAAACGAGCAGTTGTATGCATATGATGTAAGCGTAACGATTTTTTCCTGAGGTATTTTTCCTCAAAAGCAATGTTCCGGTGGTCGGATTCTGCTGATTTAAGAACATAACCTTTAATATTGGATGGAGGATTTTTGTACCAAATTTCATTATAATCGGTCAATTTTTGAAGCTGTGAGAGAGCGAGCAGACAAGTATATATACAAATTTGAACCACCGTTATTTTCCGCATTGTATCACGAGGTCAACTTCATAGGCGGGGTTCCTCCTATGGAAAGAACTTCCATGAAGTTAAGGGCGTTCCCATAACTTCATCGTCGCTAGCGCCATTTGGAAAGCTGAGACAATAGTTATAATTTTTGTTTCAAGCTTTTGACAAAGTTACATTTATGAACTAATTTTACTTTTGCAAAAAAAAAAAAAAAAAAAAAAAAAAACACTACAATAAGATCCCGAAGAAAATTTCGGGCGCGTATGTGTAATCCTCAGAACATTGACAGTCGACAACTTTAAGCAGAAATTACTTACTCCGCCTTCTTGACTTGAGCTCGTCGTGTTATAAACACTGGGAAATATAGTTGAGTCTAAAAGCAACAACTAAAAACAAAGCAATAAAAACTGAGACAACCGTTGACAAAACCCGTTCTAACAAACAAAACCAACACTTTCAAAATGATAACTGATATCGCCAACTAAAATAGTCTAATCAAAATTGCATTAGAATCATTTTTGTATATTTTTGTGCGTATAAAATATTTTACATATAGTTTATTATTGATTCAATTATTTTTTTTTTTATCTTACTTAAATTCAACGTTGATTTTATAGAATAAATTACTATTAAATTTAAGTAAATTATCCACAACTGCAAGAAATATTCCTATCATTGACCTCAGATATTTTGTCCCCTTCATATAGTTCACAGCAAAATTAAATGCAATTTGGAGAAACATTTCATTACAAACTCCCTTTTATTTCTTCCCTTTTATTGCCAAAGTGCCTTATAAGGTTAATTGTAAAGGGCCTTTCAGTTTCGAGGATTTTAAGCTTTTGTTACCTTTGTCTTTATGCCCTCGGGGTCAGATGTAGAGGGGAGATTATTTGTTTCATAAACGTTCATTTGCTCCGAAAACTGCCTCTTCTTGCCCGTGGACAATCGTATATCTGCTTCCCTTTGATATCTTTTGGGCTATTGCTTCTAGTTATATTATTCATTATGTAAAAGGAAGAGACCATTTTTCTCCATGTTTTTCTGGAGAAACCTAAGAATATAAAAGAAAATCCTTCTTGCTCCAACCTTCTTAAATTATTTATTGAACATGTGTAGGAATTAGTGGAGTTTAAGCAACAAAAAGAATTTCTTAAACCACTGGATAAGACGTTTTCTTTTTCTTTTTCTACCTCCTTAGGTCTAGGGTACAACTTGAGCGACAGAGCGTTAAGCGGCAAAGCGGTGCCGGCTACGATACAGAACGGCTGGGCGGAAATTCCCTTTAATCTTCGTTATTGCGTACTCCAATATACCTTTTTTAAATTAAAATATTAATTTAAAAAAATAATTTTATTAATAAAAATATCTTACCTTGCAAGTTCCTCTTACCATAGTTTCTTGGTTATGATAGTATTTTTAAAATCACTGTGTCTGTCATACCGAAATTATAAGCTGACATTTACTATCATCCAATTTACTCTTTTCTGTCATGTTCACTTGTCAAAAGCTTCAAGATATCTGAGAGCAGAGAGCAAAATTTAATCTCATTTTTGAATCAGGATAAATTTACGTTTTATTTATATATATATATTTATTTATTTATTTATAGAATATTACAATCTACAATTGAACTGTACTTTGTAATTTGATATTAGTTACTTGTCCACGCCTCAGGTGTCCCCAGTTGTCAGCCGAATACCTTCCTTGTTAGGAAGGATTCTAGGATGATCTGGAGTTACCTTACGCCATCCAACCACACCCTGCGAATAGCAGGGAGGATTGGAGGCGAATGAGGCATGGCCTGTGATATCCTGAGGAGAGAAAATATCCATCGATTACGTTTTATTAAGATGTGCCAGTCTGATTTTTTCCAAATCTAATCAGGATTTGAATGTTTAATTTTAACAATATCAGTGCTGATATTATATGTTAGATGCGAAATGATACGTTATTTTACGTTCAATTGTAAAATTACGTAAATTTAACTTCTTTACAAGTAATTTAATAAACAAGGGAAACAAAAAACAAAAATCTAACTATACAGCTATATTGTTTTAAATTTTATTAGCTTTTGCTTAAAATAAAAAATGCATTGAAATCGGTTAAGGTTTAGGCTGAAAGGGGTGGAACCGACAAGCAGTTGGGGTCTCTACAGAACCGTAGGGTGATCGGGATCCTGAAAGTAGATGGGAGCTGTATCTAAGCAGCATTCACCCCTCCCCAAAAATGATAAACAAGACCAAAATAACTACCACCAAATTTAGGTGAACCATAATCAAGCACCGTTCACTCTTAGTGGAAAAAAATGATTTGGTCATAAAGTATCCAGCTTTTTTCGATTCAAAAATACGAATAAATGAGTACACGATCCCCAACGTTTAGAAAAAAAATTACCTTTGCATATTGCAAAAACGTTTGCTTGATTAAACCTAAATTCTTAAAAAATAAAAAATGGTGCTACTAAGGTCTATAACAAAATACTAAAAGTTTTCCTATGGAACCGAGAACAAAAATATATAGGTTGGGAAAAAATTCGAGTTGGTTATATTCGTTATTCTGGGTTTACCATTTTTTTTTTTTTTAGACAATTAATTATATTTGCCTCATGATTGATAGGTTTAAGGTTTTTATAGCTCTCATTTATTTAATTTTATTAATTGAGAAATCTACTCAAGTTATGCATTTTTCTTATTTGTTGGCAGCTTCAAATCATGAATGAACTATGCAGTTCATTGAAATATTTCAACAAGAAGAACCATCCCGAAAAGAATAGTTCCTTGAAAAGATCGATTTTTTCCATATCTAAATCAGACTGACCTTACTTCCGAACATATCAGACAAAACGAGGGAGCGAAAGCCTCGGTTATCGGTAAAAGGCGCCAACAAGGAACAGATTGTCTCCAAAATACCTAGAGCAATTACTGTTTTGGGGCAATCTTGACACTAAAGAGTTTTTTGTTATAATAATAAAAGATAATTTTTGTTAATTAAAAAAAAGTAGTTAACTAAATCTAAAAGTATCGACACATTAGGAGTATCGAAAAATTATTTGTGTACTACTCGTATGAGTAGGTAACGATACGTTTTGTGGGATTGAGGGGCATTTTAAAAAACTATCAACATTTTTGCCATAAGGAAGGAGAGTCTCTCCGTCGCTTCTTGGGACAGTAGGCCGGGCGCAAATTGGGCAGAGGGCAGGCTTAGCAGAGGGGGAGCAGAAATGGAGGGATCCATAGGAACCAGCTCAGGACCGTGACGGCAAATTAGTGGTGAGTTGCTCTTAGCAGATCGGTTATTTTTTACCAGTTAATCGCCATTAGCGTTAGCAGGTTACTGCTAGGGACTAGAAATACTGTGGTTAGCAGTTTAGGAACCGCAGGCAATACTCTAAAATCGAAATCGTAGCAGATAGCAGTTACCATTTAGCTCTCAATCCGCCTCTTGTGCTGTGGCGACAATCTGTGCCGACCTGTCCTCAGAGCTGCTAACCTGCTAATTTAATCTCTGCGCTCGTTGTCGCTAAAGCGTAAAGAATTAAGGACTTACACACGATAACGGTTGAATGTTAGGGATAAAAAAAACACAAATACTCGAACATTTATATAATAATAATTAACAAAATATAATAAACATTTAAAATGAATACAGAACGATGAATAATAAGATAACTCAGAAGGGAATAAAGCCGTACATTTAGAACTTTAATAATTTAAGAAAAATGACAAATTATTGATTTAATTATACACACACACACACACACACACACACATATATATATATATACATATATGTAGAAGGAGGGCAGTTCCGCAGGGTGGTTGAAGTATATTGGGAGGTGGTTTTTTAGTGAGTAGTAATCTCACACTGTAGTGGCTTTGTCCACTTCGTTTCAGTGTGTTGAATTTGGTACAATGTTATACTGTTAGGATATTTTCATTTAACGGATACCAAAGGTTCGAACTTTGCCCGAAGAGTACGAACAGACAAATATATAGGTAGGTACGAATTTCACCACAGTGTACTAATTTCACGGTATATATACGCTTAAATGTATATATACACACACACACACACACACACACACACACACACACACACACACACACACACACACACACATTTATACGGAGGCATATTCCGGTACATAGTAGGTAGGATCGATGAAGATTTGCAAAATTCTTTCATGAGTGCAACTTCAATACGTAAATTCCAACGGAAAGTGGTAATCAAGATATATTATAGAGAAAAGGCAGATTTCATAAGTATTGGTTTTGTTCCTATCTAAGCTTTCCAAATAACTCCAAAGATAAGAATTATGAGGAAGCAAAGTAAGAAGACGAAGTCAGACTATAGTTGTCCTTACAGTGTATTTTCAGCTCTCTGCGTATGACCAATCAATGTATTGCCAAACTTACCACTTGAAGACTGATGCAATGTGTGTGAGAGAGATTGAATTAACTGAATTTATAGAATAATGTCCTGTCCTAACATAACTAGGCAGTATTTTACGGAAATGGTAGCCACTTGTTAAAACTATCCCAATCAAAAAGTTACTACAGTCTAGTGCTAAGCTGTTATCAACTTACTACCACAAAGAAGTTAATTCGAGGTTTGTTGGGAGTAGTCGGTGTTTGAGGCATGGTGAAGAGCAGTTAGAGGAAACGCACGCTACAGCCACCTTAAAACTCGCTCCTCTACAGATTTTATCTTGGGAAAAAAGTAAACATTTACCGCCATTTCCGCCAGATTAAACTAGTTTGTTTCTCTCTTAGCTTGTTTGCAATTAGCTATGTAAATATTAATGGGAATGAAGGGTTTTCATAATCGAATCCAATTTTGCAGTTAGAATCCCAATTGACGTACCCATCATGAAGCTCCCTTGGCTTAAAATATACCGATTATTTTCCTTATAATAGAGTTCCTAGCTTTCGCCTTTGCTCCAAAAATAAAAATGTATACATCACCATACACCAATAAGCTGCCAGGGCCGTATATAAAAAATAATTTCGGGGGTGTGGAACACGAAAAATCCAGGACTTGAAATAGTTAGCCAACTATTACATCCAAAAATATTATTTTTTGTGAATTAACAAGGGAACGTCCCCTAGCGTCCGGAGCCGATTTTAATGAACTTTGAATATATATCACGTGAAAATAATTGATACGTCTTTTTTTTATATCGGCCCAATCGCACGTTTAAAGGGTGAAACCACCCTTCCAATGTACCCCTCAAATATTCTAGCTTTTAAAGTATCGCAGATAGAAAAAAATGTTATAAGGGGAAAATGTATGACATTTTACACACAAAACAAAACAAATATGTAAATAAATTGTTTAAATAATAATTTCATAATAATCAACACAACCAACCAGGCATTTCTATCTCACAAATTTCTCGGCTTAAATTTATTTTTTGTTATTCAACTTTTATATAAGACTCACAATAATCAATGAATATCATTTTCATCAATGATAAATTTCAGTTATTCCTGACAATATCACAAAAATAAACATGACCTTACTTTTATTTATTTGATGTTTTTTTCACTGTAGAATTTCAATTACATTATCAAATTAAGAGATAATATCAGTTCTGAGTATGCCGTTGGAAAGGTGGTTAAATTCTACAATTTTTGTGAGACTCGGTAGTCTGCAGAATTATTTTTGGAAGAGTAGTGATTTTCGAAAACTTGTCGCTAACCAGAAGCTTTTATTAATTTCTACTTTTTGAATTGATATTGCGGTTTGAATGAGATAATTGCGAACATCGAATGTGTATTATACATAAAGAAAATTTAACGTTGATTTTAAAAATGTAATGAATCGTTGAAAAAAAAAATGTGTACGAGCAGAGAAAATTGGAGTTGTATTACGAAAAACAGGGTCTTTTCTGAAGAACCTTTAGAAGGCCATATTTCTAGAAGGGAGTAGGATAGAAATGTGTGGTTGGTGGTGTTGAAGTACATTTTTTGTCTAGTTTCACACCCTGAAGTATTGTTATCAACCTGCGATACACCCTGTATACATATCAGGTGTTGAAATCGGTATATTTCCTTCAACAGATCATTCAAAATAATAATTAAATCATAAATTTTTATTTGCAATAAAAATAAAATTTAGAATTTCATTTTTTCCTTAAAAATAATTGCCTCTCCCAGGATGATACTTTTTTCAACTAAAAATGTTGATTTTATCCAAAAAAATATTTGTGTTTTCTCAATTTATAACATTGTTAAAGTAAATAATAGAATATGAAATTTGATTAAGCAAAAGACAATACTATGATTTCTAATTGTCATGTTATGTTTTTATTTATATCTTTATTTTTTGGGATATAAATAAAAACAGCGGAGGTACGATTTCGGAGCGAGAGGTACGATGTCAAGATTAACCTGTGACTTCCTAGAAGAACTAGGCGTGAAACCTAACAAATTCAGTATCCTTGCGGAATCAATCTTGATAGATTCTCTGGGGATCCTGAACCACCACATATATGGGAACTGAACAGCTGCTTATCAATCTTTCGAAATTCATTTCACAAAATTTACGTCCAGGCCTACAAAAGTACAAAAAAAAAAAAAAAAAAAAAAAAAAAAACAATCGTTCAAAAATTATTTTTTTTATTAAATTCATCGTCAAAATTTATTTTATCTGCATTAATTTTAAACAAAATAAACATCCTTTTAACCAATTGAAATGAATTTTCGAAAGATTGATTTCGCTGTGTGTTTAGCAACCCAATATATTTGGGCAGCCAACTTTATATTATTCTAAATAAAGAATTTCTCTCTTGTATCATTTATCTTTATTTATATCGTTTTTTGCTCTTCTTAATTACAAATGCTTAAAAATTATTAATTCCCAATTGCGTGTACTATTCGGCATTTTTAAAATGGTCACAAGGGGAACAGCCCATCGTTTGCAGATTACAACTTAAAGATAATACGCGATATAAAAACTTGTACGTCAGACATGCATTAAATTTAAAAATGTTCTATTATGTTTGTCTATATATTTTGCCGGCTTAAATTAATTCCAAATACCCTGTCTTTAATGATTTATACCTATTCTTTAGAGTATATATATATATATATATATATATATATATATATATATATATATATATATATACAATTTTTGCCATTCAAATTTCTATTTTTCACTGTAAAAATCATTACTCCTAAATGATAATTATTATTGATGAAAAATATTTCTCATTATACATAATTACCAATTTACGATTTTTTCGGCTATCGAGCAAAAACAAAATCACTTTTGATAACAATATTAGTTTTAAAATTACAAAAAAACTAACTTGGTCGGATATTAATTTTCTCTAGTTTATATATATTCAACTTTATACGGCTATCGTCACCAGCTGTATTTATTTTCGTTATGTTTTGTTTTCTTCCTCAGATTGGAGTAAATGTTTTATAATTCAAAATAATATAACAAAATGATTTATACTATAATAATACTATAAAAGTTATTTAAATCAAGGATCCCATTCTGGAGAAGCGGTCTGAGATGTGATTCTTGTAAAATATACCACTAAAACGGCCGTGACGTAGGAGCTGCATAACTAAGCACTTTCCTTTAGAATTTGGGTAGTGTAGACTATATAAATAAAATAAAAATATGAATATATACTAATGAAAGTACAGAATACATTTGGAATAAGATAGGACTTAGTTTCCACCTTGCGGAACCCCACCAAGTTGAGGAAAGGAAAAAGACAGAGATGATCCGAATAAGTCCTTGATAACTCTATTAGATAAGAATTTATTAGAAAATTTACGTTGTTGGATTGTTTATAGACAAAATTATTACCAGTAAGCCACCCGATTAAATACTTGAGTGACATAAATGGGGAAAAAATCAGAGCAATACTTTTTTAATTAAAAAAAAAAAACAAAAACGAGGAGATGGAGTCAAGTATACTATGACATCGGAGTATAGTGAAATGGGATAAGCTGAATTATTGGGAGGGCAAGATACAAAATTTGAAATTTTACTTTTAATTATAAGATATAAAAATGCATGGGCGTATGTAAGGGAGGGGCTGAGGGGGCTGCAGCCCCTCCCGAAATTTTGATTTGATGGTAAAAACTTGTTGTAAAACCCCTAAAAATAAATTAAATAAGACAACTTAGTTCATAAAAAATATCTTATTTTACGTGTAATACCGTTTTAGTTGCCTAAAACTATTTCAAGCTCTAAATTTTTAGTATTCCATACCCCGGAAATGATCTCAGCCCCCCCCCGAAATTTTCCCAGCCCCTCCAGAAATTATTTTCTATATACGCCCATGTAAAAATGCCAACTTTTGGGGCCGAAATATCTGAGCGTACGTTGTTGAAGCGATTCCACATAGAGGTGAGCCATCTATCGGGCGCTAGTGGAAGCTCCAGATACTGCCCGTTCTGGAGTCGACCTTAACACCATCTAGCGGGATATCTTCAAAGCTTCCTAACTTCTCACATAGACCCATTCTCATAATATCCACAAATCCAGAATAAGGAGGTCTCCCGTGGTCTAGTGGCTAGCGCGCAAGATTCATAAGCGAGAGATGGTAGGTTCGATCCCCACCGGTGCCAGAAATTTTCACATCTCAGGGATCGCTGAGAAAATTCCTGGCTGCACCCTGGACGCCGGCGCTAATGGCCAAGATTTATGTCGATGCGCCGTAAAAAAAAAGAAAAAAAAAAAAAAAAAAAAAAAAAGAAAAAAAAAAGAAAAAAAAAAAAAAAAAAAAATCAATTGAATGGATCCAAAATTTCTAAAGACATAGTATTAGCCAAAATCACCAAAGAAAACAATTTTAGAGTAAAAGTTAAAAAATGGAGTGGAGGCCTGTCTGAGGACATTCGAGGAAAATACTGCTTTGGAATAATTTTTTCAGAATCATAGTCTCCTTTTTATGAAAATCGACCATAGAAACATCAATCGTCAGAAACATTCACCTAATTGGCTGCAGCCTCCTACCCCCAAATTTTGGTTTTGGTGAACATTTCATGTAAAAAAAAGCCTATAACAACGAAAAATGTCTTCCATATTTACCCTGCTCTATTAGGTGTCCAGAGCCATTAAAACTGGTGTAAAACTCACCATTTTACACTAAAATATTTAAAATGTTCCCTACACCCCAAATGCCTAGGGCCTCCCAGTCCCCCCCCCCCGGAAATTATTTTCTATATACGTCAGTGGAGCAAAACCATTACTATCGAAAACATTTTCTTAATTAGACATACGCATTGCCAAAATATTCTTTCTTCCAAGCTGGATAACGGATGGGCCTGGAGCATAATCAATACCAAAGGAGATAGTACACAACAATAATATTACCTGATGCATTGTCGAGCTCTGCCCACACTTCGATACAACATGGATTGATTGTCTACAGACATGTAAAGGGAACTGCCTATACACATGTTTCCAGACAATGTATACAGACAGTCTAGCGACTCCGACACGGAACTACACACCCGATTGCCTTGTTCATCATTAGTTGCTAAACACGAATGACCCTATTTGGGTAGCTCCTTGCACATTTAAAGGCTTGAATAATGAAAATAATACAAATGAAATGTTTGCGGAGGCGTGAAATGTTGCTCGAGTAGTTTGCAATTTACTTTCAACGCTGAAATTAAGGACTCCATGTGTTTAAAAAAATTTATCCCAAGTGATTTTCAATAAATTATTCGAGAATTTTGGTTGAACGATTTAGAAAAGCGAAAGCAGGTGTTGAGAAACCATTCTACAATCTTTGAATTTGGCAGCGGTACTGAATTTTCTGGCAAGTAGAGAATGAAGAAATTGGAGTCAATATTAAGATAATACAGCTGACTCTACCCTTCGTCTTCATTATTATCCCTAAAATGGTTGCATTTGTTGATCGAAGGCATAGTTCCGAACTCAGCCGACATTACACGAGTCCTGGTGTCACTTTATTTCCGGAAGTGCTTTAGGCTAAACCTAACACTAACACAAAAATTAACTTGTTTTCATTCTTGCGGAATAGTTATTTAATTCATATATTTTCTTTTTCCTTTTTCCTCTATCCTTAAAGCTCATCGGAAAAAAACAGATTTGAAAATTGATAGTTCACATCAAATTAAAGAATATAAAATTATTAATACTAAATATGGAAAAACAAATAATAGTCAAATTAGTAGTAAATAAATCCTTATTATTATTAATCCTTATTAGCATTAAGTTGTTCCCCCTGATAGATAAAATGATAAATTATCCAAAATGATATTCCAGAATTCCAAAAACTAACATTTGTTTATTATGGATTACGTGATACAAGTGGTGGGACTAAGGTTCATATAATAGATTTTATAAAAAAAAAATAAGACACTGTTGAAAGCAATAATGGGAAATGTTTCAATGAATATATCTTAAATATTAATAAATGCATATATCTTAAATGTTTTTGAAAATTTGTATACATTTTATTTTTATTTTTTTGAATTTTTATCCTTATTTTTTTGCAATGTTTACGGATTTTTTTCTATACTTTTTTTTTTACTTTAGACATGTTTAAAAACATTAAGGATACATTCAATAATATTGAATAGTTACTCAATTTTTGTTGTTTTTATTTTTTGAAAAATTTACTCATAATCTAGGGATTTTTGGGCGTGCCCAATTTGGCCTAAAACCCAATGTGCGTTCCAGAGACCCCCATAGTATTCCTGGATCCAGTATAAACCAAAAAGAATAATAAAACAATAATTGAATACAATCAAAAACTTAAAAAAAGTAATCCTTCTTGAAATTTTCAAAGAGTTCAGGGGTAATCAAGCATAATTAAGTACTGAAATCTTGTATTTTATTGTATTTATAAAATTAAAAATTTGACATAAATATAAATATTAAAATGCATAATTGAGAGTGTAATTACAATTATCTAAAACTCGAAACACAGGTAACATTAGAACCACGTCCTTATATATCATATAATTAAATTAATTAGCATGTTCAATTTTTATGTTTGTTTCGGTAGATGGCTTTATTGCTGGAGTTCCAGTTTGGATTATAGGCACCACTCTCTCAGAACTCGAATCTTGGAAAGTCTGGAAAAAAAAATCAAATTAATAAAGAAAGAAAAAAAAGGAATAGTAATAAATAAAATTGATAATAATCCTATATTTCTTCTTATTCTCCATATTTCATCATTTTCCTGCAGTTCAGGGTTTTCTACTTCTATTAAGGATTTGGTTGCAAAAAAATACAAACCTTTTTTGGGGCGGTTAATGTAAGGATGCCGTCGGAAGATAAGGCAGAAGTTATGTCAGTGACAATAACATCTTTTGGAAGGACATATTTTCTTACAAAATGCCTCGAAATGTATCCATGCTCGTCTCTTTTTTCGTCATGTTTTCCTTCAACAATCACAACATTGTCGACTGTCTTCACAGTAATTTCACTTGGAGTGAATTGTTGAACGTCTAAAACTACCTGAAATTAAAAAATAAAAATAAAATGTAAGGAAAGAAACGGGAGGAGTCAAGTTTGAACAGTCACTACTATGATAGTCAGGAATGGTTTAGAAGGGGTCAAAATCTTCATTCTTGACAATACATTGCAGTGGCTGGATTCAGAAGGTATTAAGGAGCAAATCTCAATACTATTTGTGACACAAAATTTAATAATACATTAGGCTGTATTTATTTAAAATCTCCTGAAGAGGGATAACAAGGACGCGAAACACATAGGGAAATTTTAATTAATTGACGAATGTTTTAATTTATTTATTTTTATTGACCTTCTGCCTAAACGAGAAAAATTAAGGCATTCAAATAAAAAGTCTAGCTCGCAGGAACATCGTCATCTTAGCGCGTTTCCGTTTTTATCCCTAGTGACATTTGTAAAGGAATAGATAAAGTTATTAGTTTCACATTTTCTTACCTTGTTATACTATAATACTAATTTTACCGTTAAATTAAATAAAAAAATTAGGTAAGCAGAGAAAAAAAAAACGTTTATAAGAACGAACCCGACAGCAGTACAGTAGTAAAAAATACTCACACAGCATCGTCAAATTCCGCTCGGAAAGCTCTATTTAAAAAAAAAATGAACGCAAAAACGTAAGCGTTTCGATTCTTTTCGCACGAATTTCGCCCAAAAAATTATGTTCACGCAGGTGGATTCTGCTGGTTAATGAGCTCAACCTTTCATGAAACCACAGAAAGTGTTTGTTTACCAAATATCATCAAAATCCGTCAAGATCGAACAGGCAAATATATATATACATATATATATATATATATATATATATATATATATATATATATATATATATATATATATTTACATATGCAATATGTTTCAATGTGTGTGTGTGTGTGTGTAGTGGCCGCCGAAACACGGATCACAACATCTGCATATCACAGGAAAGGAAAAGCTCTGTATCTAATACCCCCACACCACACTATTATTATTATTATATTAACTTATTAATGTTGGAAACTAACTCCGTAGTGTTGCAATTATTAAAAAACGTTGAATGATATCAGGATGAGAGGCACAGTGATAGTAATTGCTTCACCATTACTATCACTTCGGGCGGCAAATTAAAAGGATTGCCGCCTAAAGTTCCCGCGCAGTCAATCACCCTAAAATAACTGCTCTATTTTAGATTCACGGCTGTGAGTAATATCAGCCTTACTAAACTTAATTTTAAATCAGACCGTCATCAGATTAAAACTAACATAATACGGGATACATTTAATGGTTTCGTTTTATTTATTTTTTTCTAGTTTAAATTGGGTAATTATTATTATGGCACTCGACATTAAGAGGCTGTTAAGACCTGAGAGCTGGGTCCGTCCGTATTCTCTTTTCTTAATTATTAAATGAAATAAAATAATTATTTTCATTCACAATGTTGACACATAGTTGTCACATCTTTTCCTCACCCCGCCCCCCAAAAACGGCAAAACTTCGGTAATCGATGCAGGCTGAGAAAAGAAAGAAAAACGTCCTTTGAAATATATCTCGTTTTTTCTTCGTTTCCGAGAACAAGGCAAAAAACTAAATCACAATTGGGTCAATCCATCAGAAATCACCCAGACCATGTTGCTCGGCATTTTTTATTTTCCTAATTGTTTTACCAGTTATTCCCCTCTACTAGGTGAGTTCAAACTTGCAGTAAAAATAATTTTCTGGGCCATGTTTTTTTTTTTACGGCCATTTTAAGTTTGCATTTTAACTACTTTTTGTCCGAAAACAAGTTTTACGTAAATGTATCTAACTCTCTTAATTTCATAGATATAATAACAGAATAAGTACTAAAATTATCAGAAAGATATGCTCTTGATTTTTGTTCTGCAATGTGTTTTGTAAATAGTATGGAAATTGAAGAAAAAAAATTACGAAAATTGATTGAAATTTAACGTAAAACGGGAGTTTTAGTGCTGCAAAATTATTAGAAGGAATGAAGACTCACCTTCAATTTTTTTTCTTGCATAGATGTATTATATGGCTACTTGTTGGAGAAGTTTCAAGCTTGAGAACAACTAATAATTTTGCGAACTAATAATAATTAACTATTAATTTTGCGAACTAATAATTTTGCAGCTCTAAAACTCCCGTTTCACGGTAAATTTCAATCAATTTTCGTGATTTTTTTTCCACCAAAAATCACGGCTGGCAGTGGCGAATTGGTATTGTGGGTCCGGAGTAAACCCCCCCTCCTAATGAACCGATTTTTATGTCTCACTTTTCTCTCTATATTACCACTAAGAATACCAAGTTTCGTTGAAATATAACAAATATTACGGCTGACATGGTCAAATTAGTGCTTTGGGTTCGGGGTAAACCCCCCCCCCCCCCTTCCGGTGGACCGACTTTGGTGGTTAACGAACTCGTTCAATCGTTTGCTAATTGAATGCTATATACGAAGTTTCATGACGAAAAAACAAAAACGCTGGCCGCTATAACAGACACACACACACACACACACACACACACATATATATATATATATATATATATATATATATATATATATATATATATATATATAATTTTAACGGGGGTCATTTTCGGTGTCTACTAGGTAGGATCGATAAAGATTTGAAGAAATTTTCCAAAAATTCCGTCATGAGTCCAACCTCAATAGCTACTTTCCTTCGGAGGAAAGTGCTAAAAAGACATTCCAATCTTAATAAAAATAAATTTTCAATTCTTAAAACATTTTAAATTTAACACTGGACGCATACATAATTATAAAATAACAATGTCTTCTTCTAATAAATCCTAATAATTAATTTAAAAGCTGTTCAAAAGTTTGCTCCCTCGCAGCAATACAGGCATCACATCACACATTGACAGACTGGATGGCATTTGTGCATTGCTCTGCTGTAATCTGTTCCCAGGCTCATCGGATGCGACGGATGAGGTGCTTGAGCCAATGGGCTCCCTGTCAACCAAATCTTGTGTCCCCATGCGAAGAAATCCAAGGGCGTGAGATATGATCTCAGTCATCATCCGTAACTGGAACAAAAAAATACATGACGTCTGATCCGCGATCCGTAACTCGGGCAAAGCAAGTATATAGTGAGCTCAGTCATCATCCGTAACTGAAGCAAAACAAATACATGACACCTGATCCGCAATCCATAACTTGGGCAAAGCAAGTATATGCTGTCTTAGTCATTATCCGTAACTGGAGCAGAACAAATACATGACACCAGATCCGCTATCCGTAAGTCGAGCAAAGCAAGTATATGATGAGCCTCAGTCATCATCCGTAACGTGGGCAAAACAAATACATGACGATTCTGATCCGTGATCCGTAACTCGGGCAATGCAAGTATATAGTGAGCCTCAGTCACCATCCGTAACTGGGGCAAAGCCATTATATGATGAGCCCCAGAGCTCAAATATAACCAAGGGGTTAACATAGCTTAACACTCTACCTCCACTTTTTCCGAGTCTGAATTAATGGTAGAAGTTCCCCTCTGTAGTTGCGGTCTCCAAGGCCTGAAGTAACCTCCCCGCGGTCTGATGAGAGTAGTTGGATGGATGAGTTCGTCCCTGCTGAGCACGTTACCAAAATGCTGATCGAGCAACCTCGATGGCCTCTCTCGGTCCCAGTCTTCCCACCAGTCTCGGAATAACAGTGGCACCAGCGACATTCTGAAACACATTTAGGGCTTGCTCCAGTCACTCTCCATAGCTACAATATTAATGAGATTAAAATAAAACATTGTCACATTCTAATTAAAAAAAACGTTAAATCGTATTAAAATTTTGGGTCGTTATAAATAAACTTCTAAGACTTGAAATAAATGAAGTACCTATACTAAAATATCAGGACCTTGGAAGAGTAAGGGCGAATCACGAATTCCGGATGTTCGACGAATGTCCGGGAATCGAACTTAAAGTTCTAGAAGTTCTTCAGGACAGGATGGGCGATAAAATTAATTTTCATAAAATGAATTTTTGAAAGAATTATTAGGAGGCTGTGTGCATAGCGACCCAATTTATTTGAGCAGCATTCTTTATTTACCACAAATAAAGCTTCTCTCTGTTTGGAGTTCAAATTGAAATTGAAATAAAAATATAATAAAATTTGTGACAAAACTACAGATTATTGTACTTTTACAACCTTATGATTTCCCTTGGAATCCTTTTTCCTTCCATAAATTAAGTTATAAAAAGTAATAATAAATATAGTAATAATCCTAATTATTTCTGGCGAAATTTGCGCGAAAAGCTGGAAGCACTTAGGGCTTCGCGTTTATTGACATCCAGGTGCATTTTATATACGTTCTTTGACGTCAAGAATCGAATGAAAGCACATCCAGGGTGATCTATAACCATTTTTCGAAAAAGTGGACAAAACTAGAAATTATACAATAAACGTAACTTATGCAAACTAAGATATATAAGATTTGGTTGCATTTGTAATAGAGTAAGAGTAAGAACAAATATTTTTGTAACAGACATTCGCAATTTTGAAGTTTCTCGCTTTCTTCAATATTTCGAATGCAGTTGCGAAAGTGGAACGTAACCATTCGAAAGATTAAAAAATTACTTACAGAATTAATTATGGTTACATTTCCAGAAAATCAGTCAAATAAGTCAATCAGAATTTTGACAGTGTTTTGTTTCCTTAAAGGTCTGGGTTTAATTGCGTAAAACAGTAAAATGATTATTGAGTAAAATAAGATGAGTAAATGAGAAACGTGTTTGTATTAATTGTTGTTTGTAATAGAGTTCTCCTTAAGAATGAGCGCAAGTAGAAGAGGTGGAGAGAGTAATTTCTGCTTAGAGATGGCTATTGTCAGCTATATTATATTTATTTAAATCTGCACAAATTATAAACGAGCAATTATCAACTTTGTTGATACAGATATGCTATGTACAAATTGAGAAAGACGAGATAAGTAAAATAAAATAAAAGCAATACAACATTTTTTTGTAAGAAAGAAGCCAACCATTGTTGGCACTTCCAGAGCTGTGTAAATACATGTTTTAATGATCCCTATAAGATCAGGTAAGTTAATTATCTCGGAGCCGCTGTCTCTTAAGCCGCCTGGGAGGATTGTCTGGATGGGATTGGGAATATAAGGATAGGCCTTCAGGATTAGAATGGTGAGACAATTTAGACTGGAACGTTTGGAAACGGATTTTAGTAAAGTCAAGGACGAATGGGATGTTAAGGTCATTGTGAAGGGTTTTGCTGGAGTCGTAGAAAGGGGCATGTCAACTATATGGTGGCTAAAATCTCGCTTTCCTGCGAGATGTCATAGGAGTAAATATTTATTGTTTTCAGAAAATATCAAAACAAATCACTATGGATAAACATTTGTCGCTCTGAGATCCGCAGTTCCTGTGAGTCGGGCTTTTATTGGCAAGTTAATGTCCGAATGGTTTATTTATTTATTGTTCGTACGCCACAACTGAGGCAATTCGCATAATCATCTCAGTTATGGCGCTCATCTCGCTACAACCGAATGAAACCACTGATATATTAACCCTTTTTGAGATTGGTGGGAAAAAAGAGACATCGATTCTGGCACTCAAAAACAGTCTACTAACATTTTTTATTTGTCCCATATTCATCAAAACTAAGATGTATGAATTTGGTCACGGCTAGAGTAAAAAAAATGCATCAACCGACTGAACGAATTTGGACGGTTTTCTTTGAGATCTTATTCCAGGTATATCAATTTTTACAACCTCCAAGGTCATTCATGAGTGTACTATAAAGTTTCTAGCAAAAATAGAAAAGAGTTTGGGAGTAAAATATAAAGAATTTCCATTCTAAGCTGCCGGGCAACACACAGTATACGAATAATTATGCTACATGGCGCATATAATATAAATAGATATTATCGGTTTTATCTCTGAAAGGACTTCAACAGCATGTTCTCTCAGTTCTCCACGAGCCAATTAAGTGTGATCGCCCTTTTGTTGAACACTTCCCAATTCATGCTTTTCAATAAGAAATTAAGGGGGAAACGCCCGACCTGCAGGAACTGCGTTATCTTAGCGTTTTTCCGTTCTTATCCCTAGTTCATTTGGAAAGCTTAGATTATAAACAGTTAATGTTCTGTTATAAACTTCAGTGAACAATCTAAACATATGTAAAACAAAGAAGCAAGATTTAGGCCCGATAACTGGAAATTGACAGTATACTATGCAGAAATTACTCCCTCCTCCTCCTCAACTTTCGGAAAACAATTAAACAAATACGTTTCTCATTTTCTCACCTTTTTTTTACTAAAATGCTATTTTTGTAGGATATTTAGAAAGCTTCCGAATGGGTACCGGTCACTTAACACGATTTCCCAATCGCTTTCGAGACATTTAAAAAAATATACGAAAATCCCCAATATTATTAAAATATTTTTTTCCATATACTTCCGTGTTTCCAAACGTAACCAAAATTTAAATATGTTAGTTTGGATGAATGTCAAACATCTAAAAAACAAGCCAACTGAATCCATTGTTCCTAAGTATCTGAACTGAAAATTATTTAGGAAAACTAGTTTTATTCAATTTTCTCGCAAACGGTAACAAATATCGCCTTAGTTTCATTCGTTTGCTTACGTCAGGAAACCTATAAAATACCTCGACGGGTATAAGCGTAAAGGCTTATAAGTGCTCTATAAGTGCTACGGGCTGGTGCCGTTTGGAAACAGTCGAATACTTTAATATTTTCACACTTTATGCGATTTTTGCTGGAAAATTACATAATTAAAAATGTTTTAATATTTAATCCAATGAAATGGCCAAGGTAAGCGAAATTTTAGACGCTTAAATGGTCAAAATGAGCAGAATATTGACAGGAGCCAAGTTGAAGCAGAAGAGGCTCAACCCTATTCAGCCATGACGTCCACTCGTTCTTAAAAAAAAGTTTTTTATTAACACCAAATAATACAAACTTCTCATTTTATCTGCTAGTATTATTGGCAAAATAATTTTACTCTTGACAGAAAAAGCTACAACCATTAAAAAACAAGACGTTTAAAGGAACGAAACCTACACTTACAAAACTTTAAACATCGATGGATCCGAAAGAGATCCTCCTATCGAAAGTTACATGAGAATCCTTTTTGTAAGAAATTTATTAATCAGTCGAAATATATCTCCATCTATCTAGCATAATTACCCAATCGCTTTCGAGATATTTAGGAAAATTTCAAAATGAATTAGCAAAATAGTTGTTCTCTGATTCTTTTTCTACTCCAAATGTGACTAACATTTATATATCTAATTAGTTTGCATGAATGTAAAACATCTGAAATAATTGTTAATTCAATCTGCCGATTTGGAGTAACCGGAATTAACGTCCTAGTTTTGTCCACATTTCACAAAAACTGTTATTAGACGTCGGTCTTATGCGTAACACCTAAAAAAGTCCTAAATATTGGACATTTTTCCATGACAACTAACAGACGTTTTACAATTAATTTCTGATAGTCCTGTTTTACGGTTCCTATGTTTCATTGGCGATAGCTATTCAAAATTCTCTTCACACTACCTCCTTTCTGACATTATCACAATACAGTTCTAAATTTTAGAGACAAAAGAAATCCCATTCACATTCATTTAGGTTTTCGGTATCGATTTCTATAAATATTAAAGAACATAAGCCAAATATGAACACTTAAACAAACTCAAGTGTAATCTGACGGAGTTGTTGGAATTTGAAGATAATCCCCATTGTAAGACGGGTTCCAGGAAGAATGCCGAATCTTCTCCACTAGCATGCAAACGTTTTGGAGGTTTCGGACAGGTTTTATGTACGTACTTCGTTCGAAAATACATTTAAGAACGTTTGGTGCTAGATGCGATGAGAATTTTGGATCTAGTTGTTATTGCACACTTCGAAGTATCGACTCGATGAAAAGTAACAAGTGTTGTCAGAGACTTTCGTTGTCTCCAGAGATGTTTTTCAGTGAGTAAATTAGAGTCCTTCACTTAGAATTTCAGTTTAATGGATTGTAAAATTGTTGGTATTTTCCAATCATTAGAACCATTTGGTTTTAATTCCCACGAAATAAAAAAATTTACTTATTACTGACCTGAGGGATGTATGAGCTACGGATAGTCGAAGACAACTGGCGAATTGGAGAGATACAGAATCTATTAATACGGATCCTACCCACACCTTTAGCGATACGCCGTCCGCTTAGTCACGCGCCTCTATTCTCGTGTTCTGACTCCGAACCACCAAGAATACACTCGGGTGTGAGTTTATTGTTGGTATTCTCGCAAAAATCCAGTATATTTTTAGGACAGTGTCCCGAGATAGATTAATACCCAAAAAAAAGAAAATGTACTGGGCCAGCGAGAGGTGGGCCAAGATTTTATTTAAGTCCATTGGGACATCAATTGAAGTTATTGATAACTTAAATATAGCAGACTGCCTCCATTCATGACGCTACCCACGTGCACTCCTCTCCACCCTCCTCTAGTAGTCTTACAAACTTTAAGAACACCCTATTTATAACTTGGCGACAATAACATTAGTCATACTCAACAAGAAAGGGAGTAACGATCATTCTATCCAAGATATGATCACTACTTACTTCTGACATTTCATACGTATACCTACTTACGACCTCTCAAATATGACCAAGCATATACAAGATCCTCGTATGGCCATTTATTTCATATGGCTCAGAGGCTTGGGCAATGACCAAAAGTGATGAGATGAAGCTGAGTGTGTTTGAGCGAGGAGTCCTCAGAAGGATCTACGGCCCAGTAAATATGGGTGAAGTGTGGAGAAGAAGGAAAACTACGGAAAACTCAGCTCCCTATTCGCCAACCTCGATATTGTCACCTTCATCAAACTTGGAAGATTAAGATGGGCAGGGCATGTAGCTAGAATGGATGCCATTGAAATTCCAAAAAAGCTTATGACCCAGAAATTGCACTCCACAAGACGAGTAGGAAGCCCGAGGATCAGATGGTTTGACAGCGTAGCCAACGATGCCAGAACTGTGCCTGGCGTTAGAAACTGGAGAGCTGCAGCAGAAGACAGAGCCAACTGGCGGAGGCTCTTAGAGAGGACCCAGTCTCGGTGGCGGAACGTCGTACCACATATGATGCTACCTACGTCTATACGTAAATATGGTCGACAAAGATTTTACCGGTGAAAGAGAAGGGAAAGCATGGCTCCTAATTCAAATATTGTTTACACCAAGTCTACCTCCTAGCCAGCAAAAGATTCTCATTCTGCCCTAGAAATATAATAAGAAACACAGAAAAATATTAAAAGATTATTATTCCGAATATTTTAATATCTAAATATTAAAATATTTTTTTTACATAAAATATGCTATATTCATTTTCTATGCGCCGTTCTGGTTTAGAAAATTTACACTCTGCTTTTGAAGATCTTCATCGAACCATTGATGAATTAGTAAATATATCTCTGATGTCTTGGAGTTCAATTGAATAGATTTTATCACAGGAATTTCGACATAGGACATGAGAAGGGTTACAGCCTTAGAGATTATTTCTATCATCATGACAACGCGCCTGCCCATACCGCTCTGTCTATGAAGCGATACTAGAAATACTAGTGGAAAGAATTGTCTGAAGCGGTAGTGAATAGAAATCTCGTACTAAAACTAAACTGAATTTCTTCGATCAATTTCACCGTCCGATGGAATCAATGAGCTTCTCCGAAGAATGGCAACCCGCCATAAGCCGGTGAATATGTGCTCTTCACTAAGAAAGGGGGCAAAAAGAGGGGTATTTTTCATTCAATGCCCACATATCTAATTTAATATAAAAATAAACACATTATGAATAACCTAGTAGTTATACTCTTGATTGTTTTTCTATTTTTTAATAGAATTTCCATAAATCGGATAAAATAGTTGTTTGGGGAAGAACACATTCTTTAACTGCATTAATGAAACATTGTTTTGTTTCCCGGCTAAACCCACCCAAAACCAATTGCTGTGGATACACTATCCATATTATATTTTCTTTTAGCGCGGTTCCTCCCTCCCTCCATAGGGAGGAAACCCGCTTATGGGGTTGACCTCATGATGCAATTCGAAAGTGCCGACACGAGAATTTCATGTTTCATGCTTCACAAAAAGTCCGACTCGCAGGAACTGCGTCATCTTAGCGCGGTTCCGTTCATATCTGTAGTGCTATTAGTAAAGGAATAGTAGCAGTTATTGGTGGGGTTTGATTTTTCGTGAAAAATATAAAATAAAATCTCGAAGTTTTTTTTTTTTTTTTTTTTTTTTTTTTTTTTATTATTATGGTGCGTCGACTGCTATGGCCAATGGCACCATTTCTTATTGCTTCTTTTAAAATCTCGAAGTGAAAATAGATTTAAGGCGCCACAACAGGAAACTGATAGTATCATAGCGACTTAGCGACATAGTCGAATACTCGTTTTACTGTTAAATGCAATTAAAATAAGCTGCAACCAGTTAAAACGTTAGGTAAACAGATGCAAAAACCCGTAAAAAGAGCAAAAGTAACAATCGCGAATTTTCAAGGCCTTATTTCTCCGATTGCCATCACCCCATCAAAAATTAGAACCTTTTTTGTAGAGAATTTAGCAAGCTTTCGAATGTTTACCTCCCACTTACCACGATTTCCCAATCGTTTTCGAGATATTATAGAAAATATACGAAAATCCCAAATCTTTTCTTACCTGTTAATGAAATATTTTATTTCTAGTACTTCCTTAGCGCCAAACGGAACCAAAATTTACCTATCATAGATTACATGAATATCAAACGTCTGGATTAAGTTCCAACTGAATTAATCGTTTCTGAATGCCCAAACTGAAAATTAGTTTGGAACAGTAGGTGTTTCAATGTTTCTCGAAAACGGTTACAGATATCTCTTTTAAAATGGTTTCATTCGTTTTGCTACATTAGGAAACCTATAAAACGAGTACCTGCAAGCATATGAACTCGAAAACATAAGCGATACGATTTTTTTTCGTGAATTTCGCTCCAAAAAGCATCTTCCGTTGGACGGATTCTGCTGGTTAAAAAACTTGACCTTTCAAATTAGACGAAAGATTTTTGTACTAAATTTCATCAAATTCGGACCATTTTTGAGCCAGCTAGAGAGCGAATAGACAAATATATATATATATATATATATATATATATATATATATATATATATATTCCTCCCAATGGAGGGAGGGAGGAACCGCGCTAAAATATAGTCTATAAAAAATTAATTTGAGCATATAATTACAGGATTCAGCCTAAAACTCAGAGCTAAAAAGAAAAATTTTAAAAATAATAAAATAAAGCTTTCAAACAATTTAAAATTTTAATGGAGGATATTAAATAAAATGTTTCATGCAGGTAGAGAGGGAGAGAATAGCATCAGAACACGAGCTATCGCCAAGCTGAAGTTGGAATTCAACTAAAACTTACTTAATTAATCTAGAAGACTGATAGATTTCTGTTTGCATATTTATACATCATTTTTCAAACTGCCAATAACATTTAACATACAAATTTTCAACTAAATCATTCTTTTAAATTTCTCATTTATATTATATTCTATTTTTTTTAAATTTTGAGCCGTAATAATGAGCTCATATATACACAATAATCCATGAAGCAGGGAACGTTAAGGCTGTTCCCCTGGCATTTGAATGTTGGACAATTCCCCGCCACTACAAAAATTCAATTAATCAAGGACAAAAATGATTAACAATCATATGCATTGTACATAATTTTTCAAACTGCCAATAACATTTAACATGAAATGTTTCAAAATTTGTTTCAATTCTACTATGAATTATATATAGTTGTATATATTGTTATTATAAAAACAAATAAACATTTTATAAAAGAAACATTAAACATTCCAATATTTAGTTTAAAAATTGTTTATATTTAAACTAGTTTATTACCAATAACTCATTAGAATAAATACTAAATATTAGAACCAATATATGATAAAAATAATTATATATTTCACTGAAAAAGAAAAAGCCTTAACTTTTAGTTTAAAATTGATTGTAACCTTACACAGATTACCGTGAAATCTATAAAATTACAATTGAAAACCCTATAAAATGTGCTTCATGTGTTAAAGAGGATAGTAACATTAATTATAAAAATGAAGAAACAATGATACTAAAAGTTTTAGAATGAATCTGGAATTAGAAGCCTCTACAATTTCTAACAATAGTAGTAGAATTCAAAATTTCTACAAACATTACTAACTAAATATTTATTGTCAATGTACCTAATTAAGTAAATTAATTTGTAGGCAAATTCAATATTAAAGTCTGAAGATGAATAAACAGAAATAAAAATATACATAAATAATGGATAATTGATGTGTAAATGCTACAATAAAGGAATCTAACAGAGGAGAGGATGGGGAGGCAGAGAGAATTGTGTCACCGTAAGAAAACAACGGCAATTACAAATGTGCAGAAGTCCTGAGATTATGTAAGACTCCAGTAAAACTGAAATTTCATGACATGGTTTCAAAATTCATGACTTTTTCGTGACTTTCGTGCCCTATTTTCAATTTTGTGACATTTTCATGATTTTCGTGCAGTAGACAACCGGATATATATATATATATATATATATATATATATATATATATATATATATATATATACCTATATATATATATATATAAATATATTATGTATTGAAAAATATATCCTTTCAATTATATAAATATATATTCTAATATTTATACAAAGAATTAATGGAGCAATCTCCTTTTTGTGAACATCTTTCATTTATTAACAAAAACCTTTGCCGTTATGTAACACTTTCACTTACTCTTTCTTACTCTCTTTTTACAAGGTGTGTTCATTTCATATCTTTATTCAGTGAACCTGGTCCACAGTGTAGAATTTGCAAGATTTCACCCCCACGATGACTAGTGTGGATGACACATCAACCAAGTGTAATCAATCATAACACAAATGTGGAAACATTTGGATTCATTCATATACTCATGAAACAACTCCTGTTATAAGGAATTCGGGAATTCAGAAAAAATAGATGTTACAATAAGTTAGAAATCATGTGTTTAATACAAACAAACATATAAGAAATACATGGTGAGTTACCAAATGTTTGATATTAAAAAAAGTATTGATTAATATTCTCTGAGTAAAAATAGTGAATTCCAAAACATAAATTGCATCAACAGAAATAACTTTTCTCTTAAAAATTAGTTTACTTTTAAATAAATGTATTAATGTAAAGCTGTGTTAAAACTTCAAGCTAATAGGTTTTAGCCAATGGGCTTCTTTTTTTTTCCTATCGGTCCTTCATGTCACCAATTCAAGAACGAAATAATTATCAAAAATACATGATGTATTATATAATTGACAAATAAATATATATATATATATATATATATATATATATATATATAATGTATTAAAAAGTAAACTAATTCATCTAATTTATATTTAATTATTATCAAAAAGTAGACTGATTAATAAATGAATTCAATGAGCATTTCACGTTTTCAAGATTATTAATAATCATTTCCTTTTTCTCCAATAAATTTTGCAGATCAACCTTTTTTTCTGAAACCTTAGACAAACGAAATTTTAATCTTTGTTTAATTTCTTGAATAGACTGAATTTCAACTTCTATTAATGACATTAATGCCTCTTTTACATCATATTTTGCAGCCACTTTGGCCTTTAAAGAGTTGTCCACATTTGCTTCATTAGTGCTGAAAAGAAAGATATTTCTAACTTTATAAACATGAAATTTGAATAGAAAAGAGTAAAGAGAAAAATAAAATAACAATTAAGCGCTGCAGGAAAAAAGAAGTATGCACAATGATAAATAATTAAGTAATCAAAAACGACTAATAAAAAAATTAATGAATGAATTAATGAATTAAATCAAGATTTTCACAGCATAAAATCATTCTACAAGTTCGGTTCATAAGCTAATTTTATTTTAATTGAATTATTTAATTCTCGTTGTGAAATGTGATTTGAGAAACTCCGAACAACCTAATAAGAACGAAAAGAGCTAGAAATGTCTGTTAAATCTGTATTGTTTGTTTTTTTAAACTTAAATCCCATCATCAGTATTTGATTTATTTCTTGAAATATAAAAAAAAAACAGAGAAGTACTTTAAAATCTCAAAATTCTATTAATGTTTAAAAACAAATTTAACAATCAATTAAAAAAAAAATCAATTAATTTATACAAAACTTCTATAAGTAGCCACTAAAATGAAAAGAAAAGTGGATTTTAAGATTACATCACAAATGATATGCTAATAAATACATATATGAAAACTATATTAATAACACAGGTCTACAACCAAAAATTTGATTTGATGATTTTGGCTAATCTCTGTGTTTCTCGGTGTGCTGAGGCCGAGAATGAAGTCCGTTTTTCTCTATCACGTACAGATTTTTTTCAAATCCATAGAACATAATATACCTACTATACACATAAATCTGGTAAGAAGTAGGTTTGTTTTTTTTTTTTTCCAAACGATTTCTCTTTTTATAAACAGACATCTTTCACTAGGTGGTGTAGGCAATGACTCCCTCAGTAGATGTTGTAGGCCTGAGGGTGTCTAGGCACGACCTGTTCAGACAGGAACGTACTTGTTTGGTCTCAGATGTCACCGTCTGAAGCTAAACGAGATTGAACCTGTTGTATCAGGAACTTGGAGCTAAATTTCTGTACATTCTCTCAGTTCAGTAGTATCAACTGAAGTGAACACATTCACTGAGGTCTCTTAGTTGTGTCAAAGTGATTAAGAACGTATTTTAAGGTTTGAAAGTGCATTTAGACAAAAGATGCAGCTCAGTTACTTGGCTCCCGTCTTAAAAACAAAAATTTATTACAGCCAGGCACTTCTTTTTCATGGTATCGACACCGTGAAGCAGTTTTTGTTCCTTACTTTGCTCTGGATGAGAATCTTATTTATTGCAAAGACATTCTTGGTCTGATGGGTCAATTTGGTATACAATATGACCCGATTCATTGGCGTCTATTCACAGACTCATCAAAGCGATGTCTAAAGGCTGTTTTGTTGCACAATGGCAATACTTATGCTTCAGTTCCAGTTGGCCATTCGGTACATTTAAAAGAAACATACGAAAATTTGTCATTAGTTCTCGAACGAATTCATTATAATGAGCATAACTGGTTGATATGTGGAGACTTGAAAGTACTTACTATGCTCTTAGGTCAGCAATCAGGGTACACCAAGTTCCCTTGTTTTTTATGTTTATGGGATAGCCGAGACAGAAATTCCCATTGGAACAACAAAGACTGGCCATCACGAGGAGCTCTGTCGCCAGGCCAAAAAAACGTAATTAGGAGAAGTTTGGTTCCTTCTGACAAAATCCTGCTACCTCCTCTACATATAAAGCTAGGGCTGATAAAACAATTCGTAAAGTCTCTCAATAAAGAAGGTGAATGTTTTAAGTACTTATGCTCCAAGTTCCCACGATTAAGTGATGCATAGCTAAAAGAGGGGATCTTTGTAGGCCCAGATATTCGGAAACTTTTCACAGATCCACATTTCACTCAGACCATGAATGAGAAGGAGAAGGAAGCTTGGAATTTTTTTAAAGATGTTGTTGAGAAGTTCCTTGGTAACATGAAGGATCCCAACTACAGAAGTATCGTGGAACGCATGTTGAAGGCATTTCAATTACAAGGTTGCAACATGAGTTTGAAGGTTCACTTCTTACATTCGCATGTGGACTATTTTCCGGAAAACTTAGGGGAAGTAAGTGAAGAACAAGGGGAAAGGTTCCATCAGGACATCCAGGAAATGGAACGTAGGTAACAGGGCAAATGGAACGTAAACATGATGGCTGACTATTGTTGGATGCTGCAGCGTGAATCATCTGAAGAGTCCTACAGCCGGAAACGAACACGGAGAAATTTTCAAGAGAAAAAAATACGTTTTCATAAAAATAATAACTAAATATGCCACTGTTAATTCTGAAGCTGTTATTTCTACACATTTATGTATTTTGTACAGTAAACAACATTGAAATAACTAAAAGATCATGGAAATAAATGAAAACTCTTATTCGCCAATTCTGTTTTCTTTTAATGGTAGTACCTCTGCCCTTACTTTAGATTGAACAATTTCCTTACGTGATAGAGAGGGACTGACCTCATGTTCGGCTTCAGCACGCCAAGGAGCATAGAGATTGACCAAAATCATCAAATCAAATTTCAGAAAGATTATTTTTGTAGACCTGTGTAATTACTCAGGTATAACTTTGTTTCTTTATGATGTGGTCGAGGAGAAAAATGAAAATACGCCAGAATAATAAATAACCAATAATTAATTAATAATTAATTATAATTAATTTTAATTATTAAATTAATTAATTAATTAAAACCTAATAAGGGTTAAATATAATAATAATTACAAAACAATGACCTTGTTTTGAAGACAAAACTTTGCTGCATCTTCATTTTATGTGTCATAACCCGATACACAGAATAGAAGAGCCCATTCTCAATAGAATTACGCGATTAGTTTTAAGAGTTATACTGAAATGGCTAAGCGATCCGGCAGAGTAACATCACACAACTAGATCTTTAGTTTCATAAGAGTCGAATTTTAAGGCCTCTTAGATAGGCTCTAGGGTATTGTGAAAATACTAAATCCTAACAAAGTAACTTTATCTGCCGTTAGAATGTTCTCTCAGTATCCAAAAAGAAGAGTCGGGAATCACTCTGTACTCCAAAAACCTCTGTGAAAGTATTAATTTGATGAACTTAGGTAGTTCAAATGTTATAATAAAAAAATATCAAGAATTGGATAAAATGAGACATGAAAAAGAGGACAAACATTTAAAAACTTATTGAATATACATTTTTCTTCTGTGGAGCATCTACTACCAAGGTCATTAGAACTAAGATGTCTCCAATAGCCGCTTCTTCTAAAAATCCATAAAAATAGAGACCTCTTCAACTAGCTCAATGCTGAAAAGAGTAAACAGGTGCCTGTGAGAACCACCATTAAGCCCTTAAAGGACAATTTCTTGATATTTGTATTATCTAAAACAAATTGACTTCTATGCAAGGGTTGCCACCCTTTCTTAGCATTCATCGCAAGGTTCAAAGGTTTTGACGCTGTGTTTATGAAAATAATTTTAGAACTCAGGATTTATTTTGGTCTATTTATTTTTACAATTTGTTTTAAAAAAAAATTAAATTTATTGACTCAAAATAAATTTAACAAATTACAAAAGAAAAAATAAACTTACTATTTGATAAATCGTCTATTGCAAGTTGTAATTTCATTACTTTTTTCTAATAAAGCAGCAAGTGAATCAAACATTTCATCAAACAGCTCTGAGAAAGTTTTTATAACAGCCTCAGTAAAAGCTTTTTTGAACCTCATGAACGTTGCTTCTCTCTTAAAGTAAGGTTTAAGATCATTTTCACATGCAATCCAGCTGCAAAAGAATAAATCAATGAATGAAGTTGACCTTACAGTAGAACCTTAAGAAGAAATTAATCTGGCAGTCAAGGATATGAGAATAAGTATTCTTCCATTTATATTCCCCAAATTTTATTTAAAATGAAAATAATTTTCAAACACTCATCAACAATGTTTGATCGCTTATTGTATCTAAAAAACAAAATGACAGGAACTTTCTCCATCACTGGAACTTTGTTTAATTTAAGTGTTTCCAGTGACTCAACTAAGTTAGGCTGGTTATAGAACATGCGAGTATGTCTAAGAGTCATTAAACTCTGAAGATGGAGTTGGGTTTCTGAAAACATTATCATTAAATAAAATGCCACTGTTAGAGACCTCAAGTCATGCATGTATATTATGAGAAGATCCCTAATATTGTTCTTTTTTTCAGTGTATCTACTAGGCCATTGTCACCAGGCTTCTTTATTTTCCACACTTTCTAAATATCCATGAAGTCTGGACCTTTTTCAATGAGACCATTACTGAAAAGCGTTACCCTACCCGAAGTAAAATTTGAGCCAGCATAATAAACATCTATCATGATTAGTCTATGGCCCTATCCATCCACTAAAGAGAACTTTTTAATTTATATTCAAGGCCCAATTATCAGTTATAATTAGGTTTGTAAACAGATAGAATGGCCTGATGAACCAGGTTTTCAGAAGAAACACAAAAAAATGCTATAGATTGAGCACTACTCTTCTTCACCAGTTTCAAACTCCAAACTGTATCAATATAATTCAAAATGTTTAAAAGCATATCTGTTTACATGGAAGGAAACATATATAAGAAGTTATGAAATTAAATCTATAACTAGATTTTTAGGTGTAGGCTCACAACAAAGATGGACAAAATTGTAAAGTTTTTGTAAGTTATATTATCATTAAAAAGTGGCTCTATAACTTGTGAATTATAGAGGAGAGGAGGAGTTTAATTATTGCAGGCAAATTTATAAATTGAATTAATTTTTTGAATATTTTGTGAAATAGCTGAAAAACTTAAAGATCAAGTTAATACAGTGAAACGTCACTGATATTATAAAAATTGTAAAGCCTATGTTGCTCCTGCCGACTGAATTTTTTTCAATCATGATGTAAATTTTTCCTTTTTGCCATAATCATTTTTTTTTATTTTGGATTTTATTACCACAATGAAATGTTTTTGTACAATAGCACCAAATTAAAATCTGTTATTTTATTTTGTAAATAATACCTATTTAAAGCTCTTCTCTGGCATAAAATATGCAAACAAGTACATATAATAGGTCAATTTCAAACACTTTTTCGAACAGTAATTTCTAGTTGCTAAGCTATGAGGAGGACAACAAAATGGCTCAGCTTAATATATTTGAAAATAAATATTAATTTCTCCTCAAAAATATGTATATATATTTAACATTTTGTCTTGTTACAATACCTGTTTAATTTACATACTTTTTACATGGAGGTGTGTATAGACACAATAGATAACAATTATGCAGATAAACGCTAACTTGTAAAAAGTATGTAAATTTATGCTGCTTATGCCAAACTAAAAAATTATATATTTTTAGGTAAAATAGTTTTGTCTTCTTGGGGCCTTTCTTTAATACGGGATACAGTAAAACAAACACCACATTAGTGTCTATATTGTGGAATAGTAAAAGATAAGTTGGCTAAAATATAACTATCCATACTAAAAAATAAATGATTAGACAGCTCATCAAATGTATTAAAACAAAGAACATTTAAAAATGTGTCAAGCAAAAAGTAAAGTGAGTAATCAAGTTTTGAGAAGGAAAACAAAGGAAGAAGATTAATAAATATCACATTTCTTGTAAACAAGTACATTCATACTAAATCATTCAGGGTAAACTGAATATACACATGATACACTCAACACTCATATTATAAAATGAAATTACACTCAAATTCTCAAAAGAAATGTCGTATTATTAAAGACATTTATTTTTAAATATTCAGGCTTTTTAAAAATCCTTTAAACCAAACGTCCTTTATAGTGTTTTCAACATTAGTATAATCATCAATGTGGGTTTTTCTTGAGAATAAAATATGATTAAAAACAATTACTTACCCTGCAGCCAAAATGGTATTTTCGGCTACATCGCAAAGTTTTGTACGTAGAGCTAACGTTTGTTCTGTCATAGTTGTAAAACTAAACTTTCACAAATATCAAAATACAAAGACACACCGAACTTGGCGGCAAAGGACTTGGAACAAAGAGAAACGTTTTAGAAGTCAATGAAGTACACCCAAGGAGATACGAACTATTCCAGTAAACATCCATTGGGTTAGTAGGAAAGACTACACTGAACAACAATGAATTCGGGCTTAAAAATAGCCAATTATTATGTATTTCCACCCCCCTGAGTTCAAAGTTCACCTCAAAAATGACCGATTAGCTCTGGTTTTCAAGATACAGTAACATGTCACTTTATACATGCTCAATTTTCACTAGTTGAGAAATTTAGTTTTTGGATGTTGGTCCACCTGTTAACTGACAAAACCAAACGTTGTACAGCTATTTTGAGATTATATACATGAAAGAGACTCATAAAAACATGAAAGCCCTCCTCCACTCAATCAAATATGCTGAACACAAGTGGAAAATCTATGGTGATCTAAACGTCATCACTATACTTTTAGGAATGCAACTGGGGTATACTAAATACTGTTTTTTTTTTTGTGTTTATGTGGGACAGTAGGGATAAGAAATTGCATTATATTCAAACAGACTGGCCTGCAAGAAATCTTGGCCCTAGTGAAAAAAATGTTGTTACCCTGCCTCTTGTCGACCCGAAAGATATATTTCTTCCACCACTACATATAAAACTGGTTTTGATGAAAAACTTTGTCAAAGGCATTAACAAAGAAGGAGAGGCCTTTAGATATTTGAGAGAAAAATTTGCTTTCTTAAGTGATGCAAAAGTTAAGGAAGGTGTTTTTGTTGGGCCAAAAATTCGGGAGCTTGTGAAAGATCCTGCGTTTAACAGAGTCTTGGAGGGCAAAGAAAAGGAAGCTTGGAATTGAGAGGAGATCGTTGACCGTAGATGATGCAAGGTAGGGATTGTCGGGGTTCGGTCACTGCTACTTAATAAAACTACATTTTATCATAAAAATGGTTTTATTGTGCCGACGTTTCGGCTTGAACTTCAAGCCTTCATCAGGGCTGTAAAAAACAAGTAGGACGGATGTAATACTGAAATATACATACATATATATACATATACATATACATATACATATACATATACATATATATATATATATATATATATATATATATATATATATATATATATATGTTAGGAGGATAATAGTAAACTCATAACTTATATATATATATATATATATATATATATATATATATGCATGCCTATATGCTTGGAATGTGTTCAAAGGAGTCATTAAAGGTTTTTTGGGGAACAAATGAGAAGATAACTATGTTCAGTTGGTGAGGATACTTCTACAAAAATATCATGAACTTGGATGCAACATGTCTCTCAAAATTCATTTTCTCCGCTCTCATCTAGACTTTTCCCTCCTTGTTGTGGTGCGGCGAGTGATGAACACGGTGAGAGATTCCATCAGGATATTTCTGTAATGGAACAAAGATATCAGGGCCGTTGGAATGAATCAATGCTTGCAGATTACTGTTGGTGCGTGTGTAGGGATGCTCCACAACTCACCTACAAGAGACAGCCATGAAATCCACATGATGGTAATAATATCCAACCTACCAAGTATTCTCCCATTAATTTTCAACGGTAAAACTGAAGGAGTGTCCTCAGCACCGATTTTCTTCAAAGTTTGCACTATAACGTATTTTGATGCACTAAACACGAATCCGTTGAAAAAAAAGTTGCTCGCAACTAGGAAAGAAGTTATTTAAAAAAAAAAGTTCACTGTTATGAAGGTTACAAACGATCGCATAAACAACGTACTTGTAAACTCGCGCATGCGCAATAGTCCTTAATGAAGAAGTGTAATTGAAATTAACTATCAATTATTAAAATTTACCAACACTTATTTATTCAGAAACATTTTTTTAAATAATGAAACATTCTTCAAATTTCTTGTTTCGCTCCTGAAAAGTATTATATAACAAAAATCCCTTAATAATTAGCTAATGCCTTTATGATTTGTTCCTTCTAAGCTTCTCTAATTCCCTCTAAGCTGTAATTAGCTTGTTATTGTTATAGTTATTACAGTTTTTTGTAGAAAGTGTTGAAAAAAAATGAAGTTACACGACTTCATAATTCTTATCCACAATCGAGAAGAATTACTCAAATTTTTAATACAAAACAAAGTTTTGAGTAATTCTCTCGATTGCGCAAAATGTGGGCAACAGTTGAACTTAAATGAAACTTTAGAATTTAGATGCCGAAAGCGTTATTACGAAAAGAATATGTACAAAAAATTAGTTCCAAAACAGTGTGATTTTCGTGCTAGCGCGAAAAACAATACGTGGTTTCACAACTCAATCCGAATTTCTCTTTAAACGTGCCTATTAATATGAAGAGCGCATAAATGCTTTTTTCGGTGCGATCCACCGAACATCGCGTCTGAAGATGTCTAGGAGGATTAGAAGAATGTCTTGGACGACTTTTGGGCATAGAATTCTTTTAATTTCTGTGAGTTGGATTGACTAGGGGTTTTGATATCTTCTTGAGCGAGCGGAAACGCATAGCACGTATACCCAAAAGCGACAGTTTACGACCAAGTCAGCTACCACATGTGAGTCTAAATTTCAATTACACTTCGTCATTAAGGACTATTGCGCATGCGCATGCGCGTGTTTACATATAAGCTGGGTTAAGGCGTAAGCTCTTAACACTCCGTGCCAAAGGTCGTGGGTTCGATTCCCACTAGAGGTGGTGGCTTTTCTTTCGAAAAAAAGAAAAGGCATCACCCCTATCCTGGCTAGAAAAGGGTGGTAACCTATAGATAACCCGTCCTAAAATTCGTAGTTAATAATAAATGGACGTTAAAATTTAAACATAAACATAGTGCATCAAAATACGTTATAGTGCAAACTTTGAAGAAAATCGGTGCTGAGGACACTCTCCTTCAGTATTACCTTTTCAACTCTTAAAAAAATAAACTACTATTTAATAAATCCAAATTAATTTATAATGTTGATAAACTTATGGTTTAAAATTTACAGATTTGCTTCAATTTGTTAACGTTATATATTTTGGCCCATGGTGTATCACAGAAACACAATACAATTTTTTTTTTTTTTTTTGTCATTTTCGTTTTTTTCAACCCAAAATTAGTAGGATTAGACTCATGAAGTGAAGGAAACATTCCAAAAATATTTTTTTGTTGTCCAGTGCTATCGAAGAACTCATTGTAAACAACTAATAATGTGATTTCTATTACTTTTTAATCACAGTACGGTATTTATTATTTTCATTATTAAATTTCATTTTCAGGTAATACCGCTAAAATAAAATGGTAGAATAAATTACACTTTGAATAGAATAATTAGAAAGATTGAGGAATGTTGGTTCAGATTAGATAAAACATTGACTCTAAGAACTCATAACTTAATTTTCAGGACTTAATTTTCAATAGTTAACAACTATTTATTTTGTGGTAATTTTTGTGCATCGGTTCCCAAGGTCATTAACACTCATCTAATTGTATTACTGCCATGCCGTAGTAATAAAAAATATAATTAAACGATATATTTAGAGTGAAGGGAGATGGAATTTCAATGACTAATAGCCCTAATTTTTTTTTTTTTTTTTTTTTTTTTTTTTTACCTATGACTAATTTATTTTATTTAACCGTTTACAGACCGAACCCAGTCCCAGTAGAAATTTTAAGGTTTTCTTATCATTAATAGCTTTCTTATTTTTATACTAAAATATTTCGTAGAAGACTAAACTATTTCAACAAACATCACAGACTAAAATATTTCAATGACCTTTAGAAAAAATGTTGAATTGTGTGTTTTATTTAATGTCCACAATTGGGCACAATGGCTTGCCCAGGGGTCAGAACAGGAATAAGTCACATATCATGTTTTTAATTTATTTAATTTCTAATGTCCACTTATACATAACACATAGTTTTAAAAAGTGTTAACTACAGGTTACCAGATTTTTCTGGCAAGAATAGGCGGTTATAAGATGCTACCTCATCTTATAACCGCCTTCATTGGCGGTTATCGAATCCATCACCTTGGCACAAGGTTAGTAGTTTGAACCTTTATCTTGACATCATCGACGGCTCAAGGGAAACATTGGAATCTTCTGCCGATGACCAGTAAAACATTTTTCAGCTAAAGAGTGATAATCACTAAGATTTTTTCCCCGGTTTTTTTTTCTTACAGCGCATCAACATCTTGGCTATTAGCGCCGACATCCTCGTGCAGCGTGGAATTTTCTCAACGAGTCGTGAGGTGAGAAAATTCTTGCCGCCGCACAGGGGGGGGGGTGCAAACGACATTTCGTGTTTCAAAAATGGCTACAGCCTCCAAATGTTAACTGATTTCAGTGATTTTTTTAAATGAAACTAATACCATTTAAAACAACTTTGTCAAGCCAGATTTTTGTTTTTTGTTTCATCTGAATGTTATGTGATCTCTTTTGGTCAAGTCGTTTGTGAACGTCACTCACCGATTTCTGATTCTGGCGCCATACCGCTGTTTTGAATGAGGTTGTCGTCTTGAGTACTCTCAATTTATCAGTTAAAATGGATCTCAATATGTCATTAAATAGTTGTGCAGACACGCAAATTGTAGCTGCAGAAGAAGATGAAACTAGTTATCATGTAGTATCTAAGTTGCAGGTATTTAAGATTATCTCAAACCATATTTGAGTATCTTTACTTTAAAGATTTTCATCTGTCCTTGTGATATAAGATTTGGACAGTGATAATTGTATTCAATTAAATAATATATATATATATATATATAAATTATATCTCTCTCTTACATACTATGTTATCATTTTAGGAAGCAGGTATAAGTGCAGCTGATGTTAAAAAACTTACAGATGCAGGATATCATACAATTGAATCCATAGCATTTACTCCCAAACGGCATTTATTATCCATAAAAGGCATCAGCGAAGCTAAAGCAGAAAAAATTATGGTTAGTTCTTTGCTTTTTTAAAGACTCATGGCTAGTGTATTATTGGTTTACTGAGGTCAAAGTATTTAAAATACATATCTTGAGTAAATACCGACATTAATTGTTATGTTCATGAATATTTTACAATAAAAACTTTTATGTCTACTTAAAATTTCGAAAAACGCGAACATAAGAAATGTTTGCTGTAAATTATTAATTCAAAATAAAATAAATTTCTTAGTCTATGGCAGCAGTATATGTGGGTTACACATGTCTCCCACAGATCTTTTTAATTTTGTTATAATCTATATGACTTTATTTTAAATAATATAAAATAATAGGATGTTTTTTTAAAATAAGTAAATCTGATTAAATAGTTTTAGAGAAGAGTTACAACAAACTTAAAAACTGCGAAACCATTCAGCAGCATACCATGCGTCACCCTTAAGATCTTTTCGTTATATTCGTTAGATATTATACATGTCTATTGAAAAAATATAATTAATTAGTATTATTTATCACAGCAAGAAGCTATCAAACTTGTGCCTATGGGTTTTACAACTGCTACAGCGGCTCACCAGAAACGCTCAGAGTTAGTTTTATTGACAACTGGCTCTAAAGAATTGGATAGACTTCTTGGTGGTGGCGTTGAGACTGGTTCCATTACTGAAATATTTGGAGAATTTAGGACTGGAAAAACACAAATATGTCACACATTAGCTGTCACATGTCAGGTAGGTTTTAAATTTTACATTGATGTTAGGGTTTATTTGATAAAGTTTATTCTTTGTGTGTGTGTGTTTATAAATATAGTCATGATGATTAGATAGTTAGCCCTCGAGGTGATAAGAAAAGATGGAATGGTTGGGATTCGGCTAAAGAAACCTCAATATGATTTTTGTTAAAAAAATCTATATTTTGGACGTTTCGGCTACTCATTGGTAGCCTTTGTCAGCTAAAATGACAAGAAAACAGAAATTAATACAAAAAAAAAAAGGTTTATAATTGAGATAAGTAACATAACTATAAATACACTTAACTTATTATAAAAGAACAATTTGGTCTAAAATTCTTAGAATGAGTAGAATGAAAAAAAGAAGAAAAAAGGCTATTATATTGAAGTTTATATAAACATATAGGTGCTAATAGTAACATAAATTAATTATAACAAACAAATAAGATACTACATACCTATGGAAATGCCTGGAGGAGGGGGAAGACCAATGTTGACAGTTAAGTAACCATTGTGGAAGTGTCTAAGAAAAAAGGAATCTACTAGGGTAAATGAAACGGAAACAAACCAGGTGGTGGGAGAAGTTCGGTAGGGATCAAAGGCCTGTTTATGACATTTTATGACAGGAAAGGAGAGAAAGGTGTTAATGGAAGGATACACAAGGGGCATGGGAAAATACTAGGTGGGAGGTCGGGAGAGTTTTTGAAAAATATTAGTGTACATAGGAGAAATACCTTGTTTGTCAGTTTTGTAGTTTATATTGTTTTTTTTATTTCTTCTTTTTTTGTTATGTTTCTTTTGATTTTCATTCTACTCAATCTAAGAATTTTAGACCAAATTGTTCTTTTATAATAAGTTAAGTGTATTTATAGTTCTGTTACTTATCTCAATTATAAACTTTTTTTTTGTATTAATTTCTGTTTTCTTGTCATTTTAGCTGACGAAGGCTACCAATGAGTAGCCAAAACGTCCAAAATATAGATTTTTTTAAAATAAAAATCATATTGAGGTTTCTTTAGCCGAATTCAAACCATTCCATCTTTTCTTATAAATATAGTATTGCTATTCTTGAAAAATAAAATCAATTTATTAAGTTTCTTTTTAAAATTGTTCTCTAATGCCCATTTTTAGAACTGTGAATAAATAATTTTGTAG
This sequence comes from Gonocerus acuteangulatus, assembly GCA_946811695.1. NCBI lineage: Eukaryota > Metazoa > Arthropoda > Insecta > Hemiptera > Coreidae > Gonocerus > Gonocerus acuteangulatus. The sequence continues at coordinate 57,459,450 of OX328132.1, forward strand.
TAAATCAAATGATTCTATTATAAACTATACTTGGTATCATGTCATTTATTTATTTTCCCAGTTACCTATCGATGATGGCGGGGGTGAAGGAAAGTGTATATATATTGATACAGAAGGGACATTTCGTCCAGAAAGACTTATTGAAATAGCAAAACGATTCAATATGTCTCAAAATGATGTGTTAGATAATGTTATTGTTGCTCGAGCATTTAATACAGACCATCAAACTCAACTCCTTCTGCTTGCAGCTGCCTTAATGACTGAATCCAGGTATTATTTTTCCTTCCTTTCTTAGCTGTTATAACTGTTTTTAGAGCCTAACATTCTGTTTCAAAATACTTCTGAGAATAAAAAAAATAAGATGTTAATTTTTACATTTAGGTATTGAATGAACTTTTTGATTTAAAATAGCTAGAAGCGGTAGATCATTAAAAATATACATATATATATTTAATACTCTTTTCAGAAAAGAAACTTCTGAGCTGGAAGATTTCTTTTTATCAGTCTAAAGTCCTTAAATGTAAAAGAATATCTTCTGATATAATATAAATAAATAAATCTATCTAGTGATCTGGTAGGGATGGATCATTTCTAATTTTGTATCATCTTTAATTTGACAAAGCTTTTATTGATTGATTAATTGTTACAGGTTCGCTCTAATGATTGTCGATAGTTCTATGGCTCTATATAGATCCGAGTTCAGTGGCAGAGGTGAGCTTGCAGCTAGGCAAAGCCACCTTTCACGATTCCTTAGAATGCTTCTACGTCTTGCAGATGAGGTTAGTTTGTTAATTTCAAGTAACATGTTACTTAAATTTACATTTGTCCTTCATTATAACAACCTTCAAGTTTAATAAGACATATAATGATAATGAATTTATGTTATATTTTAATATTTTTATGATAAATAGGCTGTGTAAATATTATAACTACCACAACATTGCACACGGCTGAATTATTTTATTGTTATAAGCACAACTTTTAATTTTGGAGGCAGATATCATTTTAGGGATGTAGTTTAGAGTTACTGTGAATAAACCATCAACAAATAACACTTATTTACAAATATTACTATCGTAAGTAAAGATGGAATGGTTGAGATTTGGCTAAAGAAACCTCAATACGATTTTTGTTAAAAAAATCTATATTTAGGACGTTTCGGCTACTCATTGGTAGCCTTCGTCAGCTAAAATGACAAGAAAAACAGAAATTAATACAGAAAAAAGTTTATAATTGAGATAAGTAACAGAACTATAAATACAATTAATTTATTATAAAAGAACAAATTGGTCTTAAATTCTTAGAATGAGTAGAATGAAAATCAATAGAAACATAACAAAAAAAGAGAGAAGAAGCGTCCTAAATATACATTTTTTTAACAAAAATCGTATTGAGGTTTCTTTAGCCGAATCCCAACCATTCCATCTTTACTTATCACCTCGACGGCTAACTATCTAATCTTCATGATTACTATCGTATATGCTATTAGTGCCTCCATGATATGGAATACTTCTTAATTATTGATCATTAAATGATTAATACTCCTGTTTGACTTAATTTAACATGTTTCAGTTTGGAGTTGCTGTTGTGATCACTAATCAGGTTGTAGCTCAAGTTGATGGTGCAGCAATGTTCAGTGCTGATCCGAAAAAGCCCATTGGAGGAAATATAATGGCCCATTCATCTACAACAAGGTTTCCTAAACTTTTACTCTTTTCTGTTGTATGTCTAAAATGGAAATAGTTTTTTGTTTTCTTCCAAATTGGTTTTAACCACTACGGCAAAGTAAAAGTAATGGCCACTGAGGTGAATGCACCATGTCAACCTATATAACTTTGAACCTTATATGACTCTGATACTCTTTTTTGTCAAAATAATTGAATAGTTATATCTTTATATTTACGGCATATCGACAGCTGGGCTATTAGCGCCGGGTGGTCTGCAGGTTGCCATATCAATTTATTTATAGGCTATGTTGAAAGGCTATATTATACAAATAGTCAGTGGGTCACAATTTACCCCAACAAGGGGCGCCTTGTGTCAATGGTGGGGTAAGTTGTGCCGCTTATATCTGAAATATATTTTACATGGTTCCTTCGATTATAAGTTTTACTCTTAACTAGGCTCTGTATAAAACTATAAGGCTAATGTACTTTAAATGTTCACAAGTGCGTTTTTCAAACCACTATTGAAGTTCAAAACGTTGATATTAATAAAAAAGTCTAGTTAGTTACAACGTTTGGAGGATCATTATTCTTCCGAAAAAAAATCTGCTAACTGTCAAATCTCACAAATGTTGTAAAATGTAATTATCTTTCTAATGATTAACACAGAACAGATTATCTCTCAATTTATAATATAATTATCTTTTTCAAAAAATTATCCTCCCCCCCCCCAAAGGAAGGAATTCTGAGGTCAGTCTAATTTAGGAGCACAATTGGTTTGATCCATTCCTCAGACCTTAATAAGTCTTTTATTTATATATTCATTTTACAACGTTTCGGCCTTCAGGCCATTTTCAATATCTAGAAGGAAAATAAAGTAAGTGTTACAAAAACATTACCCTCTTATTAAATAATTTATATTAATTTAACCCTATGCCACTTCTTTTATACTTAAGTTTATCTTATTTCTACCATAAATTCTTTATGAAATGAACTGTTTGCACTTTATGAGCAGCTCAGAGAGTTGCATTTATTTGGAATGCTAAGTTATTTTTTTTATTGATGTTGATACAAAGTTTTAGTCGTTTTACAATTTTTGCATATTTAATAATTAAATATTAGGGAAAAGTCTCATAAGTCAAAATATCTCCAATATCCTAGTGAGCTTTCTTATCTAAGGTAGTCTTTATTGCTGCTCTTAAATCATTGAATAATTGAATCTAGGGGTCATCTCATTAGTTTTTATATCATAAGATACAAGCAAATGCCTTATTCAGTTTAAGAGGTAGCATTTATTAATATTTTATTATTTTTTTTCAGACTTTATTTGAGAAAAGGAAGGGGTGAAACACGTATCTGCAAAGTTTATGACTCTCCTTGTCTACCTGAGGCTGAAGCGATGTTTTCAATTAATGCAGATGGGATCGGGGATGCAAAAGAGTAATTGTTAGAATCTTACTCTTTTTTTTTCATTATGTTCTTGCTTACAATCTAGACTTTCCAAAATCTAAATGCACCTGTTTAGGAATTTGTTAAAAATACCTTTTTCTAATTTTGATATTGGTTTGTTTATTCATTTAAAAAAAAATTTCAGCTACATTTTCTTGTAATTTTGTTTTTTTATCAATAAATAATAAATATGTTATCAATGGGTTACATTATTTAGAAACTTTATCAATGGCTAGAGAAAGCTCTATGGCTGTACAACCATTAATTTAATGGGATTAATGTATGAAGTAAACAATCTGTGATTTTAATATTCAATATTTTATTAAAAGACTTTTATTATTATATAATAATATATAATATTATATATTATGTTGTATATAAATTTATAAGTATTATATCTACAAATAAACTAAGTTGTTATTATTATTAGAAGTTAATTATTTCTCCATGACTTTGTAACATTAACTCATTTTCTTCAATTTACTTATTGAACACTCTGTAAGTAGGGACCAAACTCATGTTGTGCTTAGTTTTGCTTTAATTTTATTCTGAAATTAATCTTAAATAGTTACTACAAGTATTTAAAACAATTAACTAATTTCACTCTAAGGGAAATTCATACTATGATCTACTTGTTTTGCTGAACATGCCAGCCCACGTTATGAAGGTAAGAAAATAGTCATACTATTTTACAATCCACTGAAAACTAATAACTTACTCTGTTGGTTGTTTTTTTTTTTGGGGGGGGGGATTTCTAGATCCTAACTTTAAGGTGAGTAGTTCATTTCCTCTCTGTTCCTAGCCAAGAATGTGTCAATTTGAAAACTTGCATTGTAATAATGCAAGATGATGATGATGAGGACTGTTTTTGTGGCATACTTAAATATGTTTCAGACCAACATACAACGGGGAGACTTGAAGGTAAATCTCCCAACCACTTTTTCAAAAACTATAATGACCATAAGTCCAGGTATATTTATATGATAAAATAAAGCACTATTTTCTTTCAACCATTAACTAAAAAAATATATATCACAAATTTTTTTCTGATATGAATATAATCTGTTGAGAATTTCAATCAGGCTGTCTCTGTTTACCTGGTTATATAGTGCATGAGGATTTTAAAGGAATTTTTGTTTTGCCAAGGGAGAACATAGTAGCGAATTCCATCACTCACCCTAGGGAGGACTCAATTCTTTGTTAATTAGCACTTGATTTTTATATGTCATATGATTTATCTCTTCATGATAATCATCTGTGTTTTTCTTAACCTCATCTATCCGTTGGCATGAGTCGTTCATATCTTCTAGCACCACATCTTTTAGACAAATTATTTAACAATTATAAGTTGGATATTCTTTCCATTCATACTAAGAATATACGTACGTCTCTGCATAGTGTCATTGTGAATTGAACCAAATGATGATTTTGGTTGCTTACAAATTTCTCCCTTTCAGGTGCTCGGCATCGTAGAACATCTTTTTTTTTTTTTTTTTTTTTTTTTTTTATGCCTAGTTATCCTAAAAATAATTCTAAACGTACAGTAGGCTCTTCCTAATCAGGCATCGTTATGTATTAAGCATCGTTAAGAAGCAGTCACTAATGTATTTGAAAAACCTTATTATTTGAAGATGTAATAATATATGACATTTTTAATATTGCATATTAAAAGTGGTGCATATTGTTAAAATTAACTCTACTCGCGATGAATGTTTAAACTAGAGTGGCTAAAATCAGGCGTTCCAGCCCCAAGTGCGTTGGTAGAAACACAAATTCCTGTATCTAAAACTAAACATATATGCCTTCTTTGACTTCCATTCAATGAAATACAGTGTTGGGCATTATTCGAATGATCATTTAAATAAATGTTTAGTGAATGATGAATAATTCACTAAATTATCTTATTCAAACAGTACATGAATTATTCGTTATTCTTTATGTCCAGTTGGTTTACTGAATAAATCCACCTCAAAGATATATATATATTTCCGGCCATCGACATCATAATATGTCTTTCATTATTCAATAAAATATGATTATTCTGATTGATTATTCGAATAATTTGTAAATAAAATATAAATTTCATTCACTGAATAATGAATAAAAGTAATTATTCTTCATTCGTGAATAAAATAATTCATTATTCTGAATAAATGTTGCCCAACACTGATGAAATACCACGAAACAAATGCTAGCTAGGAAGGGAAGGTTTTCAAGGAACCCAGGAGCCGGACTAACTCCGGCGAGTTCTGAGACCCGGCACTTATTCCTCTCGGAGACCGCCTGATTAGAGAGAGCGACGAATAAGAGAATGTCTGAAAATCTTCTCATATCATACCTACTCTGAAATCTTAAAATTATTTTAAAAAATTAGAAGAATTGTAACAAATTTATTTATTTATATAATAATCAGTTCACAAAAATATCAATAAATACTTATATAAATACAAATAATCCCTTTAATAAGAGTAATATAAGGCGTAAATTGCTTTCAATATAATTTATTGATTAAGTGAATTTAGAATATCATTTTCTACAACTATAAAATAAGCAAAATAATTTTACTTCACATACAATGGAACTCACGACATACATAACTTGTAAAAATATATATTTGGTTTTATATAAACACCCCAATTCTCTGCAAGAAAAATTAAATAAAGCTGATAATTATAACAACTCATAGACCATAAACTCATTTATAAATGTTTCATAAATGCTGAAACATATAAAATTAAATTAGAACTAATCATGTTAGCAACATTATTGGCACCTTTAAAAAGAAGTAAATAATTTTTTCCTAAAGCTAACATGTACACATAATTTTGAAAAGTAATTTTACCAAACACATTTCTAGCAGAGAAACATTTAACAAAAAAAAAAAATATGCAGAATAGTTAACCATGTTAATGTGTTATCATCGATAAAATTATTGATTAGTATTATGGCACAGAAAGTACAAGTAACAAATATAAAATATCTTTCCAATCGATAATGTCTATAACTGGAACTTATTTTAATCTGTAAAATTAATTTATTTTATAGTTTTAATGATAAATATTTATTAATTTTATTTTCTCTAGTGTCCGAAATTATTTTCAGTCATTTAAGGCAAGTTACTATGAAATTCATTTTATATTTTATTCATTTATTTTAAATGTTAGTAGTAATACATTCATGTATGTAGATGTTTTTCATGCCCTCCTCAGGTCATTGACTGAATAGGCATAATATGGCCAAGAAGAATCAGCTGATCAATTGATGTCTTATGTTTAGATTATATCAATGGATTTCCGCCATATTGAATTCATTCAGTCCTGACATATAGCCCTATTGGTGGAATGTTCTACTCCTAAGTTAAGGATCTAAGCTTTTATATTTATAACATGTTCTTCTGAAGAAGCACCACAAAGGAAGAGTATAGAAAGATAATTTATATATATATTTAAAGTATCAAGTGATGTTTTATTGACCTTCCTTCTAGTTCGACAATTTCTACATTTGAGTAGTGGGTCATTAAATTATTAATTTCTAATATTCTAGATAAATGGAAAAAAGTGTCTTTTTCTTGAAGCTGAATAAAAACAAAAATGATAAACCTGGAATTTAGTCAATTATTTATAATGAATTAAATTAGTACAAATTAGGAAAGGAATTTTGAGATAACCATAAGAAATTATGTTTGCTATACACCTCATATATGCTGCTCATAACATACTGGAGAATGTTATTATTATTTAACAAATGCTTGGATTAGCAGAAAAAAGGCTCTATCCCTCACAAATTAACAATGTAGATTCATAGAAGCAGTGAATTCTTTGCAATATACGGCAACCATTTATTTCAAAAGGTTAAATTAATGTCATATCAAAAACAACTGACTAATATATGACGTACAAAAATAATATTTTTGTTTTATGATTAAATACCTGATATATACAACTATAAATGTATAAATACGTGTCAGACAATCAATTAAAAATGATTTTAGAGAAAAATTATGGAGTAGAGAAACATAGAATAATGTTGCACTATCTTTAGATAAAACTGAGTATCACATTCACTTTTAGCAAAACGTGATTATTTTTCAAAATGTTGGACTACTACTATTTAAATGGTGTTTAACTTTTGTCTTTTATTTTATCCCTGGAATTGAATAATATCTATAGAAAACTTATTGCTGAGAGAGAATGAGAATGATAATTAATTTTATTCCAAAGATGATTTAATAGAATAAATTTCAGAGGTATGTCATTATATGAAATAAATAATTAGCTACTAAACATTTAGCACCCCACTCAAAAGAAAAATAATAGAACCCATATTTGAATAATTTTGTATTATATAAAAAAGACAATTCCTCTATAAGTAGATTTTCTTTTTACTTTGATAATAAAATCTGTGTGTGCAAAAATTGACTTTCTTATTTGCTTCGCCCAGCTTTCATTATACAATGCCATTTCAAAAAATAATAATGGTAACTTTTTTTTGTACATGTATATATTGTGTTAATGTATTTTCTGCAATATGTAAGGTGTCACCGAAGTACAATATGCTTAAATGCACTTTAGGAAAGTTGTATATATATGTGTATGTGTATATATATATATATATATATATATATATATATATATATATATATATATCATTCTTGAATAAGAAATTGTATTATCAATTAAAAAAAAAAAAAAATGTTATGCTGAGCCAATTCTGTGATGCGTCAATTTGCAAATATTTCAGTTTTTTAATTTTTTAAACAGCATGGTCTTGGAAGTACCAAAAAATAAATGAGATTTATGCTCTTTTAAACTTCCTGGCTGAGTGATTTCATATCCTACTACTTCCTGGCATATATCACCATTGCTGTTTTTAAAAGCACAATTTTTCTCTAACATGACAGCCGACCTCATCATATACCACCTGATGAAGCCGGCTGTAATGCTAGAGAAAGTTTGTGGTTCAAAATATGCACCACTGGTGATATATGCTGTGAAGTAGGAGATTATCAAATGAATCGTTTATAGAGCAATGATTATTATAACTAAACAGTTACAATGAAAAAAATAATTATCTTATACAGTTTTAAACAAGGTCAGAATATAAGACAAGCATTTTCTGCTTGGATATCAACCAAGCATGTTCTAAAACATAGTAAATTTCTTAATATTTATGTAAGGATAAATTAAAAAGTGGAAATGAGTGTTTCTAATGTGAGGCTGACAATTATTTAGTTTAAAGTTTTAATAAATTGAATAAAAATCTGAGAAAATAATCACTTTCAGTGAATTCTTCCAAGTTTTAAAGTTTTCTGCAGAATTTAAATATATTATTGCTAATTCAAACTTCATAGTATTATCATTACAATGTTTTAGCATTTTTAAGAAAAAAAAGTCATTCTACTAATTACTTAAAACAAAATCTAAAGAGAATTAAGATTACTGAGTAATCTGCTATATTAAATGCATAGTTTATAGTATACTAGAGTTATTAGAGAATGACTTCCTTCACTAAACAGTTAGAGTGTTATTACTCAATAAATACAAAAAAACAGCCTTGTAAGATAATTGTTCTATCATAAAATACTTATTCATTTAATTTTATTTTCCATCCAGTATAGTATCAAACAAAGTTTTAATAAGAGAGAAACTCCTAATTAACAAAAAAAAAAAAAAAAAAAAAAAAAAATACTTCATGTTCAATGTACTTAAAGAAGCAAATATTTTGAACATATGGGAATGATTTCTTTAGCTAATATGCAAAATGAAAGTGAAAAAGCAATATCACTAAATTATAGTACATATAATAGACAAAAATAAACTAATTTAAACATTTCAACAAAGTATTTCCTCACAGAGAAAATATTTATACTATTTTCATAACAAAAATATGAATCACAAGACATATAGAGCACCGAGTTTTCAAGTTATGGCAAACTCATTTTATACTATGAGCAGAACTTTTCTTTAGAATAAAGAGCTTTCAGGCCACCATTTAAGACACATACCCTCGGAATTCCACAGCTTACAAGTACACTGCAAAACTATAAAAAGTGCATTCAAATTAGGCCAATGAGCAAACTATAATGTAATATAGAATATATTGGAAGCTTTGTATAATAATTACAGATTTAAAGGAAGTTTAAAGAAACAACTTATACTTGTTTGTTTAAAAGTAAACAAACAAGTATAAGTAATTGAACTACAGTCCACTACCTTTTATGATGATAGGATAAGGATAATGAACAAGTAGAACTTCAAATTGGTTGCATTTTCAAAGCTATCAAGGCATTTAGCACAACTGAATATAGTTGGTTTATACAGAAAAATATTAAACAAAATAAAGTAACTTGGCTTAATATAAAAAAATATCAATTACAAAATGAATTGGCTAAATCAATATACAAGTAAAGTATCATATACTAATTAATTGTTTACATTCATTGAATGAAATTGGTTACACATTATGCATGGTTATAAATTATAAATGGTATATTCACCTCAAATATGTCTCTATCATTATCTCCAATGATAACGATGAGCTTGCCTTTATTATGAATGACTGTATTTATTTCTGAACCAGATGAAAACAAAGCTATATGTTTCTCAGATTTTAGCTCTGAACGAGGCACATTTATACTTCCTGGAAAACTAGATGCTGTAAATCTATTGAATTGTTAGGGAAAAAATACCAAAATCAAAACCTAGGCCAAGTTCAAGATGGGATGCTAATAATTTTTTCTAAAGTAATGAGAAACCACATTACTGCCATAATAGGCTATTTAGATGTTTCATTCGAGATTTTACAGCACAGTAGGGAGCCACAGTACAAGTAGGTCTCACAGTTTTCAAACCTGTTCAGGTGGGTGAAGAATTTTGAAATCTTGAGCTTAAATTACAAGTTCTAACATTTAAAACTAAATTAAAATGTCTGGCAAGGGGATTGAGCTCAGAACATAAGGAGCAGTGAAGTGCTGCACTATTAGGTCATGCAAGCTATAAATTATTTATATTATTATCTTTAAAAGAAAAAAAAAAAAAAAAAAAAAAAAAACAGAAAAAAGGATACAATGAAGGATGACGAATATCAACTAGTAACAGTTTAGTTCTAAGCAGAGGGGTGAAGATAATTCTTTTAAGTTCATCTGCACTTATCCTTGGACTGCACTCATTATATACTTCCTCAACAGTCAGATGTGGAAATTGCTGGGGAGGAAATGAAAGGAGATTATTAAATCATAGAAAAATTAGGTATTAGGAAGGACGTAGAAGGTGGTATTAAAAATTATATCCATCCTTAATTAATATAATGTTAACTATGTAACTTTTAGTAATTACCATTCCACTGATTATATACTGATCACAACTATCAAGAGTTTCATGTTTTCGGTAAGTAACACTTCTTGGGGTTGAACGGCAATATGAAAGAGATTCTTTAACACAAAATTCAATATCAATTTCTGAAAAATAAAAATTAAATAATAAAAAAATCTTAACATACCAGGAAGGAAATTTGTTTTAAATAACTGTATAATATTAATGGTTGAATATACAGTATATATAAAATTTAATTAATTACACTACTTTTTTTAAACTTTAGTACGCATAATTCTTTCTAATGTATTAAAAAAATATCATAATCTACAAAATCTGCAAATGTAATAAACTATTTTTGTAAAATTGATAAAAATTAAAAAAAAAAAATACTGACAAATATCTTACCTGGTAAATCAGAAAACAATAATATACATTCATTGAATCCTGATTCTAAAAGTACAGTCCGGAGCTGTTGTAAAATAGAAAAACCTATGAAGAGAGGAAAAGAAGCATTTCCAAGCAGCAATGAATCCCATAAGTTGAGAATTTTCTGTATGGGGAACACATCTAAAAATAATACATAAAAAGGATAAGTATGAATGAATGAATATATATATATATTTCTTTTATGGCATCATGTCCATAAACTCCACAAATCCTACTTGCTATTAGGAGTATGTTGATAATGCTCAGCTGTATAATCAATTTTTTAAAGTACAAAAGAGATATACAACAGGCATGGAATGAAACTAAAACTGTATTTTTAAGATCCATTTCTTATTATTTGCAAACAAGTTGAGCAAAAATGCTGGCAAAACAAATATAACCACATGGACTTTTCTACTGACTCTATACATAAGTAAGTAAAGTACATAGTATCTGTAATTCAAAACAGGAAAATAAATGAAATAAGAAGAATGCCAAGATAAGTTTATTAATTAGTAATTACTAGAACATTTTATACTAAATTTAAGTTTTTGTTTAATTCATTCCTTAGTATTCTGATAATAAATTATTTAAAAAAATAATACAGAATGATAACATAAAAACTGGTGAGCAAGTTCCTACTAAAGTGACTACGTGTTAAAAGCTCTTACTTTTAGAAATGTGCCAAACAATTTGCCATACATTTATTATCAGTAATTCTCTACTTACGTGAAAACATAGTTAAAAACCAAGGTATTGCAAATAACTCAGGTGAGAATCCAATGTTATTAAGATGATTTGCCAAAAGTGGATCCAAAAATGCAATCAAATGCCTAAATTTTGCTAGATACTCTTTGATAACCAAGGAATTATCTCTTAAAAAGAAATTGTGTAGATATTTGTTGATGAATTTAGTCAAGCAGGCATACGCTCGAGCTGGAACAAATAAATACATTACTAAAATAAAAATGATCAAGCTAAATATAAATATAATTTATTTTGTTTATTTAAGGGGCGAGGTTAGGTCAGTGGTAGAGCACTCGACTAATGTACTGGAGGACCCAGGTTCAAAACCTGAGCGTGCACTAAAGATTTTTTCTTCTAGTGACATCGTTCGAGGGTTGGATTTGGGGTCCCAGATCGCCCCTAGGCTCACCCAGCCTCTAATTAGTTAGTTAATTAATTAATGGGTACCTGCAAAGGGAAATATCAGGCGGCCAGAGCATAGTACTGACCACACTATCTCCCTAGTGTGCCGTATGGTCAAGAATCAGATACCTCTACAGTATCTGCCCCTCTGGGCCCTTAGTGGCCTGTTACGGGAATAATTTTTTTTTTGTTTATTTAAAGTTTAATGTTTAATTGCACATGCCAATTTTTGGGATGGGGTTTCTAAAGGTTACCATTTTCTAGCCAGGATAGGCTGATGGATTATCTTTTTTTTTAAACAATGGAAATCCAACCCACAACCTTAAGCAAGGAGTGCACACACCTCAGCACTAACAGCCAAAAAGAAATAAATCCCTCATTTAAAGAAGCGATAAAATACTGATTTTAATAGAAAATAATAATCATAATAAAATTACGCCTCAAATGTGTAGGCGATCAATCTCTTGACTTTTTTTTTTTTAAAAGCTCAAATTTTCATATAATATTGAAATAGGATCTCTCACACAATATTGTAAACTCATTTTTATCAAAATTATTTATTTATCAATGAAATATACAAAGAAACATAAAAAGGGAAGCAAATGCCCAAATGACACTGCATTTCTTTTTACTGTCACGAATTCGGGAGTAATTTCTTTTTTAATTTTTTTTCATGCTAAAAGTGAGACCTTTGCTAAGGAGGTATTCAGTATGAATGTGCATTGTCCTCTAAAAGGCACCAACATCTCATCATTAGTCAAGAATTACCTTAAACTGACCTATCTTTGACTGCTAGCAATGAAAGAAGACATTTCTCGGATAGAAGCAAGTTTGTCCGTTGGTTGACGTTCCAATCTCGTGTTTAGGTTATCAAATCTCATAGCCCGTAGGAAAAACCTAATTCGATTTAGGCTGAAATTGGCTCGCAAAATCTTCAGAGCAGTTCTATTGCTATTGAAATATTCAGGAAAATTTGCAAGGTTTGTTCATTTCACCACAATAAAAAATAGAGCAGCAAATAATGCTAATATTTCAGGAGCTGTTGTTGGCCTATAATCCCTATCGCCTACCTCAAAGTTATTGCTCCCTTTGGCCAGAGTTTGACGTTCCAATTTTTTCCTTTCAATATAAATATTCTATGAAGTCTATGAAATTGAAAAATTATAGAGGAATGAGAAAAAAATACTTAAATTCTGAATTAGGCGAGTAGAAAGAAAATGAGGTAAGCGCTTGCAAGGTGGTGAACTGACCACCGACCTGTTGGCACTTTTACTGAGAGGCAGAGAGAAGTGATATGAGTGAACTTTGAGCGGAATTTGTCACAAGAGAGTACAACTGAAGAATACATGGCCCTCACACCACCTTCTTACCTTTGTGGAATAAGTCTGGCACGAAATTACAAAAAGGCGGTCACCTCACCTCCCGTGCGAGCACATGAAGGTTAAGAGCCTGGATCCACAAACAATAAAAAATCAATTTTCTTAAGTAATGCAAAACTGGAAGTTACCTTCATTGTGAAAATTTAAAAATAAGAAGGGTGCACATAAGGAATCTAAGCCTTGCCAGTAAACATAATCTGAATGATTTTGAACCCATGCTTTTAGAATACGTTTAAACTTTTCATGTCCTGAACTTGAAGATAATAATTCATTGTATTGGTGGCATCGAGGAATGTCTACTTCAATCTAAAATATGAAAAAAAGATTATTAATTTATGAATAAAAACATTATTTTCTCAGCCTTTGGTCAAAACCAATATCAAAGTAGAGAACTCGGCATGAGCAATCTAAAGAAGGAATTGATGAAGTGGGCGGAAAGTCAATGAAACTTCATTTCACTATATTTATGTTTGCAAGGCTGAGACCTATGGGTGGAAGGTTCTCTTTCTCAAATTGAGGCTGTAAGTCTTTTTATTGCTAAGTATATTCCCTCTAAAGAGACACCACAAAAGTGTGAAACATGTAGGATAGAAAATAAACATCCGTTTATTTATTGTGAACTGAAGTTTGATTGATTTTTTGCCAACTCCTAAATCAGACAAAGAGCCAATTAATTATTAATTAATCTAAAGAAAGTTCAAAAATGTGAAATAATATGTTGCAAACTTGTTTTTTTAAAAAAGTTCATACATTATACATAATAGCTACACCATCTATTATAAAAATTCACAACAAACTTTATTTAATATTAGTTCATAAAAGTCCAAACCTGTCTATCAGTTGGCATAGGTGTTTCTTTATCAATGGAATTATATTGTAATAAATAATCATCATCTACCCTTAAAATATGAGACCATATCTCTGCCCGTAGAAAGGGTGGAATATCTTGATGTGCCTCTTTTAGAAGCTTATCTAGGCTCTGTGGGAGCAACTAAAAATTAAAAAGAATAACCATAGTGATCAAAAACACAGAAAATGAATATGTTTATGAGAATTCATATTTTTTTAAAAATTTCTTCACCAAGAATATAATGTAATTAGCACACTTAAAATTTAACATTAACAAAGGTAACATTAGCATTATATTATTTCTTATGGAGGACGACTCAATTTATATTTAATTTTTTTCTCAATTCTGTTGAAGACTTAGGGTCGATAAAGTAGTTCAGCTTTCTTTACTTTATTTTTAATTTGATGCCCGACATGTTTTCAGATTAGTCACCTCTCTTCAGAGCCTTTCCTATATGAAATTATTTCTTTATATACCTCCAAACAGAAATCATTAATCCCTTTTTACGTACAAAAAATTACTCTTCCTTAAATAATATTATATCGGATACAATTTTTATCAAAGTTCTACCTTCTGTTGAAGAAGGCCTCTGGTAACCATGTGCTCCCAATGGAGGCAGGCATTATACCAACTATCGCGCATGGTTGATGACCAATATGATTGTGTCTTCATTGATATACGTAACTTCTAAATAGATTAAGTCAGGTTCATTTCAAATCCAGGAAAGGTTTTTGAAACCGTGGCTTAACCAACATCTACTTGGAGTCGATCAACACTGGAAATGATTTGAACATATATTTTGTCGAAAACATTTGATATTCTCACTAACACAAGGGACTGTATTGTGTAGTGGGGTTGGCAAAAATATATATAAACAGCAGACTCTCCTTAATCCGGCATTGTTGGGAGCTGGGTACAGTCAGATTAGAGAAAACATCGGATGAGAGAATTCAGTAAGAAGCGGACACTTATGTATTTGAGAAACCTTATTATTTGAGGATATAATAATATGTACCATTTTTAATATTGCATATTTAAGTAATATTTAGGTACCGCATTATAAAATCAATTCAAAATTTCTAAATCCTCACTGGTGTATTATTTGCAAATGCAAAAGTAAAAGTTTCAAGGAATAAAAATATGTAGACAGTTTAACTAAACAAAAAATATTTAATTACTAACTAAATATAAAACTATATTATCACATATGTATGCTTATATTCTATATCAAAAACTAGTTACATGGAAAATGAGATGCTCCAGCCGAAGGTGACTTAGTAGAAACATTTATTTTCTTAGTAGAAATACAAGTTCCTGCCTCTAAAATGAAACATATATGCCTTTTTTTAACTTACAGGTCAATGAAATACCACGAAACAAATGATTGGCTAGCTAGGAAGGAAAGGTTTTCTAGGAACCCTCGAGTCAGTCTAACTCCTGTCAGTTCCGAAATCTGTCATTCATTCCTCTTGGACAAATAGCCGCTAGTGAGAGGCAGTAATACTGGAAGTACGCTATGGTAAGACTAGATAGCTCTAAAGACGAGAAATGAGAAGAAAAAGACGGTGATAAATAAGAGAAGCTCTCGACTGCTGGACAAGTAACAGTAAGTGTGGCCCGGCTTTCCTCCGACTTTTACACAAGTCAACGGTACATAGCCCAACCGCTCTCAACTGCTGGAGCAGTCAACGGTAGAGTATGGGTTAACAAAAATACTTATCATAACTTAAGAACATACAATTAGTTAAAACATTTAAGATGAATTCAGTATTATTTGAATGGAATATTACCGAGTAGATATTTGACTTAATAAAACTGTAAAGAAAAAAAAGAGTAAATACGAACCAAAATTATTGATTTGAACAATTGGATTCTCTTGAACTGGTAATCTATATCTCTTTCCTTGATTGCAAGAGGAAGCTGAGCCATATCATTCATATTACTGAAAAATAAAATGTTTATTAAATTTGAGATCCTATTTGTACTTAATATTGTACATCATGCTTTGATTTGAGATTATGACTTTTAAATGTACACTGAAGACTTTTTATCTAGTTCATAATCATCGCTTAAAACACTGAATAAATTATTGGAACCAGTTCTAAAATAGTTTAATTTCAATAAGATTAAAGAAAGCCAACAGAGAAAATAAGCTGCAGAGAAAGGATGATTACGAATAGTCTGGGCTATCCTAGTTTTTCTAACCAGTGGGCTGCAAACTGGTCTAAACTACTTTCTGAAAGAATTAATCCATGGAAACTAATGTCAAGAATTTTCTGTGGTTCTAGACCAAATTTACTTTTATAAATAACAAATATAATTGATAATGTCATGTTTTTTTTTTTTTTTTTTTTTTTTTTTTTTTTGTGGTAGTATAAGCAAATATTTTTAAGCAATCTCTTTTAGATAGTTTGTAATACATTGATTAAAGATTGTTAAATGCTGCTATAAGTTCACATTTTTCAGATGCTCCTTTGTATACAAATAGAGCTACAATCACCTGCATTTAACAGCAATAATAATAATTTTGTAGTGATGTCAATAAAGAACATTCTTAACCCTTCAACCATACTGACCGCATATCTTGCTGTTGCAGGCAGCAATAGCTGTGGCCCCTCTGCTATGACTGCATATATGTGGTCTGGGCTCTAAACTTGCCACGGATGTGCCTATTGGGTTGTGTGATTAAAACGGAGTTGATGCTACTACTTCAATATTTTGAAGTTGTAACTACCTTTAGTGTGATTAAACCGGACCTGCAACTACCCCCTGTAGATATATCTCGGTTTTCCCGGAGAGGTAGTTACAACTTCTTTCTTGGTGTGATAAAAGAGAAGCTACAACTACCTAGGTGTAGTTACATCTTCGATTTCTTGAAGTCTGAGGAGGAGCAGACTTCACTTTTGTCAGTTATTCTTCAAGATCAGGAATATTACTACATTTATTATTACTTTGGTTCAGGGACGTATATAGGAAATAATTTGTGATAATAACGGGGAGTTTGGGGCTATTTTACACCCAAACAAATTATTTTTTTCTGGACTAAGTGATATTATTTAATTTATTTTTACACATTATTACCGACTAATTCAAATTAAATTTCGAGGGGGCCCGAGGATATAGAACGTGTTTTTGGGCAACTGAAACAAAGATTCCCAATTCTTGGCAATTGTGCAAATCTAGCACTTGAAAGAATACCAAAACTAGTAATGAACTGTGCTTTACTGCATAATATTGCTAAAAATCTTAAAAAGCCTTTAAATTTTGAGGAATTTGACGACATTGCAGAGTGTGTTTCAACAAAAGTTTGTGGAGAAGAAAAGCGAAATAAAATGGTAGCCTTTTTATCTTCAAATTATCAGAATGCCTAATGCATAATTAACTAGTATATTTGAATTAATATAATTTCTATAATAAATCAAGTTTTACATTACTCACTTTGTTTGTTAAATCAATATAATTTTTTATATAGCGAATCTCTATCTAGAGATTTCTTATCAGTTATTCTTTCATCTTAGATGACGGTGACATTTTGCACAATTTAACTACTGCTCAACGATAAGAATGAATATGTGCCTAGCAATGACTGACAAGGAAGAGTACTAACGAAAACAGGAAATGAAACCTGTATGGGCAGGAAAGAGTCGACACTTTCCAACAAGAAAGGTAGATACTACTACAGGGTAGATGAATCTACCCCTAGTTGTAGCTTCAGTTTTTCCAGCTACCACTCCATCGAGGGTAGTTGTAACTATGGAGTGGTAGTTTAGTTTTTCACACAAAAACTAAATATTGATTTCTGATGTTTCATTTATTATTCTTTTATTCTTCTCTATATGTATACATTAGTCTTATGTTAGGATTAAAAAAAAAAATGAACATTTATAAATATATATCTTTTTAGAACAATAAATATATAAAAAAAGGACATACTATTAAAATAGGCAAGAAAATGTATATATATATATATATATATATATATATATATATATATATATATATATATATACACTTTTTCTTCCATTGTTGACCTTAAACTTCAATATACTTGTTTTTTGTAGCCAATAGGTCATAAAAACACTCCTTTCACTTCCTGTATTTTATTATTTTCACCCTAACCGGTTTCGAGCTATTCTGCTCCTCCTCAAAGGGTATTTCCTACAATTATTTGTACATTATACATGTATAATTTGATTGGAAGAATTACATTTTTACAACATTGTGTGTGTACTTACATTCGATGGTCATTTCCCATCACGTACATTTATATAAAGTAATTTTAATATTGCATAGCAATATGCGTCTCAGGGTTATGAAACACTAGTATCCTAACCTTCCTCCCCGTAAACCTGTCTACAGTCCCCGTCATTTCTATTCTGCAATACAAGGTTCTGAAAGATTTTATTTAAGTATTTGATGTCCTTTTTTTTATTTACCACCTGTTCCTGTCTTTCTACAATATAAAGGTTTTCTTTAATCTTTCTTTTGAGGCTGTTTGGTTCTTTATCTAAAATTTTTGCTTCTTGAAAATTGAATGAGTGGGAATTTTCTGTGGCGTGTTCTGAGAGAGCCGTTTGACATTGTGAATGATCGTCTACACTTTTTGCATGCTGCATGATACGCTTTTTGAGAATTTGTTCGGATTCTCCTATATATTTTGCGCTACAGTCCCCACATTCTAGCAAATAGACGTTATATTTAGTCAAAAGTTTGTCCCTTTTTATTTTGATATTACTAAAATTATTTTCTATTTTACTATTATATCTCCATGTTACATTCGCTGCTTTATTACAAATTGATTTTAGTTTATGTTCTATTGTCGGATTGTATGTGAAACTGTACCATTTTGCACTATTGTTGTCTTTGTCTATTGAATTGTTTTTGTCCTTAGTTGTCCGTTGTTCCCAAATATGTATATTACTGTTACCTACGTCCGTTAGTTGTTTCGGTTCTGTAATAATGAATTTGTCCATCCTGGTTTGTTTTAATTTTTTGTTGTTGTTAGTCTTATTTTGTTCTCTGTCCTCCTCTGTTCGTTTTCTTTTATTGTCCTTTTTATTGCTGTCCATTTCTGTCCCGTTCCATTTTTGTTTCTTACACGTATTGTCCGTATTAGTTATTGTGTCATCCCGTTTCCTTTTCTTTATTATATTATTACCTTCATACCATTTCTCCCACCATAAGTCATTGTCAAATGGAAATATATGTGGATCATACTCCACCTTTTGTTTATCGTTTACTTTTTTCTTTGAAAATCTTATGTTTTTATAAGCCTTGTGTATTTCATTTCTTATTATTTCTATGGGATATTGATTTTTTAAAAATATTTGTTCTATTTTATTTTCTATTTCTTTATAGTTATTTGATGTAGTTCTTTTATAGGCTGTTAGCATTCTGTTATATATTAAGTTTTTCTTGAATTTGATTGGATGATTGGAATAAAAATTGATTGTACGTTCCGAAGCTGTTGCTTTCGGTTCCCATTTGAATTGTAGTTTATTACCTCGTTTAATAATTCTCATATCCAGAAAAATCAGCTCATTATGTTTTTCCTTTTCCAATGTAAATTTTATAGTTTCAAACCTACTATTGCATTTATGTAGCAACGCTTCAATTTCGTTCCCCTTGACACATATCAACAGATCGTCCACGTATTTGTATAAGAATTGTATGTGTATGTCAGTATTTTTTATTACGTTCGTTAGTAAGTCATTCATTACCAGTCCACTAAGTACACCCGACAATGGGTTACCCATTTGTAAACCTCTTTTTTGCTGGTAAATTTTATCCTGAAATTTAAAATAACCCCCTGTGCAACATAGTTTAAGTCCCTCCAAAAACATGTGTTTATCTTTAATTTTAGTTTTTTCTTTAATTTTATCCCAGTTTTTATCAACTATTTGAATCGCTTGGTTAATCGGAATATTCGGGAACATATTTTGAACGTCAAATGAGACCAAACTATAACTAGTTGGCACCTCCATATTGCTTAATTTTTCCTTAAGTTCCACAGCGTCTTGAACGTCAAATGGATTGTCGTCACAAAAGTCTTTTAAGTCCTTTTTTAACCACCTGGCTAATCTTTGTGTTGGGGATTCACACGCACTAACTATTGGCCTTAAGGGTTTATCTGGTTTGTGTACTTTAACTAAGCCATATATGCTTGGAATAAGACTATTGTTGTTTACTATTGTCTTAGCTTCTGCTTTTTCAATGTATTCCAATTTAATGAGTCTCCTTACAAATGATTTAACCTTATTCTAAATAAAATTAAAGAAAAAACTAAAATTAAAGATAAACACATGTTTTTGGAGGGACTTAAACTATGTTGCACAGGGGGTTATTTTAAATTTCAGGATAAAATTTACCAGCAAAAAAGAGGTTTACAAATGGGTAACCCATTGTCGGGTGTACTTAGTGGACTGGTAATGAATGACTTACTAACGAACGTAATAAAAAATACTGACATACACATACAATTCTTATACAAATACGTGGACGATCTGTTGATATGTGTCAAGGGGAACGAAATTGAAGCGTTGCTACATAAATGCAATAGTAGGTTTGAAACTATAAAATTTACATTGGAAAAGGAAAAACATAATGAGCTGATTTTTCTGGATATGAGAATTATTAAACGAGGTAATAAACTACAATTCAAATGGGAACCGAAAGCAACAGCTTCGGAACGTACAATCAATTTTTATTCCAATCATCCAATCAAATTCAAGAAAAACTTAATATATAACAGAATGCTAACAGCCTATAAAAGAACTACATCAAATAACTATAAAGAAATAGAAAATAAAATAGAACAAATATTTTTAAAAAATCAATATCCCATAGAAATAATAAGAAATGAAATACACAAGGCTTATAAAAACATAAGATTTTCAAAGAAAAAAGTAAACGATAAACAAAAGGTGGAGTATGATCCACATATATTTCCATTTGACAATGACTTATGGTGGGAGAAATGGTATGAAGGTAATAATATAATAAAGAAAAGGAAACGGGATGACACAATAACTAATACGGACAATACGTGTAAGAAACAAAAATGGAACGGGACAGAAATGGACAGCAATAAAAAGGACAATAAAAGAAAACGAACAGAGGAGGACAGAGAACAAAATAAGACTAACAACAACAAAAAATTAAAACAAACCAGGATGGACAAATTCATTATTACAGAACCGAAACAACTAACGGACGTAGGTAACAGTAATATACATATTTGGGAACAACGGACAACTAAGGACAAAAACAATTCAATAGACAAAGACAACAATAGTGCAAAATGGTACAGTTTCACATACAATCCGACAATAGAACATAAACTAAAATCAATTTGTAATAAAGCAGCGAATGTAACATGGAGATATAATAGTAAAATAGAAAATAATTTTAGTAATATCAAAATAAAAAGGGACAAACTTTTGACTAAATATAACGTCTATTTGCTAGAATGTGGGGACTGTAGCGCAAAATATATAGGAGAATCCGAACAAATTCTCAAAAAGCGTATCATGCAGCATGCAAAAAGTGTAGACGATCATTCACAATGTCAAACGGCTCTCTCAGAACACGCCACAGAAAATTCCCACTCATTCAATTTTCAAGAAGCAAAAATTTTAGATAAAGAACCAAACAGCCTCAAAAGAAAGATTAAAGAAAACCTTTATATTGTAGAAAGACAGGAACAGGTGGTAAATAAAAAAAAAGGACATCAAATACTTAAATAAAATCTTTCAGAACCTTGTATTGCAGAATAGAAATGACGGGGACTGTAGACAGGTTTACGGGGAGGAAGGTTAGGATACTAGTGTTTCATAACCCTGAGACGCATATTGCTATGCAATATTAAAATTACTTTATATAAATGTACGTGATGGGAAATGACCATCGAATGTAAGTACACACACAATGTTGTAAAAATGTAATTCTTCCAATCAAATTATACATGTATAATGTACAAATAATTGTAGGAAATACCCTTTGAGGAGGAGCAGAATAGCTCGAAACCGGTTAGGGTGAAAATAATAAAATACAGGAAGTGAAAGGAGTGTTTTTATGACCTATTGGCTACAAAAAACAAGTATATATATATATATATATATATATATATATATATATATATATATATGTAGTTTGTTAACAACCAGAGGCATGACCAAAGCCCACTTAAAAAGGAGAATGGAAAACATTTGTTTTTAAACTGTAAGAAAGTAAAGTTGGTAGAGAAGCGGCATCAGAATGAGGGAAGAATGTGGAGGGGCACTGGAACTGGGAGTGCCGTGATCCCATCTCACAGTTACAGTCTAGCTGCTAGTCCCGCAAGACCATCAGCAGTTATAGGGTTAATTTGAAGCTGAATAATTTCAAATATAATAATTATTCATTTTTTGGCCTATCTTATTAGTATTAATCTATTCCTGCACTGGAGTAGAGTATAAAATGTAAGTAAATCATTGAATATATAAATGGATTTTATAGATGAAGGCTTCATTTATCTTACTAAATAAAAAGATCCATTTGCTTGAAAAATATTAATTCTATAAGTGCACTTAAAAACACATAACATCTGAGTCAATCGGCATTGATTAAGTCATACTCTGTTACTATCTATGTTTTTAAGCAGTCATGCTTTTTGGAGACAATTCGCCATAGTATGAAAATTCTGATAAGGAATTTTGTCCATAACTAACTAATTTATCATAAGTGTAAATAGCTGGGAAGTCACACAGTTCATTAATTACCTTAATAAAATTGAAGACACCTATCAATTCTATAATAGAAATAAGAGCTCATTCCTTCAGAGTTTACACTCCTGGGAATGTCTTCTCAAAGTATATGGACTATGTATACCCTCTTCTCATATATATATATATATATATATATATATATATATATATATATATATATTCCACTTTTTCTTGTTTGTTTTTCTGGCAGGGGGTCGATAAAGCAGTACACTCTTTGTTCACATTAACTGCTTTATTTGTTATGTTGGGCAAAACATAACAAATAAAGCAGTTAATGTGAACAAAGAGTGTACTGCTTTATCGACCCCCTGCCAGAAAAACAAACAAGAAAAAGTGGAAAATATATATCGGGTCATCTTTCACAAGAATTAATATATATATATATATATATGAGAAGAGGGTATACATAGTCCATATACATATATATATATATTATATATATATGTATATATATTATATATATATATATATATATATAAATATACATACATATATACATACATACAGAGGAACATGGATAATTCGAAGTCATCGTTAATTCGAATATTTCTCTCGGTCCCTAGAATTTAGGACATAAATAATGTAAAAAAAAATTGTGGTTAATTTGAATTTTTTATGAGTCTTTATCTCCAATGGGAAGTGGTCGATCTTAAATCTTGTGAAAATATTCTCCCCTCGGGTAAGAAGGATAGTAAGATACGGATGTAGGGGTTCTGGGACAAGAAGTGCGGCGGTCTCATAATCTAGTTCTTGGACTCTAGGAGTTCTGGAAAGTGGTGTGTCACACTTCCTCCCTTCCAGGGGTTGTTATCGTTACATCCTGTTGTTTTATTCTAGAATTCCCTCCCATCTTCATTTCATATTCAGTTGTGTCAGTCAGCGCCTCTATCTTTTTTTTTTTTATATATATATCTTTATTCATCATTATATGTATAATGTCATGATTGATTTATAGGGAAAAAAGCCCATTGGCCAAAACCTATTAGCGTGAAATGTTAACAGATTGCTACTTGTTTAAGTGGGACTATTTACAATATTTACATTATAATATTTACATTCTACAATTGATCTCGTGGCCATTTGCGCTTAAGGCGACGGAGAGGGTTACCGGGAATGGTGGATGAGGATAACTTATTAATTAGGGGATTGTAGTGACCAGGCAAACGGGAGTGGAAGTTCAGGTATCGGGTTTGGGACAAGGTTTGGACAAAGGGGATTTCTAGGTCATTGTGGATAGTGAGGTTGGAGACATAGAAGGGAGCATTAACTATTTTTCGGAGTATTTTGGATTGGAGGGATTGGATTCTGAGGATATTGGATCGCTTGGCACACCCCCAAACTTCCAAGCCATACGTCCAGGAGGGTTGGAGTATTGCAGTATATAACAGTCTCTTGTTCTGTAAAGATAGTTTGGAGCGAGAGTCTAGTAGTCTGGTTAGTAGTTTAAAACGTCTGTTTGTTTCCTGTCTTTTCTTTTGTATGTGTTGGCTCCAGGTAAGTCGTTTGTCGAGGGTAAGGCCGAGGTAGGTAACTTGGGTTTTTTGACAGATTTCTCTTTGGAAAAGATTGACGGAAGGGCATTTGGATCTTCGAAGAGTGAATGTAATGTGCGAGGATTTTTCTGGGTTGACTTTGATCCTCCATTTTATGAACCATGGTTCAAGCAGTTGGAGATGGGATTGAAGATGTTTGGACGCTTGTATAGGATCTGAATTGGATGAGAGGATGGCTGTATCGTCAGCAAAAGTAAAGAGGGTTGTGGAATGGTGGATGGGCATGTCCGCAGAGTACACAAGGAATAATATAGGACTTAGGATGCCGCCTTGTGGAACACCAGCAAGCTGAGGAAAGAAGGAAGACAGAGATGATCCGAACGATACGTTGAAAGATCTGTTGGAAAGATAGGAATTTATTATTAGGTAATAGGTCGAGGGGAGGATTTTTTTGAGTTTGAAAAGCAAGCCCTGGTGCCATACTCGATCAAATGCTTGCGCGATGTCAAGGAATACACCAGAGCAATACTTCTTCTGCTCAAAGGAAGAGGAGATGGAGTCAACTATTCTGTGGCATTGGTGGATAGTGGAATGGGATATTCGGAATCCAAATTGGTGGGAAGGGAAACAGGGTTCGAGAATGGGGATTAGACGTTTCAGGAGAAGCTTTTCGAGGATTTTTCCCATAATGGGAAGGAGGGAGATAGGGCGATAAGACGAAGGATAATTTACAGGTTTTTTGGGTTTGTGGATCATTTTAATGGTTGATAATTTCCAGGAGGTGGGAAAGTAGGTTGTTCTAAGGACTGCATTATATATATAGGTTAGGAATAGGATACCTTTTTTAGGCAGGCGTTTTAGGATTAAGGGGGTGATAAGATCAGGTCCTGGCGCCTTACAGTTTTTAAGTTTGTGGACCGCTAGGGAAACTTCGTGAGGATGAAAGGATGAAGGAGGAGGGGAAAGCGGTAAGGCTGAGTCAAGGAATTCTGCTACATTTAAAGAATGGATAGGGTTTTGGATGGATTCGTGGGGACGGAATACATGGGAAAGGTGGGATGCAAAGGATTCAGAAATTTCGGAGTCGGTTTTAGCCCAGCTGTTATCCTCTCGACGGAGAGGATGTGATGGATTTGGATGGGATAGGATTCGTTTCGTGGCTGTCCATAGAGATTTGTCGTCGGGAGTAAGTTTGTTAGTGTATTCAGAGAATTTGTTGTTAAAGTGTTTGTGTAGTTCGTATTGTAGTTGTCTAGTCAGTTGGTTGAGGCGCGTCTTGTCAGATGGATATCGTGTGTTTTGCCATATTCTTCTGGCTCTGTTTTTTTCGGTTCGAAGGAATTGTATATGATCGGGGAAATACGTTACTGGAGGTGATCTATGAGGACATTTCTTAGTAGAAATAAGGAGTCCAGTCTGGATGTCTGTAGTCAGTTTGTTTATGGCCGAGTCAATATCATCTTTAGTCTTAAGAGGGATATTTAGGTTTAGAGAGGAATTTAGGGAGGATTGAAATGAGTGCCAATCAACTGGGCCGTTGATGAGGGATGGGCGACGAGGACGAGTGAAAAGATTAGGATCAATGTTAAAGGAAAGCAATATAGGACTGTGATCAGAGGATAAATCAAATAGGTTGGAAATATGGAAAGGAACATGTCTGACGCCATGTGTTACAAAATAATCTACTATGTCTGGAGCTTTGGATCTGGAAGTAGGCCAGTAGGATGGATTGGGAGGAGGAATGATTTTCAGATTGTGGGAATGGATGGTTTGGTGAAAAAGGTTGCCT
Source organism: Gonocerus acuteangulatus (assembly GCA_946811695.1). Classification (NCBI taxonomy): domain Eukaryota; kingdom Metazoa; phylum Arthropoda; class Insecta; order Hemiptera; family Coreidae; genus Gonocerus; species Gonocerus acuteangulatus. Next base: position 57,485,727 of record OX328132.1, read on the forward strand.
CGAGAGTTGGAGGTTCGGCATCCAAATTCGGGATGTTTAGCATTGTAATCCCCTCCTGCAATAAATCTGGGACCTAAAGAGGAGAAAAAGGAATTGAGGACGGAAGAAGAGACTGCTTTGTTGGGTGGGCAATAAGCAGAAGAAATGGTAATCGGGACATATGTAGGGGATTGGAGGGTAACTGTGGTACTCTGCAGACATTCCAGGGCAATAGGTGAAGGATCGGGATAGTGGGAAATGGAGGATTTGATTAGGATGGCAGTACCCCCGTGAGCAGTACCGTCTGGGTGGTCCGTTCTGTATGTCCTATATCCAGTAATATAAAAGCGTAGTCGGTTAGTCAAGTGAGTTTCTGTAATCAGGGCTATGTCAATGTTTTTGTCTTGAAGTAAGTGAGTCAGTTCGTCTTTGTGGGCTGGAAGTCCATTGGCGTTCCAAAGGAGGATTGAAAGGGATTTAAAGGAGAGCGCGGTCATGGATGAAGGACGGACAGGATGCTGGTCACTTTGTGGAGGAGGTCAGTGAGGGGGGATATGAGGGCTTGAAGGTTTTGAATTATTTGATTTAAGTTTACAAGGGCGGTTGTGATTGAGGAGAAATCAGGGGAGGATTTGGGTTGGGGGATGGTAACCCTCGGGGGAGGTGGACGATGGGGGCCAGGAGTAGGAGCAGAGGTGGATGTAGGTGGTTTGGGAAGATTCGACCGGAACGCAGAGGCGTAGGTTGTTCTTCCTGGATGTGGTTGACTGGAGGGCACAGGCTGATAGTCCACTGGAGGCTTCGGTAGGGGTGGGAAGGTTGTAGTATCCTGACTGGGTGCTGCAGGGCCTGTTTGTGAAGTGGTTCTTGCAGGGCCACGTTGTCCACTCCTAGATCTTCTCCGTTTGACTAACTCCTGGTAGGCGCTACAACCGCGGTAGTTTGCAGGGTGGGCTTGATGGCAGTTTATGCACATAGCTGGCGTGTCTCTGGTTTTCGAGCACTCATTCGATAGGTGAGGGCCTGCACACTTCACACACATGGGGTTAACCCGGCAGAACTTCTTGGTGTGATTAAAGCTCTGACATCTTGTGCATTGAGGGATGTCCTCTTTCTTATGTGGTTCTTCCACTGTTATTGCTGTAAACAGCAGAGTCTTCAGTGAAAATATGTCTCGATTGTTTGGTGCAGGTTTTAGGTTGATGAAGAATAGCGGGAGTGGAGTTCTTGTGGTTTTTTGTAATACGTTACAGGCATCTAGGACCTGGAATCCTAGTTTTCCCAATTCCGAAATAATCATTTCTTTTGGCGTTGTGGGATGTAGATGCCTTATGACCACCCTATATGGTTTGTTTTCTTTGAATTGGTAAGTGTAGTATTCCAAATTTTTGGCTTGGAGGAGTCTGACGATTTTTCTGTACGTTTCGGGATTTTTTGCCTGAATTGTAAATGCGTTTGTTTTTGATTTGCAAGTGAATGTTGTTTGGCCGACTTCTGTTGCTATTGTGTTGCATATGGCGAGGAAATCAATGTCCGGCTTTAAATTTATAGGTGGTGGTTCACAGGAGTCATCGAAGTCTTCCTGGTCCGGCTCTATATCGTCATCTTGGTCTTGTGGTGCTAGTAGTTGGAATGAGTTGGGTGAGGTGAAGTCTGGCTGATATTGTACTGGTGGAGGATGGCGGTAGGTCTGGCGGGTTGATGACGCACTCGATGATGAGCCGTCTGTCTTGGCTTGTTTCTTCTTTTCTGGGGAAATATTAGGTGATGCTAGGTCGGAGGCTCTTGATCTTTTTGAAGTGTTGGTGCTGGAGTGTATGGAGTTTTTTCTGGAATGGGATGCTTCCATATTTTTATTGTTCATTTTTATTTCACTTATTTTTAAGTCAAAAAATATATATATATATGAATTAAATATTTAACCCCTAAAAATGGCTAAATGTATTATTTAGAATAAAAAAAAAAAAAAAAAAAAAAAAAAAAAAAAAAAAAAAAAAAAAAAAAAAAAAAAAAAAATATATATATGGTGATACTGCGAGCTACGATCTCAGGACTTTTGACGTGAGAGTAGCGAGCGCTACCCCTGAGCCAAGGAGTAGTAGGCTGGAGAGAAGGGAGTAAGCCGGGTCCTTGAATGGAAAACAGTAGCCTCTCAGCAGGGGCAGAGGGTAGACCCCTAGGCCGGCAGCAGCAGGAATCCCCCACTCCTGGGGCACAGCGTAAATCACTTCGAAAACTATGAGATTTTACTTACAGTTTTTCTAGTGAAATGATGAAGTAAACGCTGTGAAACTTTACACACTGAGTGTTTATAGTTATGGCAGGTTCTCTGCCATTTTTCACGAACTAAAACGACTTTAAACCACTGTTTTGAGGTGAAAAATCAGGAGCTCTTTATAACACTGTGACACTGGCAATGGCTAGGACACGACCAGTCAGCGCCTAGATCTGTTGTATTGTTTGTGCCTTGAATTTCTGGTGTACAGTGCAGTTCAGTGAGTTGTTGATGTAAGATGTCGAAGCCTAGAAGTTATAAAACTTTAACGTTGTCAGAGAAAATAGCTGCGATTAATGAAATTGAAAAAGGAATAAAGAAAAAACCTGAAATTGCCAAGGACTTTGGAATTCCTCCTAACACTTTACCAACTTACTTGAAAAAAAAAAAAACTTTTTGCCCATGAAAATGACTTTTTGTCAAAAGAATAGACTTTTATTTTTTATTTTTTGATAAATTATTTATAACTTATGTACGTAATCATCAATTCATGAAATGTTTATTTGTCTTTAAATAAAATGTATTTTTTTTAAATGTGAAAATATGAAGTTCGATTTTTTAGCCCTTTATTTTCAAACACTTTTGTAATTCGAATTTTGGATAATTCGAACTTTTTTATCGATCCCTAGGGGTTCGAATTATCCAAGTTCTACTGTACATACTTTTTAATTAAAAAAATGTGAAAATAGGAAGTTCGATTTTTTAGCCCTTCGTTTTCAGAAACTTTTGTAATTCAAATTTTGAATAATTTGAACTTTTTTATCAGTCCCTAGGGGTTCGAATTATCCAAGTTCTACTGTGTATATATATATATATATATATATATACACATATATATATATATACATATATATATATATATATATATATATATATACATATATATATATATATATATATATATATATATATATATATATATGTATTCTTTAATAATGTATTTGATAGTACAGCTCTAATGCTCTGCAGGAATTGCTTTTTCAATAGTATGAACCAAGTAACCCTAAAATTGATTACCCACCCCCCTAAGCTTTTGTTTGCTTAGTTTAATAATAATAATAATAATAATAATAATAATAATAAATAAACATGAACAGTAAGCTCGGAACAAAAACTGTTCTCAGACTGACATAAAACAAGTCTTAAAACCTTCATTGGATTTATGAGATAAATAAAAATACATACAAAATCATTTTAATTAATGAGTCCACTTTGATGTTTCAAAATTATTGTTATAAATACATAAGTTATATAAGAATGGCTACATAAACGAATACATAAAATGGCTGGATTATTTTAAATAAAAAATCATACTAATTAATGGCAATTGTAAGGCAAGTACCTTTTACACAAAGGCGTAGAAGGAAAAGATAGAGGCAATTCTGAAAATCGTTTCAATAAATGATCAACAATTATAAAAACAAGTTGTCCATCAAAAATTTTGGCATCATCAGTTTTTTGTCCATAACAGACTCCTTCAAGTAATAAAAGGCTGAAAAAAATATTAAATCAAATATAAATATTATTTAGGCATAATTGAAAACAATTTTATTGTTTTCTAAAATTAGAGAAATATAAATTACAGTAGCTCAAAAAAAATAAAAATTTTGTTCTAATCATAATCAGAAAAGATAGCATATCTCAACTAAAAACTCCGGAGGTTCAATTCTAATGTCAAATATGAAGAAAACAATGAGACCAGTCCAGTTTTTAGACTATCTCCAGGAATGAATGGGGTGCCATATTTGTTTCTTTGATTTTTAAAACATATGAATATAATTATCTTAATAATACAAAAATAAACTAACAGAAAACTATTAAGTAAAATTTTGAAGTAAAATGAAATCTTATGAGAGTTGTAATAAATAATTATTACAAAGAAAACAACTGTTTTGCTAGGGGTCTCTCTGTGATCTAGTGGCTAGCGCCTTAGATTCATGAGTGGGAGATGATGGGTTCGATTCACACCGGCGCACAGTGTAACGAAGTAGTGAGGATTATGGACAAAAATCATTAACCACTAGTTATTTTCAAATAAACATTTTTATTAACTGAAATCAACTCAAAACAAGGTAACAATAGTATAATAATGCATACTATACAGCTATAATAATATTAATTGTAATATTAATAGAAATAATACAGCAGGCAGCCAACGGCCATAGCCACGTTGAATACACCAGTTCCCCTAGATCACCGAAGTTAAGCAACGTCGGGCGTGGTCAGTACCTGAATGGGTGACTGACCATGTGCTGTTGGCATTAGAAAAGGGTGGCAACCTGTAGATAGCCAGGCGCTAATGACCAAGTTGTAGATGCGCCGTAAAAAATAAAAAAAAAAAATATAACAGGCAATAATATTATTAATAACAATATTATAAAATATATTATAACTGTAACATATAATGTACTAATAGTATAGTAGTAAATTATACTTATAATAATATTGCCATAGAATAATAATATTTTACCATTTTCTATGAAACGTATTAAATAATTTCTTAATTCCGAGTCTGAATCGTTTTTGGATTCTTGAGAATGTAAACTTACATCGAAACCAATATCTATTTGATTATTAATGCCATCCTCTATTATACATTCATTAATGTCTGGACTGATTTTGCTTTCCCTTTTTATATTTTTTCTCCGCAAAGAAAGCTCTGGGTCAGATATCAGAAGACCCGTCTTATGTCTGCCTCTAAGGAAGCCGGAAGGGCCATCAGGGCGTGAATATCTTTTTTCTTGATAGAAATTAATAACAATTTCTTTTAAGTTGATATATTGTATTTATATAAGAGTTTTTTCTCTGCGGTGAACACGTTCCCACATTTTTTATATATAATATAGGAGTAAACTGGCACTCTTTTTAATATTGCTTTAGGAGCATCCTGCAGATTAAATTGAATCATTTGCCCAAGGATTAATACAGTTTTCTTGGATTTATCCACATTTTTTCAAATTTGGAAGAAAAAATAAATTGTATTATGTGATGGATCTAAAAATAAAAATCTTTGGAATTGGCAAGTTTTGGCAAACTAAATTGCCCTCATTACATTATACTTGAGGTAAACTTTAAGCTCTAAAAAACTTGGGATGTTTTCAGATGAAGTTTTTTTGCTATGGTCTATCAAAATGTTGTACTTAAGAAAAATTTCAAAGATCAATGAAGAATAATTCAGGATAAATAATAAGGGAGTAATTACCCATAATCATTTATATCAGATAAAAAAAGGAATAGTTTTGACGTAATTTCCTTCGGATGACTTAATAAAAACACTGTCCTATCTTCAACGAAAGAGGCTCAAACTGATTGTTGGTATGAAACAGGTTTTAAAGGCTTTGCCTTGTTTATAATGCTGCTAATGTGTTTGTTGATCAAAATAAAACTAATATTTATTAGTTTTATACAATTTTAATTCCTTAAATAGTTTCTAAACTTAGCTAAAGGATTAAAAATTAAATACAAGAAAACAAAAAATTAGGTTTTTGTCCATTGGACGTTACACTGTGCGGCGGCAGGAATTTTCTCTTCTAACGGCTCGTTGGGAAAATTCCTCGCTGGACCCTGGAATGTTGACGCTAATGGCCTGGATGTCAATACGCCGTATAAAAAAAAAAAAAAAAAACTTCTTTAGAACTAAAAGAGCAGGGAAATTTCAAATTTTAGACATACTAGTTAAGAGATAATTTTTTACTAAGTTGGAATAAATGTAAAGTAAACCTAAACTTATATGAGACAAAAAGGAATATTTTGGTGTCAGAAATGTTTCAAGCACTATGTCTGGATCAATATGTGGATACAAGTCTAACTCGTTTTTATTTATACAGTCACATCATGACATCTGAATTGAAATAAAATTTGAAATAGTTTGCTTGGAAAAAAATTAAAAAATCAGTACCTTGGAATTGTTAAAATGGGAGGGTTAGTTCTTATCAGGCCTTCTTTCTTAAGTTCTCCATAAACATCACCACCAGCAAGTTGCCAGTAATGATACAACTCCAAAGAGGAATGTCGCTGAAGAGTAATTATATCATTTGAACTCCTAAAATTAGTAAAATTTATAATTCATAGTTAACAACGAAAAATAGAATATCATACATAGATACATACATTATCATTCTATAATAAAATCAAAACAAATAAATAAGCTATAAAGAAAGGAATAATCCAAAATGACAACAATCAATATATCCAACTCTCATTGGAAGATATAATTGTTCATGAGGCAAAAGGAAAAAGGTGAAGTGAGCCAGTCCTTGAATATGTCAATGAACTCTTAAATAAAATTACCTTGTGAAAAACATGTGTCCTGTATATGACAAGAAGAAAGATGTAATATAGAGATAAGATATTGAAAATTGAGATCAACTTTCTTTATCCCATTTAGAAATAAAATAGAAAATAAAAACACATTGAACACAATTAAAGATAAGAATTTTTAAAATCTATTTTTAAAATAAAAACTCCATACCTCCAAATTAATTTCTTTTCATAATCAATAATTTTAAATATTTCTTCTTTTAACAGATCACAAGCATTAGGTCTATACATAGGATTATATATAAGCATTTTATTTACAAATTCAACTAGGTCACTTGGCAATTTCTAAAACATAAAAAAATACAAATTATAAAACGAAGATATTATAAAAAGAAGTAGGAAACGTTGATCGTCGGGGTTTCGGTCAATGTTCTTATTTAATAAAACACATTTTATGGTTAAAATGTATATTTATTACTGCCGATGTTTCGGCTTGCTATACAAGCCATCTTCAGGGCTATCGAAAAGATTGAGAGCTGTCCCGTTTCAAGAAAAGAACATTGGTCTGTCTTCAGAAATGTTCTTTTCTTGAAACGGGACAGCTCTCAATCTTTTCGATAGCCCTGAAGATGGCTTGTATAGCAAGCCGAAACGTTGGCAGTAATAAATATACATTTTAACCATAAAATGTGTTTATTAAATAAGAACATTGACCGAAACCCCGACGATCAACGTTTCATAAAACAATTATAATAAGGCTAAAGAAATAGACAAGAGATTTATAATGGATAGAACCCAAAGTATTACAGGTGTTGGGAGCCGGTTGGTGAAGGTTCATCATCATGTAGGGAAATGAATAGGCAGAAAAGTATTACTTTTCTTTTAGTACTCAGAACTGAAAACACAAGAGATTATCTCTGGTAAATTAAAGAAAACTATGCTAGAATGTAAGACTTTGTTGTTAGAACATCACAACAGGCTCAAATACATTTGAAGTTTTTACAATGAGTTCACATTTCAATTTTTTTCCAATTCTATGCATTAGTTGAAATATAAAGAACTGAAATGTTTACCAAAAGGAGTAAATTACATGGGCTTATTTATGGTACTTATATTGTAAATAATCTACAGAAAGTCGGATCTTTCAGTAAAATAATTAGTTGTATTTTCGAAATATACAAACCCTCAAAGATAGAGCTTCAGAGTCTGAAAGTATCATTCTTAAGTCATTGTAGTAGGAACTTAAGTATTTCTTTACCCGCAAAATACAGTATCATCACTGTCAAGACACTACAATTAATTTGTCAATCAACACTGATAATTTGTCAGTCAACAATTCTTTTTTGTTGATTTAACACATGTTTTGAATGTATATTTCAATGAAGAAAACTAAACACATACATATAGGACATTAAACACATAATAATGATTCATACTGATTAATGTGTAGAGACTGTGCATATTAACAAGCAACAAATAGCATGTTTGATTAAACACATATAACACATTTTTTATTTATTTTTTTTTTTTTGCAACATCCCCAAGTTACCGGATCCGATTTTGATGAAACATTGTATATTTAATAAATACGGGAAAATAATCAATACGTATTTTTTTATATCGGCCCAATCACACATTTAAGGGGTGAAACCATCCTTCCAAAGTACATCTCTAATATCCCAGACTTTTAAACTATCCCAGATAAGCGAAAATTGTATGGTATTTTTTACATATAAAACAAATTGTTCAAATAATAATTTATTTATAACAAAAACTAATAACAACTACGTTGCTCGTCATGTACCGAACCACGGCGCATCTATCGTACTAATATAAATACATTTGGAAGGCTTCGAATAGAAAGGAACATTTTTTTTTTTTATATATATTTTGTAAAAAATGTCAACACCTACTCGAAAAAAAATCTCAAAGCAAGAAAATACAGAACCAGAAATAACTCAATTCGCCTTCTCCCTCATTAATAAGGAAGACCCTATAAGGCAATACAAAATTACAAATACGTTTCTCATGTACTTATCTTACATTTCACTAAAATACTCATTTTACTGTTAGATGCATTTAAAAAAATAAAATTAAAAATTGAGGTAAACAAAGAAAAAAACCTTTAACCGACAGTACTAGAGTAGTAGAAAGTACTCACACAGCATCTTCGAATTCCTCTTAGAAAGATATATTTCAATCAACAAAAAATTGTTTCTCATTTTACTGATCAATACATCATGAAAATTTTTATGTTGCTAGGAATTTATGCAAGGGTGCTCTTATTTTTCTAACACATCTATTTCTAACAACAGTAAATTGATTCTCATTTTACGTATCCTGTTTTACAGATAAATACATTTCCCTAATAGAAGCAATTACAAAAATGAAAGCAATAAAAAACTAAGGGAAATAGACAAAAATTAAAAAGTGATTTAAACTACGAAAAAAACTCGTTCAAAAGAACAAAACAAACGTGTTTGAAGTTTTAAGCACTTATTTCTCTGATTGACATCGCCTAATCAAAAATGTCATTAGAACCTTTTTTGTAGAAAATTTAGTAAGTTTTCGAACTGTTACAATTCACTTTCCACGATTTCCTAACCGTTTTCGAGATATTAATGAAAGTATACAAAGTTCCCAAAACTTTTCATGTCTGCTAATAAAATATTTTATTCTAACCTTTCCTTATCTCCAAACGTAACCAAAATTTTAACATATTAGTTTTGATGAAATTCGAACATGCAGAAAATGTTTCAACTGAATCCCATTACCAAAAACGTTATTCAACAACTATTTTTTCAATTTTCTCGAAAACAGTTAAAGCTATTGCCTTAAAAATGGTTTCATTCGTTTTCCTAGGCCAAGAAGCCTATAAAACGAGTACTTGCAAGCATATGAAGTAAGCGGAACGACATTCGCTCCAAAAACCATGTTCTAGTGGGCGGATTCTGCTGTTTAACGAATGTGACCTTTCAAATAAGACAAAAGATTTTTGTACCAAATTTCATCAAAATCAGACCATTGTTGAGGCCAGGAAAGCGTGAACAGACATATATATATATATATATATATATATATATATATATATATATATATATATATATATATATATATAAATATATACAAATTTGAACCGCCGTTATTTTCGGTCTCTAGGGGTTCTGAAACGTAAAATTTTCTAGTCGGCACTTCCGGATTGTTTCATGAGGTCAACTTTATAAGCGGGGTTCCTCCCTATGATAAAACCAAAACCATTTTCTTTGAAAACGGTAACAGATATTGCCTTAAAAATGGTTTCATTCCTTTCCCTACAATAAAAAACCTATAAAACGTTTACTTGGAAGCCTACAAACGATAAGCCATAAGCGCAACAATTTTTTCCATGCAACTTTAGCTGATACAACAGTGTTCTGGTAAGCAGATTCTGCTGGTTAACAAACCTGATATTTTAAATTATACAAAGTATTTTTGTAACAAATTTTATCAAAATTGGACCATTTTTAACCCTGTGAGAGCAAACAGACAAATTTGAACCACCGTTATTTTCATGATTTATGGGATCTGAAACATGAAAGTTTCTAGTCGGCACTTCTGGATTGTGTCAAGAGGCCAACCTTATATGCGAGTTTTCTCCCAATAGAAGGATGGAGGAAAGATGCTAAAACATTTAAAAATTGTTAACCAAAGTCTAAAGAAGAAATTTACCATCTTAATTTTCTCTTTATGCCATCAAGGAACATAATTTTGTTTGAGTTTTGCATAGAACTGCTCCAAAAATATAAAAAAGCAAAATAATGAAATCAAATCATTACAAAAACCTACAAACTAAATTTCAAATTGAATGTGCTAAGACCTCAAAATTTCAAAAAATAAAAATAAAAATTAGAAATGTCATCCTTAATGTATCAACCTCTTGCGATTACAGCATTGATTTTCATATTTTTTATGCAATAATTTTGCATTTTTAGCAAAAAAATAGCTTTACTTCTTAATAAGTCAAGATTGAAACATACTTGCAGAAAAATAAGTAATGCAATTAATAGCGTACCTTTAAAATGTGGCACTTATTGCACTGTTCTGCTATACGATAGAAAACATCCTTAACATTAATGAAAGACAAACTTTTTTGATAGGAATCTAAAACATCATCACAAGCAATGTCACATTCCAAAAGTAATTCAGCTAAAATAATTCCTAAGGACCAAACATCTGATTTTCCTGATGTTCTCCGATTTGGTCCCAATAATATAACATCAGGTGCCCAATACTTCGGATACCTAAACAACAAAATTATGTTTAATGACTTTACAAATGAAATAGTTTCAGGTTAAGGTCAAATGTTTAAAACATAAAATACCACCGTACATAGCATTTATACAATGCTTACCTAGGCATAAGTGTATATGTGTTCATGTAAATACAGACATATATATATTTGGATATTTTGGGTCATCTATAAGAATATATATATATATATATATATATATATATATATATATATATATATATATATATATGCATTATGATTTTATTGTGACACAACAATCCATCACAGTAGGATAGAATGGATCAGGAAAAACGGTAAGTGGTCTGTTCTTCTAATATGTAGACAACTGCCAGGCTGCTTTGAGCAGTCTGAGTAGAAAGACATTTTTTTTCACATGAAGTGTGTTTTTTTTTACCTTGTAACTCACAAGGGAACAGCCCCAAGTGTCCAGATCCGATTTTAATAAAATTTGTATATTTATTAAACACGGTAAATATTTATATTGGCCCAATCACACATTTAAGAGGTGAAACCACCCTTCTAAAGTACACCTCAAATATTCTAACTCTTAAACTATCGCTGATAGAAAAAATGTCATAAGCAAAAATTGAATGGTATTTTTTACATACAAAACAAATATGTAAACAAATTGTTTAAATAATAATTTATTTATAACAAGAACTAATTATAACTGTGTTGCTCGAAATGATGGAAATTAAAAATATCAACCATCGTTGAATTCAGCAATCTATTCCTATTCTTTTGTTTCATAACAAAAATGTTGATAGCGAGTAAAAAAAGGCGAAACAAATGTTTCTGTTATCAATAAATTATCATTTAAAAAAATGATTTACATATATGTTATCTATGTAAAATATCATACATTTTTCCCTTATAAATTTTTTTTCTATCTACGATAGTTTAAAAGTTAGAATACTTGAGGTGTACTTTGAAAGGGTGGCTTCACCCCTTAAACATGCGATTAGGTCGATATAAAAAAATACGTACCTATTATTTTCACATGTTTAATAAATTTCATTAAAATCGGCTCCAGACAATAGTGGATGTAACCTTGTCAGTGAGTCTTTGCTGAAACAGTGATATAGCATCAAGTTTTGCCTGTGGCTTGGAAAGACTGCAATGGCAATATTCCAGACGCTTCAAAAAGCCTTGAAAGCCAACAGCTTTTCAAGGTCAAAGTTCAAGAGGTGGCAGAAGGCATTAATGAAGGTTGAATGTATGAATGAGCAAATATCGACCTATAATGATGCTCATTGTTTTTTTTTTGGCGTCTAAGGAATCATAATAGGCAGTCTAGTCGAGGACTTTCAGGGTGCTTCCCAGGCATGGCTTACAAATCTGCAAGTGTATAGAGGATGAGGGAGAGTATTTTGAGGAATTTTAAGCATTTGTTCAGATACTATCAATAAATCAAATTTTCCAAGAAAAGCATTAAAAATTCACCAAATGCCAGATTTTGGAACGAATAAAAGCTACATTGGAATAGTTTAAATGCTACACAACACTATTAATTAAATTGTCATTACCATACAGTAATAAGTGTTAATATGTAAAGCATTCGAAGAATGGCCAAATACCTATCCTGTGAAAAAAGTTTTGTTTCTTATAATCTATTTTTTGAACAATATTCACCAAGCGAAAATTTCTTATACCCCATCATGAGGAAAATAGTGGTGATAAACAAATAAATTTCATTGTCTATTGTTAGCATCTACTGATCTTTTGTTTTACCCCTTGTTTTCTTTAGAAGAAAATTTAAATTTGTTTGCTCAACAAACAAATTGCGGTGCCTTATAACCACTAACTGTTGTGCAAGATGAGCATCCCCAAAGATGTGAAGGATGGGCTGGATCTACTTACACCGTAACTATGGGATAATATTGCGACGATCCCAGTCTCAGTGGCCCTCATTGTTCCTTCTATACTATTTTTCCTGTCTTTCAGTTGTTTAAAAATAAATGTGACCTCTCTTTGTATGCCCCTTCGACCATTGACACTTTTTGGAGGGAAGGAATACGAAAAACTATGAGCCAAGCCAATCATGGAGATTGCAAACAGCATATATGTGTCTAGTGCGGTGTGGGCATTTCATCACTGAGTGTAGGGAAGAAACATGCTAAAATGGGATTTTTCAGCTGGATTATATTGATATTGCGTCTCAAAGAACATAACAACATTATAATCATCCTTTTAATACTATATAAATTATTGGTAGTTAAAATTCTTTTTCTTTAGGGGTCATCATTAACGGGCATTATGGAGTTGATTTAATTTTTCGGTTTATAGAAAGATAGAAATGTGGAAAAAGATAAAATGGTAATTATGAATAACTTACCCAATGGGGAACAAAACATCTAATCCATTGCCAGTCATATAAAACAATCCATAGTTGAATAGCTTCCATGAATTATTGCTAAAAAATATATTTTCCTTTGACAGAGATCGATGTTCAATACCACTCTTATGAATATATGTTAGAGCTTTGAGAACATCTCTTGCAAAATTAAGAATTTCCAACCAGTTTTTGAATCTGAATTCTGTGAGAGGGGTTCCATACTGCTCAGAAACAATGACAGTCCTATCTAATTAAGAAAAAAACCACTAAATTAATTAAAATTCCGACATTAAACAAATAATTTGAATAATCACATATTCTTTGAATATAATATAAAAAAAATAACAATTTGGTCTCACTTTCATTATTATAATATAGGTTTAAATCCTCTAGGACTCACAGTTCGGAGGTCGAGGGTTCGAAACTATGAGCCCAAATAGTTACAGATTTGCGTTATAAGATTTCAATATTACTTTTTTGGTTTCTAATTTATTTTTGCATATATATATATATATATATATATATATATATATATATATATATATATATGTATGGGTTTTTTTGATTCATTGAATTATAACGATTTTATCACTGATTTTCGACCGATAGAAATAGAATAGACAATGAATAATTGTTCACCATTTTCGAAAACATTAATATTTCTTAAAAATCCTATATACGGTAAAACTGAAGTTTAGCGTCCTCACAAACTATTACTTTAACATTTTTCACTATAACGTATTTTGACGCACTAAACACGTTTTGATAGTAAATTTCAATTAGACTTCTTTATTAAGGACTTTTCCATACCTACGCATACACATGTTTACAAATACGCTGTTTACACCAACTTTTATAACCTCCATATCAGTGAAATTTAGTGCTTAATCACTTCTTTCCTAGTTGAGAGCGAGTGTTTTTTAATTATTTATTTTTTTTTACGGATTCGTGTTAAGTGCATTAAAATACGATATAGTGCAAAATTAGAAAGTAATCGGTTGTGAGGAAGCGAAACTTCAGTTCTACCCTATGTACTTTACTAGATTTAACCTTCTTCTTTCAAAATGATTTTAGTTTTTGTTCTAAATTAAAAATTTCCGCCTACAGACTACCCATGAAAAAAGAGGGTTTCCATTTGTCGGATACAGCGCCACCATATTTTTTTGAAAGAATTGAAACTTATTTTTTTTGGTAATAATGAGTGAGAGCTGCCCATAGCCCGATCTTCATGAAACTTCGTATACTTATTCATTTTGACCTAATTAAGAAGAAAAATCACTCGCGGTCAGGCCTAGAACAGTATTTATTAAGCAATAAAGTTGAGTGTTATACAGGTTAAAAGCTGGTGTAAACGACGTATTTGTAAACACGCGCATGCGCGGTAATGTCAAATTAGGAGAGCCAGAATTGACCTAACTCCGATTTTCCTAAAACTTTGTATAATTATTCAATTTAACCCAATTATGAATAAAAACGTGAAAAAAATATCACAATCGACTAATTGTTTTCCCCATTGTTATGATACAGCTCGTAATGTTATGATAAAACTCGTTTATAGCCTGTATATCAGTCAACTTTAGTGCTTAATAAATACTGTTCTAGGCCTGACCGCGAGTTACTTTTAATTTTATCTTCTTAATTAGGTCAAAATGAGTAAGTATATGAAGTTTCATGAAGATCGGGCTCTGGGCAGCTCTCACTCATTATTACCTTTTTTTTTTTTTCTTGGATACTTAAACATCCCAAAAAAAATGTTGAATATAAATAATTGAAAAATATTGATTCATTTATTATTTATAAATTCAATAAAATGACTTTGATTTTGATCGCACAAGGTAATATTACCCCTTAATAGTTACAAAAAAAAGGATAACAAAAATACAATATAGCAATATAAAGAAGAAAATTTAAATGGAGAGAACATAATTGTAAACAGAATTTAAATTAAAAAAGGTTTAAAGTAGTTAATCTATATATATATATATATATATATATATATATATATATATATATATATATATATATATATATATAATTATATATATAAATAAATTCCTTTGGGGTGTTATATTCCTCTTTAATAGAAGAATATACATCTTCCTGATTAGAGTCAATTTATAAATTGTGTACAATTAGGCTAACTCAATGTTTCTACTTATAAATTTGATCTTCGGAAAGCTCTACAACAATTTTATTTACCAATTTGTTTCAACTATTAATGCTTTATGATTGTTCATTAAATTTGTATAAAATGTGTTTAGACTATTAAGGCTGACAATAAGAGATTGAGGCAACGTAAACATTAAAATGAAGGAAAGATTCTTCTAAGATGTCTTTCTAATTTGAATTTGTTAATAAAAGTTCATTTGGACTCCTCAGAACAAAACGTAGTCTGCCTTGATTTATTTTAACTTTCTAACATTATTGATAAGAACTGAAGACAGATCCTGGACAATGTTAAACATAATTGATTTAAAATTTGAATACTTATACTTGGAAACAATCCTATGGAGAATGAAATAGAAGAAAGACAGAATAAAAATGATATAATAGAGATAAGAAAATAAGAACTTAGAAGCCTTACCATGTTTTCCTCTTAGGAAATCTATATATGAAAATAAATTAGGATGATTCAGTGCTTTCAGATATTGTGCTCTGCCCAAAATTTTAATTGAATTTGGAGTTAATGGTAAACCATTACTCCCACAAAGATCATGAGATCTTTGTTTGGCAACAAATGTCAAACAGGCATAATAATGATTCAAATGAATTTCTTCCATAACCACCGAGGGTAGTTCTTATACATGCATAGCATAACCGAACAGACATGTGTCTGACAGAGTGAAACCTTACACAGCAAACAAATATCTACTTCACCGAGACTCAACCAATTAAGTCTGTTTTGAACATAAACAAAACCTTAGAGGAAACAGTTAATGTACCTACTGCCTCGAAGAGGAGGTTACTGAGTCAATGAATTAGTTCACTGAACCAGGTCTGGAATTTGTTTCTTCCAATCAGATAATAAAAGTTTCATTTCATGGTAATGAAGAATATATATATTGAATTATTTAAGCAAATAAAGAACTTTAAAGCCGATTTTTTGTTGTTGTTTTTTTAGTAAGTAGTAGAAGTATTTATATAACATTATAACTGCAATGATTTTATTATTTATTTACATTAATTATATTTAAAGAAATATATCTGCTTTGATATTTTTTTTGTTGACAATTCAGTTTCTGAATAAAGATTTTGCACTGTTTGATCCGAAACCTTTTCTTCTTATCAATCTTCTCTTATCCGGTGCAATACAACCGCAATATAGTCACAGGCATGGGCTTATATAGGGAGAGGACTGAGGGAGCTGCAGCCCCCAACAAAATCGGTAAAAATCTGTCATAAAACCTTAAAAGTAAATGAAATAAGATCACTTAGTTCAGAAAAAATAATTTTGTTTCCGTTTAATAGCGTTTTAACTTGCTAACTATTCAAAGTTTAAGATTGTTAGTATTCCATACCCCCCAAATGTTCTCTCCCCCCCTTCGAAATTATTTCGTATATACGGCCATGGTAACAGGCATTGAGCCTTCGCGAAAGTTACTTGATTTAATAATCTTTTGCTGATATAAATATTTGATTTATTACAACAAAAAAATGTAAACTACGGTAATACACATCCACAAGGATTAAATTTGTCAAAACGAAGGAACAAGGTTTATGTGGTTCATGTACTGTCAGAATACCATTTCCTAACTTTTCTCCCACCAAATTGCAGCGGCGTATATAGGAAATAATTTTGGAGGGGGCTGGAAGCATTTGGGGGGTATGGAATACTAACAATCTAGAACTTGGAATAGATAGTCAACTAAAACGTTATTACATAAATATATATATATATATATATATATATATATATATTTCTGAACTAAATGATTTAATTTATTTTATTTTTAAGGCTTTTATGGCACATTTTCACCAATTTGGGGGGGGGGGGGGCTGCAGCCCCCCTTATATACGCCTTATATACTGGGTGCAGTATCTATCTTTTCCATCTTGCCGTGAACGCAGTCATGGGCGTATATAAGGGGGGGCTGCAGCCCCCCCCCCTCCCCCGAAATTTTGATTTTATGGTAAAAACATGTCGTAAAACTCTTAAAAATAAATAAAATAAGATCACTTTGTTCATAAAAAATATTTTATTTTACGTGTAATAGCATTTGTGGGTTATGGAATACTAAAAATTTAGCTAAATAAACCTCAATATGATTTTGTTTTAAAAAATCTATTGAGGTTTATTTAGCCGAATCCCAACCATTCCATCTTTACTTATCTCCTCGACGGCTAACTATCTAATCATCATGATAAAAATTTAGAGTTTGAAATAGTTTTAGGCAACTAAAACGCCTAAAACTATTCCAAGCTCTAAATTTTTAGTATTCCATACCCTGGAAATGTTCTCAGCTCCCCCCCCCCCCCGAAATTTTCCCAGCTGCTCCCGAAATTATTTTCTATATACGCCCATGAACGCAGTTATAGTTTAGGTACACAGGCGCATATTTACTATGTTGTTTACTTCTAAAATTTCAAGTGGGTTAGTAAAAAACGTTTCAGTAGTTGTCCTCTTTCAGTTGAAAACTGACCCTACTTAACCACCTAAGTTGAGAAAGGTTGGCTAGCAGAATACACAACGGCAGAGATTAAAATAACTCAAAACCTCGCGTAGGTCCTTCCTCTCTTGAAGAATTTGAACCAAAATAATGCACCTCTTAATGTCATTCCTTAAGGATGCAAACCTCCTGCAAAATATATGAAAAAAAATAATAAATAAAAAAAAATATATATATAAAAAAAATAAAAAGAAATAAATAAATAAAAAATAATAATAAAAAAAATAATAATAAGATAAAATAATAAAAAAATATTAAAAAAAGAAATAATAATAAAATAAAAAAACTAAAAAGATAAAATAAAAAGAATATTAAAAAAAAAAATAATAATAAAAAAAGAAAATATATATATATATATATATATATATATATATATATATATATATATTAAAATCACATCAATATTATATTAATCAAGTTTACGAAAAGATTGTAATTAGTCTAACTTTATTATAATTCTCTTAATTTAAATTATAATTGCCATAGTCTTAGTTTAAATTATATAGCCTTAGTTTAAGTTATAATAGTCTTGGTTTAAATTATAATTGCCATATTGGATTTTAAGATAATGACTGTAATGGTCTTTAACTAATAAATGATATAATCTGTAACTTATTATTTTTAACAATTTGTAACTAAACAAAGCATAACACCATTACACACAGGCAAAGAACTACACCTATCCCACAAACTCACAGGCGTCTCAAAATTTAATTAAATACCTAAAGCAAATATTTATAAAAGAACCCAAACCTTTTCGAATCAACATATTGGAAGGCGCAAATAACCTAGTAGTAGAGCGCCAAACTCCATATCTATCTATCTATCTTGAAGAATTTGTATTAACTACTTCCTAATCACTCCAAGACAATTCATCGTTATGCCTGCGGATTTGAGATCCCCGGCAGATTTATGATTCCAAAAACCTCTCAGTATTATTGAAAAATGCTGTCGAAGTCTACAAAATGTTAATGTTCTTGCAAGTTGAATTTTTAATGTTTTAGCTAATTATCTAATCAGCTTATTAGCCATTGTAGGCAATACATTTATATGTTAGAAATTGTATGAGGCTCTACTAACGTGCTGGAGCTTATAAAAGGAGTATTTAGCAAAGATAAGATAGGCAAGCCTCGAACTTCTGCACGTGGGACGTCGGAATTCAAGTTTTAAGGTTCTCCCCTTTCCTAAAACTTGAAGGTTTTGTAGATTTTTAGCGCGGTTCCTCCCTCCCTCCTTAGGGAGAAACCCCGCTTATGGGTTAGAACTCATGACGCAATCCGGAAGTTCTGACTAGAAAATTTCACGTTTCCGATCCCATACATCACGAACATGACGGTAGTTCAAATTTGTATATATGGGTACCTCAAAAATGGTTCGGTTTTGATGAAATTTGGTACAACGATCTTTCGTCTGACTTGGTCAAATGGTCAAATTCGTTAACCAGCAGAATCCGTTGTAGACGATTTTTTACGGTTGCAAACCTTTTTCTCCATAAACCACTTTATTTTTAGAGAATAAAAATAATGAATGAAGAATGGAAAATAATGAATAATTCATAAAATGAAAAAGAAATCAAGGAATGAATAACTGAAACAATGAATAAATTCTTGTTCAATTTTTTTTAGCACGAGTATCATCGAATGGGTATTAGGCGCCGGGCTACCTACAGTTTGCCACCCAACAGTACATGGTCGGTAACCCATTGAGGTACTGTCCACGCCCGACGTTGCTTAACTTCGGCGATCAACGAGAACCGGTGTATTCAACGTGGCTATGGCCGTTGGCTCATCTCTGGTTATCGCAACACTGAACTATAGCCACATAGAGATGAGCTAGCTAGATTTGGTTCAATGTGTAACGCAAATCAACTGGGAGATCACTTTGTATTATGTATTAATATTAGGATATATCAGATAAAATTATTTAGGGACGCATATGGTAAAAATTGGACCAATTTCTACAAATCCTTAAAGAAGCGTGGAGGGAGATCGTTGTTTATGTCAACTTTTAATTGTGCATAAGAAGTTTAAGTTTTTCGGATAAGAGTTAAGATCTAGTGCCCACCAGAAAACATAGCTTAGAGAAGAAATGCGTTGTAAACAAGAGATCTAGGAACGGTTCCTAGAGCAGGCATGTGTAGCATCCCGTCTCATCTACACCATGTGTTACACAGCTCTCAAATCTAAACAGATGATCTTTCTTCTACCACCGAACTCCGATCCATTAGTACACAGCTACTGGTTCTCAGGCAGTGACAGCCCCTCCTGCTCTATCCCTTCTTCAAGGGGAGAAAAAATCGAAGTAACAGGAAAACACCCGACTCTCAGGAACTCCGACATCTTTGCGTGTTTACACATAATTATTATTCCCGTTGGAAAGCTTAGAATAGAAAACCATCGCCAAAACTTGCGAAACTTCAAACGCTATATCCAAAATTTTTTAATGTTAATATTTTCAACTCAAACCCTCATTTCGGTGTGTCGTTATCGAATTTTCTCTACAAACGGTTAAAGATATTCCATTGAAGGCGGCTTCCTTCGATTCACATAATCATAGTACCTTTAAAAAAAACATTTAAGCAAAGTCTTAAGTGCATTGATTTAAAAAAAAAAAATGTCACCTAAAACACATTGTTCCAGCGTGAGGATACTGCTATATATATACTATCTCCCTATTGTGCCGTATGGTCATGAATCAGTCCTAATCTTACGGTGTGGGGGATGAACCAGGCAACTGATCATTGAGTCTTGCAAAAGACTGGAAACCGCTTGTTGCGATGCAAATATGTATATGAAAGAAGACAACCTTAAAAGGGAAAGTCTGAGGATAGATGAGGAATAGAAAACAACTCTAGTAGTGGGGATAAGGAAACTTGCTGCCCCCCTCCCTGTAGCCCTGCAGCTCGGAATATAGTAGCTGTCATCATTCTCTAACTAGTGTTCTTCCTCATTGGGAAGCGAATTCTCCTCCCATGCAGCAGATCCGAGATTGAATTGAGGCTCTACACGAACTTTCCCCACTATCCTCCTCTCTTTTTGACCTAAACTAGGGGGAATTTATCGCCAACTGACGGCAAGCAGTAACAGCATGGAGAAGGGAAAGTGTTCCAGAGCCACTGGCATAGCTTCCAGTCATCGTCACGATGATAACGCAAGCACAGAAACTTTCAACAGTATCTGTAGAGAGCAACACGTCTAGTGCATAAGACTAATTCAGTGCAG
The DNA here is from genome assembly GCA_946811695.1 of Gonocerus acuteangulatus. Classification (NCBI taxonomy): domain Eukaryota; kingdom Metazoa; phylum Arthropoda; class Insecta; order Hemiptera; family Coreidae; genus Gonocerus; species Gonocerus acuteangulatus. Next base: position 57,506,755 of record OX328132.1, read on the forward strand.
GACCAAAGAAAATTCATGACACCGCCAATGTTTATTATATGTGAGGAAAACAGAGACAAAGCCCTGTTTAAAAGAATGAAATTGAGAAAAACCTCGTTCTATAGAATGAAACCACCAGCAGTACAGTAGTAGAAAATAGTCACACGACATCTTCGAATCCCGCTCGCATAACTCTATTTCTAACAAGAAAAGTTTATTACTCATTTTACGTATACAGTATTACTGGCGAATACAATTCCCTACTATAAGCAGTAACAAATAAAAACAAGCATTAAAAAAACTAAGGGAAAGAGACAAAATGAATTATACAAATAAACGAAACCAACAACTTCAATGTTTTAAGCACTTACTTATGTGAAATTCAGGAAATATCTCAACCGAGTCCCACATGTCTAATTACCCAAATCGACCATTATTTACAAAAACTAGTTTTCCCACTTTCTTAGAAAACGATTAGAGACATCTCATTAAAAATGGTTTCATTCGTTTCCCTACGTTAGAAAACCTATAAAAAGTATACCTGGAAGCCTACAATCGAAAAGTTGTAAGTGAAACGATTTGTTTCGCGCGTATTTTGTCCATAAAACAGCGTACCGGTAGGCGGGTTCTGCTGATTAACGAACTAGATATTTTAAATGAGATAAAGTATCTTTGTGCCACATTTTACCAAAATCGGACCATTTTTGAGCCTGTGAGATATCAAATATATATATATACACACACATATATATATATATATATATATACATATACATATATATATACACACACACACATATATATACTTACACAAATTTGAACTTCCGTTATTTTCTTTATCTATTTGTTCTGAAACCTGAAATTGTCTAGTTTGCAGTTTTGGATTGCATAATGATGTCAACCTCATATACGGGTTTCAACTTATGGAGAGAGGGAGGAAACGCGCTAAAAATATTCAAAAATTCGAATTAATGTGCAGCCAAATAGATGAACATGTCGAACAAAGAATTCTACATGAGTCGACAATTTAACACTTTCTGACCAGTGCTTCCGACTTCCTGACAAACATTTTCAAATCCCTGAAAGAGAAAAATGCGCAGTATGTATCATTCCTTACTTCGTGATGAGTAACAAGCCTTTTGCCGCGGTGATCGCAATCTACATGACACGTTTTTGCTCTCCCCTGCTAGTGGTATCGTGAAGACTACTTATTGTTGGCGATTTAGATATGCGAATCTCGTTTACAGTTGCATGAAGCATTCTAGGAGTCACAACCTTCCCTCCCCAATCTTAGGTTTTAGTAGTTTTGGACATTACTATTCCCGTTCAGATAGATGGAATAGTTCAAATGAGGAAAATATTCCCTACGGTTCCGCCATTTCCATTACCATTTCAATGAACAACAAGCTCCGTGAAACTAAATAAAAACTGATTATGTTTCGTTTAGGATAAAAAAGCTAAGGCTAACAACAGTTTAAACTATAGCCTGTTCAAATAGATGGAGGGAATGGGCGGGGCCTATATTCCCGTGAAATAGCGGAAAGAACTCCCTTTAATAACCTTATCAGTTTTCAACCGTTACCCCAGTCGCCTCGCTTGTGGAATCGGGAACGTTATAGTTTAAATTGTTTTCAGCCTTAGCTTTGGCTAAGTATTGATAAACATTAACCACTATCTCCCTTGCCAGGCCTCTCAAAGCCTTTCCTGCTCCTAAGCGAGACATAATCAGTTTTTATAGTGATTCGCATTAAGTGTTTGATCATTAACAGGCTTCGCAAATGGCGGAAAAGAAGGGAGAGGGCAGGAAGAAATTCCCGCCCAGGCGTTTCCGCATGCGCAATTGAACTCCTGAGTTTATCTGGACAGGCTATACATAGGTTTTTATCCATTGTTATTAAATTTCTCTTTCTCTTCGCCTCTAAGACTTTCTCTTTAATGTTCATCTGATAAGTGCTTGTCAGTCGTCCACTAACACTTTCGGCTAGCTTTGTCCTACACACTATAATATTTTACCTACCCGCCTTCAAATGAGCTTTTAGCGCGGTATAAATGCAGTATCTATTCCTTTCAATATCGCTGTGTGTACATCCAGTGATTGGATCCACATGCGGAGTTTTTCTCATCTCATATTTTGCCTTCTTGTTTTCACCGACATCTAGGCCATAAGTGCTGGGCTAGTGTACGCCACTAATCCACGGGGAGACCCTTAGTTTCTTCTTATTGGTATAAGGCAAAATTATCAGACTAGGATATTATCGACAATGAACAAACTGACTTTATATAAAAGACTGTATTAAAACTAATTTGGACGTACCGAGTTAAACTTTAGGGTGCCACCGACCCCAACAATATTGAGAAAAGCCAATCCTGCCAATTTAAAGAACTCAATATCACCCTGAATAATCTCTTTATATCTCCAACTCCACACTTCATAAAGATCTCCAAAACTCTTTCCCTATAGACCAAAGTTCACACTTCTTAGCCGAATTCTACGGTAAACTTTAGACAAATTCTCTTGCTCATATTCTGCCTCTTTCCTAAAATCCGACCTCGTCGATTCAAAAGAAAGTGGTCTAAAAATGTGTCAATATTCTGTTGTTGTTTTTTAATATGTTGTAACTATTTGTAATTAACTTCTAAATGCTTTCTGTGCTGTGTATTTACCTTCAATAAATATGTTGTGAGGAGAACTTGGTACTAGTCATATTTGTAGCACTGCCACCTTATTCATGACATGTATCAGGCGGCTGTACCGTATGAAATGTCAGTTTTGTTTACTTTGCGATTTAATCCTTTCCCTTTTTTATTTCATTATTTACAAACATCATTGTTATTCATATAGAATTAAAGCTCTTTTATTCCTATTATTTAATCAGTAACTTGCGTACTGTGTTGTGCGAACGATCCTCTGAGAAAAAAATAAAACTTAAATTATGACTTCAACGGAAATCCGTACTATTTTTCGTTATGAATTTAAGCTCGGTCATAGCGCTGCTGAGGCGTGTATGAACATTAAAACGGCGTTCGGGGAGGGAACGGTGAATGAACGATCTGTTTACCGGTGGTTTTCCATGTTTCGAAGTGGAAATTTTGACCTTGACAACGAGGAGCGAGGAAGGCCAGAAACCAAGCTTGACAATGACCTCGTGAAAGAAAGGGTTGAAGCATGTCCCTCAAAAAGCACTAGGGAATATGCCAAAGAACTCGGAGTAGGAGCCATGACAGTTTCAAGACATTTGAAGGAAATCGGCAAGTCCAAAACTGACATTTCGTACGGTACAGCGTGAGAGAATTCTTTAAAAACATTATATAATGTACATAGAAGTATAGATTATAATTGCATAAATAAATTAAAAAAAAAATAGTTAAGTAAAATCTACTCGTTCAATGAAAATGAGAAGCGGAAAGCCTCTTAATATAGATTTTTTTGTTTCTTAGAAGTTGCAGTTATCACTATTGTTAGAAGGACTTCCGTTGAGATATAGCCTGAACTAGAATTAACCAGAACCCAGGGCTGATAACTCCTGAATTTTCATTTAAAGGGTTCTATGTACGCATTTCTAAATCTTTATACATAGAAAATTCAGACGAGACCGTTGATCGTGAAAATCATCAATCTTTACTGAATAATGTTTGGCCAAGAGGGAGTAATATAAGAAAAATTATTGTAACTCAGACACAAGAAGTATTTTAGTTTGTTTGTTTAAATATCTCGAAAACTGTCGTTAAATCATGCTAAAAGGAACGTAACCATTCGTAATCACTACCCAATTTCCTAAAAAATAGTTTCAGGCGTTAATTTCGAAAGGACCACTTCCGTCGGTGTGCTACGTTCCGACACAAGTTATAAATATTACATGGAGACGCGCTTAGACGATGCACTTCTTATAAGGTGGAGTTGTTATCAATGCAAGAAGAATTGTCAACCTAAGTAACATGGTTCTAATTCGAAAATATGATATCTCATTGATTTTCGCTAAAAGAGGGAGCTACCTAGTTTTTGCAGTCAGGTCATTATTCTGTAAAAAAAAACATTAAAAGTGAATCCTAGATGTCCTAATTCTTACAGGAGTAGCTCCCCTGTGCCTTGCCATTTCTAGGCATATCCCTACCATTTCTAGGCATGTCCCTACCATTTCTAAGCATGTCCCTACCATTTCTAGGTATGTTTCTACCATTTCTAAGCATGTCCCTACCATTCCTATGCATGTCTATACCATTTCTAGGCATGTCCCTACCATCTCTAGGCTTGTCTATACCATTTCTAGGCATGTCGCTACTATTTCTAAGCATGTCCCTATCATTCTTAGGCATGTTCTGAGGCTACTAGATTATACCCCTTTTAGCCCGAATGGTGGACAGAGGGGAGAGCCCCTGCCACTAAGTTAATTTATAATTAAAGCAGATTCATCATTAGTCAGAAGCGAGCAGGCAAGATATGAAAATAGAGCGTCCAGTCACTTCCTTAAACGAATCTACGCCCTAAAATAGCTGAGTTCTTGAATTCTCTTCATCTGCATCTTTTTCAATGTTACTTCTCATCTTTTTTTTTTTTTTTTTTTTTTTTCCTCTTTTCTATGTTCCGTTTTGATTAGTTCCAATGGTAGAACCTTTGCTTATAATTTCAACTGGAGATAATTCCTTTTGTAACATATGCTGGTTGGAACCAACAACATGTAGCAATATGAACACTGAAGAGGTTCATCTAGGCACACACAGCATTGTTGTTTTTAACATTTGTCCAGCTAGAGCTAAACGTAAACCTAATATTTACTTCAATATTTTTTCAAAATCAATTTGGCCCCCTTTCTCCACTAATTGGCATTTTCTCTTTAAAAAAAAACAGAGAAATCGTTTACATTCTTTAGACGAAGGATGTATATTTTGTCTGATCTAGGTATAACGATATAAATGTACGAGTCCCTTGGAAATCGTTAAAAAATAATTCACTGTATAGGAACTAAGGCCATTTAACCCATTCGAGACGACGATTTTTTTCGAACACGGTCCCCAGAAGCCAAATTTTTTTTCTTCTTTAGATTGTTCATGTTTAATTAAAAAAACATATTTGCTATGGAAATCACCCAATTCGTAAGTAAATTCACATAAATAACATCATCACGTTGCACACCAGGTGTGCAACTCGCTCTTTGGAAAATTATTTTTTGATCGGGCACGTGTGCACAGTTAAACCTATGCTAAATTTAGTTTTCCTGTACTTTACAGATTTCCTAAGTCCAAGAAAAATCATATTTCGACGTCTAGTTTACTCAGAATAACTGATAATTTCTCCATTGCTGTTATTGCCCACAGGCTGTGCAGGCCGTCTTATAGCCTCGGGATTCAATTACACACACGGTCATACTTCTTGCATGGTAAATACATACTTAGATCCCATTTTCATCCCTAGTGTCATTTGCAAAGCTTAAAATATAAACAGTTAATGTTTAGTCTTAATCGTTCGTGAATAATGTAAACTCGTGTAGAAATGTAAATTGAAACTTCAGAGCTTAGTATCCTAAGCAGGAATTACTCCATTTAAGCACAATCAAAAATCGTGTAAGAACCGTATTTGTAGGAAATTTAATAAGCTTTCGAATAAGTTTATACATATGCTAAGATTTCGCAATCGGTTTCGAGATATATAAGAAGAATCCCATAGTCACAACCCCCCCTCCCCATGGAGGGATCCCATCGTTCTTCGGGGAGAAGAATATATCCGAAAATCCCAAGAAAAATCTAGTTTTACAATTTTCATCGACAGCGATTATATGACTTGAAAATGGCTTCATTATATTACAGACGTCCAATATGAAATGTGTACTTGGAAGACTAATAACGCAAAAAAGCATTTCTTTGCGCGAATTTCGCCCAAAAACCATGATCCATTGGAAGGATTCTGCTAGTTAACGATGAGCTGGTTCCCATCGGCGTGGGAGTTCTACACATGCACGTGTTCAACACGTGTGTATTTCAGGCCCTGCTCAATACAGTCCCGCACTTCAGGTCATTTCTTGAAAGAGACGCCACTACCTGGATTCACTAATCTCTTGAAGGAGAAAACCTTTCTGGCGACACAAAGAAATCTGAGGCACGCCACTTAAGCGAACGGCTACAAGAGCCTTTTCACTTGAAAGCTCCTGTAAGTACTAAAACATGTTTTCTTGCTCCAACGTTGTTTTGAAAAATTTATTTGCCACCTATTTCCATCTCGACTTTATTAACTTTTTTTTTGGGCAATTCAACCACAACAGTCATTGTTCCTTATTGTATTTGGGCAGGGAAACGAGTTAAAACATTTTCAAGACGATATCTGTAAGCAAAGATGGAATAGTTGGGATTCGGCTAAAGTAACCTCAATACGATTTTTGTAAAAAAAAATCTATATTTAGGACGTTTCGGCTACTCTTTGGTAGCCTTCGTCAGCTAAAATGGCAAGAAATTGACAGAAATTAACACTAATTTATACTAATAATAATAACTTATTATAAATTATTAACACCAAATTGATCTTTGGTGTTAATAATGTAACACCAAATTGTTCTTTTATAATGAGTTATTATTATTAGTATAAATTAGTATTAATTTCTGTCTTTTTTTGCCATTTTAGCAGACGAAGGCTACCAAAGAGTAGCTATTTTTTTATTAAATAAACATGTTGGTTGTAACAAATATAACAGCGATTTTCTATTTATTAGTGGCGTTCCTTTGCGGACGAATGTGCGCGGTTGAGGAAAAGTCGCCACAATGAAACGTGCCAGCCGTTGATTTTACTTTGATGGCCGAGCTATGCAGATACTTTCTTGTTGATTCCTGTTAAATCAAGAAATTTGCTTGAGATTCAAATTGTTCGCGCTTGCGCATATCAATGTGTTACTGATAGCTTTGAAAGGGCTTATCTAATCTGCTTGGTATTTGAGAGTTGAATCATTCAGCAGATAACCTCATAATCCAGGGCTTCACAAATCATTCATTCGAAGGAAAGAAACTGTGTCTTCTATTTTTGAGCCATTATATTCTATTATAATGATTAGACTTTCTCATTCATATAATTCAGTAATTACATTTTTCGACCTTCTAATTTCTTTATAATCTTTATCGCTTACATTATATACTAATTATATAACATTCCATGAATCATGAAGGGATTTAAGGGGAGAATAGCCATTAACAGAACCCCATGATTTCGGTATATCTATAATCAAGTTTGTAGGTATGAAGATAAAACAATGTTTTCACAGGATTTCTCTATAATACAGAGCGCAGGCATGCTTCCTTCGGAGAGTCACTAGCTTACTCAGCGAGGAAATTAAATAAAGGTTTGGCATAATTTTCAAAGAGTGAATAGAGCAGTTGAAGACAACCAAAGGCTAGGAACGTTTTCTTCAGACTGCGACTACCGTTTCATCACGAAAGGTAACCAAATGTTAGAGATGTTTCATTCGGAAAGTTATTGGATTTCTAACGGTGAAAGGCAACCTGATGTTAGCATGTTTTATTCAGAGCATGACTAACTTACAAAGTAAGTAAACCAAATGTTGTGCATATTCTTCAAAAAGCTAATAGAGTTTTAACGGCGGAAGGTAGCCAAAGGTAAGGCACGTTTTCTTCAGAGCGTGATTAGCGTTTCATGATGGATAGTAACCAAAAGGTATTAATATTTTCTTCAAAGAGTGAATAAAGTTTTCGCGGTGGAAGGTATTCATAGATTGGGCATTTCTTTTTTGTTTTAGAGTGTATACCTTACCTGCCGAGGATATTAACCAAAGGCTAGAAATATGTTTCGAAGTGTGAAGAGAGTTTTGACTGTGGAAGATAACCAAAGGACAGGGATATCCCGGCTGAGTGGGTTTACCTGATTGTGGATAGTGTATTGATGGTGGAAGGTAGCTGACTGTTCGATATATATTATTCAGACAGTGATTAGTCTTTTCCGAGAGTTGTATTACAGAATGAGCGCTATACGATTGACCTAAGATGGCGCCATCATTAAAATATCTGGTGCGTTGCTTCAAATCGAGGATAATACTTCCCGGCATTTATAGTTACGCCACGTTTCTGGAATTCCATAGTGATTGATCCCAAAGAAATCCCACGAAACAGGAAATCATCCTATTTTGGATAACTTGGGGTCATTGGGAAATATTGTGCTGCCTCGGGATCATCACAGGTTTTGCCTTAAAATGCATCAATTTTATCTAGAAAAGGTTTTTCGTGTCTCGGAATGCTGCACCGACTTAATTGTGGTATTTCTGAAGCAGGACTACTAAAATCCCTTTTGTACGCCCCCCCTCGCTCCACAGGGAGAAAACATAGCTTATGAAAAGATCCGTTGGCACAACCCGGAGATGCCGACTAAAGAGTTGACATTTCAGAACTCAAAGATCACGAAAATAATGCCGGTTCAATTTTGTATATACTTTTTTCATATATGATATATATATATATATATATATATATATATATATATATATATATATATATATATATAGGATCTTCCCTTGGTCTAGTAGCTAGGCCGGTGGATTCTCATGCGTTCCAGCCTCTTGAGACCCGCCTGTGGCAGGTTGATTTTTTCTCTGCAATTGGCGTGCTGATAAAAATCCTTGATACGCCATGGATTCTTATAAAATGTGGCAACCTGGTAATTGCCCATTTATTACGGCGCATCTGCATAAGGGCTATTATTGCCAGGTTATCTATCGGTCTCCACCCTTCCTATGGTGGAGCAGCGAATGAAAAATAGAATTAACAGGTCCTAATAGACGTTTTCCCGGATACCAGATATAAGAACGATCTGAACAAGCGCTAGGTGACGCAGTTCTTGAGAGTCGACCGTTTTCGAACTTGGATATAACCTTGTTTGTGGCGCTCATGAACAAGCATAGGATGGTATTTAATATGTTTACAGTCTTCTTGAATCGATAGAAGTCTGTTTAACTGAGCCAAGAGGAGAGTGGATGTGAAGGGGCTATCGCCCCCTATCTAAACCAAGGACACGCTTTTATCATTTCCTTGGGACTCCTCGCTTCGTTCCTCCCGATCCCATGATAAGGGATGGGAAGTGGTCTGATAAATATTTCCTTCAAAATGTTTAGAGTTCATAACGCTTTTGATTCTGATCAAAGAAATAATTCCATATATATGTATATATCAACCAGTGGTAGGATGTATGGCGCATCTGCTGCTTCCTGACTAAGGAGATGCGGGTTCGAGTCCCGCGTGGAGCAAGTGTTTTTTTTTTACATTGAGCCCGTTGGAGGAATTCCCTATGCCACCATAGATGTTTAGAAAATGTGGCAATCCGGGTCCTAATGGCCTAGGTGTCGTTATACTATAAAATTTTGTTTAGAGACTGCTCAAATTCAGGAACATAAATATGCTTTAGATCCACCCGACAAACCTATGTAATGTACTGTATAACATAAACTTCTTTTTCGTACATGACCAACGCGTATGCACGAATGCCAGCGGATACTTTTTTGTAACTTTTTTTTTTTTTCAGTTTTGTCATCGCTAAAGCATATTTATGCTAAAATAATATGTGTACCTATCTATCTATCGATCTATCCATCTATCTATGTATATATATATATATATATATATATATATATATATATATATATATATATTTAAACATACATATATTAAATTGGCGAAAAAAAATTTTTGGTTTATCCCAACAGAAGGCTTTAAAGTCGCATTTCATTAATAATACTTAATCAAGGATTTTATTGCACAAAATGAATAAATGTCCTAAACATTAAAATGAGTTTTTCATTTATAATTGCAAGAGCTTTGAAAACAAGGAATATCTATTTTAACACCAGGGATTTTCATTATTAGGGAATATGCTGAAATACAAACGTCCTGTCAGTCGGACATGACGTTTGTCAAGGACTGTTATTTGTGTGGCTTGGACTGTAAAAATTGGACCTCATTTAGTCATGTAGCGATTTTGCAGTCCTTCCTTTCCTCATATTCCTGATAAAGTCTTGAAAATCAAGCCGAAATGTTGGCAAATAGAAAACTATTTTTTTTAATAAATTCATTTTTATTCAACTATTGGGCCGGACACAGATTGTCTCCATTCTAATTATTATTTTATTTTCTTATTCTATTATTTTGTAAATAAAATTCTTTCTTAACTTAAGTAATTCTTTATTTTTACTCCCTGCACTTAATCATTGGAATATAACTAATTTAATCTAGATTTTTCTAAGGCTCAACTTGGTGTGATAAAAGCATTACAAAGCAATTCTGTCATCGGCTTTTAATAGTAGCATCGCGACATGACGCATCCTTATGCTGAATTTCTCATATGCAGCAATGCAAAGTGAATGGATTAGATATTTCCCTAAAGGATGAAGTTTATATCTTAGCCTATTTTAGCGCGGTTCCTCCCTCCCCCATAGGGAGGAACCCCGCTTATAAGGTTGATACAATGAAACAATCCGGAAGTGCCGACTAGAAAATTTCGCGTTTCAGAACCCCTAGAAACCGAAAATAACGGTGGTTCAAATTTGTGTGTATATATATATATATATATATATATATATATATATATATATATATATATATATTTGTCTGTTCGCTCTCTAGGTAGAAGACGAAAGGTCCGATTTTGATGAAATTTGGTACAAAAATCCGTCGTCCGATTTGAAAGGTCAAGTTCGTTAACCAGCAGAATCCGCCCACTGGAAGATGGCGTTTGGGGCGAAATTCGCGCAAAAAAAATCGTAACGCTTAGGTTTTTGACTTCATAAGCTTGTAAGTACTCTTTTTATAGGCGTCTTGGGCTAGGAAAACGAATGAAGCCATTTTCAAGGCGATAGCTTTAACCGTTTTCGAGAAAATTGGAAAAATAAATTTTGAATACCGTTTTTGGTTTGGGTACTTAGAATCATGGGATTCAGTTGAAACATTTTCTGCATGTTCTACTTTCATTAAAACTAATATGTTGAAATTTGTGTTACTTTTGGAGTTAAGGAAGGGTTAGAATAAAATATTTTATTAACAGACATAAAAAATGTTGGTAACTTTGTATACTTTCCGTAATATCTCGAAAAAGGTTGAGAATCATGGAAAACGGAAGAATACCATTGGAAAGCTTACTAAATGCTCTACAAAAAAGGTTCTGATGAAAGTTTTGATTAGACGATGTCAATCGGAGAAATAAGTGCTTAAAACTTTAAAGTAATTGATTTCGCTTATTCGAACTGTTCTTTTTGTCTGTTTTTATTCCTTGTTATTTTTTAACTGCTTATAGTTGGATAATGTATTTGATAATAAATCAGGTTAAGAAAAATAAGAAAAACAATTTAATCTTAGAGATATGGATTTCCAAGATATAGCTTTTCAAATGCCTAGCGGGGCCCTTCCTAGGGTGGGGACCCATCCAGGTAAGATCGTAAATAAGACCTTTCTTGAAAGTAAAGATGGAACTGTCAACTTTGGTCCTCCTCTGTCTCCCGGCACTTTCATTGCTGACGAAGGCTACCAATGAGTAGCCAAAACGTCCTAAATATAGATTTTTTAACAAAAATCGTATTGAGGTTTCTTTAGCCGAATCCCAACCATTCCATCTTTACTTATCACCTCGACGGCTAACTATCTAATCTTCATGTTTTCTAGAAATGTGGACCCAAAATAATAACAGCTTCCATTTTAATAATTTTAAATGAGTCTAGAGATAAGAACGGAACCGCGCTAAGATGATGCAGTTCCTGCGAGTCGGACTTTCTTAATAAGAGGACAACAATTATATACATATGATAGGGATTGGAGAGAAAATTGACAAATTTGTGTAAACATTGTTATCATTATGCCATCATATCATAATGATAAATATGAGTATCTAATTATAATGATGATCAGTGTTAACGTATGGTTTTTTTTATATAATTGAGCCCCTTATAAGGCCATAAAGGCCAAGAGCTTACTCTTTAGAGGTATCTGATTCTTGACCATACGTCATGAGTAGCCAAATTTCGCCAGGAATAAGAAGAACATATATTGAAACCCGCTAAGAGGACACAGTTCCTACGATTCGGACGTTTTCTTATTTATTATTAATGAACATCAACCTCGAGGCCATTAGCGCCGACATTTCTACTCATATAACATCCGTGGTGGAGCAGAGAATTTTTTCAGCGTGCATGTCACTGAAAAAAGTCAACCTGTCACAATTAGGTCTCGAACCCGAATCTCCCGTATGTGGAACCAGTGTCATAGCCACTGGATTACGAGGGTACCGATTTTTTTCTTAAATATATCAAAAACTGTTGAAAAATCGTGGAAGGTATCTTATCTACTGAAATCCCATGCTATGTTCTGCTCTAAGCCCGCTATGATTATGCAGTTCTTGTCAGCAGAACGTTTTATTTGTGCTATGTATCTTCAATAATTATTTTGCTCTACATGTTTCACGTCTCCCAGACGCTTGTACAGAGTACTTAAAATCCAAATTACATCCTTAATCCTAGATCATTCTGCAGACGTCTAGAGTGATCAGATCAATCATGGTTACGTTAGACTCCTGGTTAAAGCAGTCGTCCCATTCTAGATGAAATATTTATGATTAAAATTTATGCGTTTCCGGCCAGTTGTAGGTGCGCGTAAAAATAAAATAATAAAAAAAGAAACGCGTTAAGCTTACGCTGTACCAGTCAACAGAACGTTTTATTTTTGATAATACCACGAATGCAATGGGTCTAACAAGTAATACAAATCGCACAAAGGCAAAATGTTCAACGCGTGTAGCCATTCAGTTTCGTTGATAACTTTTGATGACATCAATGAAGATAAACAACAAAAACGCCGCGCGGAACGGCTATAAGTGTTTCTGACTGATGAAATGTATTGGAAAAAAAAGACAAAAAAACAAGGTTTCCAGAGCATTCACATATCGACAAACCCATTCTTTAATTAGAAGACCATGACCTCCATTGTAAATTTAATCTAACAAAAGAACATGCGTATATCAAACTAGCTGATGTGCCTATTTTTTAAAAAAATGAGCAAACAGAAAGTTTGTACATTCTAAAACACTTATCAAAAAATGGGACTAACCCACATTCTCCATTTCATATATGCCTCGAACATACAACAGTTCTGTAGTAATTGTAGAGAGTGAATTGTACTCAGGGTAATCAATCATTCATAACTTGTGTTCTACTCTGTATTTTCTTTGCATTTAAAGCCTTCGTTTTCATTTAATGATACTCAAAAATACTGAAAAAATGGCAAAGGTCTATTATTAGCATCGACGTAGCCTATAGTGGTGTAAATGTCGTTGTTAATACGGATACAAATTCTTTTAAGGATGGATCTATTAAGTCTTTGGTCTATAAAACGACAATATTTCATGAAATGGGTTGCGTCTATGGAACTTATAAACAAAACTTATTGGTTATTTACATAAATTAGAGCTCTATCAAAATTCTGTTACTCTCCCGCTGTGGTCAACTAGATAGAAGCTTAATGTTATGCTGCTGCTAACACGTTGAAGGAGTTTCCTATTTCACCAACGATTTTCATAAATTAAAATTAAAATCGTCAAAACAGAGTCGTCTTAGTGTGTCCCTAACCAATAAAAAGCTAAGAAATAAATGGGAGTTCGCTAAGATAAAAAGTCAGATTTTTGGAAAAAATCTAACTTTTGAACGTTTCGGCATGCTCTTCTTCAGCTAAAAACAATCGTATAAACAAGACATTTCTAAACAAGACTATCCTGTCTCCCCCACCGCTTTTGTTTTCTCAATGTCATTATACTTACCAAGGAGATCCAAAATATAAAAATGTTTTACTCTCTACTTTTAACGTCCGGTAATTTCCAGCTATACACTCCCGTGTAGAGTCCCCCTTTCTTTCACTGAGTCATGGTCACCTAAAGATTATTGTGACCTTTCTCCATCCCCTAGGCATTTTTTTTTTTTTTGTTTGGTTTTGTTTTTTGTGTTAAAGCCCCCTATTATATTGTGTAAAGAACCCAATTATCAGTTTACCACTACCAGCTAAATTGGTTAATTAGGGGGGGGGGGGTTTACTCCGTCTCCAAGTTACTAATATACTCATACCAGTAGTAATTTCTGCTGTATTGTAACGAAACGCGGTATGCATCGTGCCTATCTAATGAGAGAGACGTTTTGTTAAAGATGAGCTAAATCGGTCTATCGGAAGGGGGAGTTCTTTTTGAACTATGTTTGAATAGAACTCACCCACCAAAACGTAGGTTGGCAAAGCTACCAATAGGAGTGCCTTTGTTTTGGTATGACTTTATGTGGGTTGTAGGGTTCTGACTCCTACCAATAGGTGCGCTCTATCTCTTTCCTGATTTATTATTGTAAGAAGTTCCCTTTTTACATGGGAAGGCTTTTATTAAACAACAAGACCAATAGACGAAAATGTGAAGTTTTTGTATATTTATTAATGTGTCCCACGCATACATAAAACTCTGGAAGGAAACTATCCCTGTTTTTATTTATTTATTTATTTTTTTTATATGTAGGTTATTTTAAGCAAATTATTCAGGCATGCAGTCTACAATACCCCAGTGCTTAGTGATGCAGCTCCTGCGTGACGGACCTTTTGGGTGATAGACCGTTCAAGCAACGAATCGGATAAATAAAAGAAATATTTATTAATTATACTAGGAACCGAAATATTTTTTCCACGAAAAAATAAGCGTTCTCAGAAAAAATCTGTCTGTTAAAAGTTAATAACACACTTACCTATCATGTCTAACAGACAACTCACCGTATTTAGCGACAGCTTCTAATTATTACACAAATTAAAATTTAATCATTATTTTGCCTATAGACCAGAAACTGGATTTTTAGAAGAAATTAGGTCAGGTTTTTATATTTAGTATTTTTGGTCGTTATAGCATGAACTTCTCCCCAAATTTCGTACGCTCCGAACAGAAATGTTCAAGTTTCATAATCTTTACAAATCTAAAATACTTCTCGTTCAGATTTATATTGCATGAATGTATTCATATATATATATATATATATATATATATATATATATATATATATATATATATATATACTACGTATGAGTTTTAGCGTGTTTCCCCCCTCTCTACATAGGGAGAGCTCGCTTACGTTTCAGTATGACATCGACCCGATTAAGTGGAATTTTCAACTAAAAAATTTGACTTTTCAGAACGCCTTGGATCAAATTATTTTAAAATATACTGAATGAACCCATGAAGCAACAAGAAGAAAAAAAAAAACAAAAAAAAAAACAGTAACCTATACAGAATGCATTTACTTGAAGTAAATATGTTTCTTGCCGGCACATTCAGGCGACGATAAGTTTGAATGTACAACACTTATCCAATCCAATAAATATTCTTAGAACAATCAAATCAACGTTACATTTACAGAACGTTTAATAGATACACATAAGCCCACGTAAATATACATATATTTTTATTTACTTTAGTTTGACCATTTTCTTATATTAGGCAGTAATCTCTAATATCATTTAAATTCTTGATGAATCATTTCCCAGATTGCACTGTTCCGCCTAACAGTCTTTCAGTATATTTGATAAATGGTGTTGCAGCCTAAGTTCCCTGAGCACCCTGTGCATTTCACCAGGATGTGCATTCCATCAAGTGTGCGCCGATACGCTTTCAATGAGTTGGCATTGATCAACGAGTTGGTGGTTAGATGTGTGTGTGTCCAATTCTTAAACGGGTTACAACTACGCCATCACGGCTTTTAATATGTCTGATAGGGTAATTGACCATGCCTGAGCTCTCAACATTTTTATAAATACATCCTGATTGTTAAACTCCTCGAGCCATTTGTTCTCTGATATCAATATGTTCCTTCACTTCCTTGATTTTAATTCGCGTGGGAAGATGAAACAAATTAAATTTGAACCTCCGCTATTTTCATTATCTTTTCATTGTTTGGCAATTTTTCAGCGATTGGCTTGCTGAAAAAGGCCCCTGTTCGACCAAGACTGCCTGGCAAGCAATTGATAGTAAAAACAATTCCAAAGCAATGCTTTGGCCTTAGACTTTTAACCGAACTCCAATAATGTCAGAACGACTTTCTATTTAAAAGGAATCAATTTTAGTCTAGAATTTAAATCATGCTCTGCCAAACTTTGGAATAAATATCTCTCTAATAGCTATTTTTATGTGTTTGCCTATTTGTGCCGTTGACGCTGTGATAGGACCAGAGATTTTTTTATCATTCGATATGATCGTTCGTTACGTAACTACCTCATTTACTATTCCTAGATTCAGATAAACTATCTGTGCTAAAAGGGCATTTTGTACGCCGACATAAAATTATGTGAGCCAGAATATATATTATTCTAATTTGGTCCTCATTCTCTACCCCTTTAGCTCTTTACGTCTCCGTGTCTTCCCCTTCCACACATTTACCCTACTCCTTCCCAGCTCCTTTACTCCACTTGGCCCCTTATTGCTACTACCGTCCTTCTCTAACCGCTAGCTCCCTACATATCCCTGTCTTTCTCTCCCACACTTTAACCTACTCCTTCCCCGCTCCTTTACTCCACTTGGCCCCTTATTGCTACTACCGTCCTTCTCTAACCGCTAGCTCCCTACATATCCCTGTCTTTCTCTCCCACGCTTTAACCTACTCCTTCCCCGCTCCTTTACTCCACTTGGCCCCTTATTGCTACTATCGTCCTTCTCCATCCGCTAGCTTTCTAGGTCTCCATGTCTTTCTCTCCCACACTTTAACCTACTCCTTCCCCGCTCCTTTATTCCACTTGGCCCCTTATTGCTACTATCTTCTTCTCCGTCCGCTAGCTTTCTAGGTCTCCATGTCTTTCTCTCTCTCATATTTACCCTACTCATTCCCCGATCCTTTACTCCACTTGGCCCCTAATTGCTACTATCATCCTACTATCCCTTAAGCTCTCTACTTCTCCGTGTCTTCCCCTTCGACATTTTTATCCTATTCTTCCTCCGTCCCTTTACTCTGCTTGGTCCCTTATTGATTGTTATCTATCGGTCCATCATTTTTAAAATGTTTAATTATGTAACTTCCCGAATTCGAACACGAATTATTGGTCAGTATACTAAATTGCACCAGACAATGTTAATGCATTTCTTCTTTAAATAACAGTACAATTAAGAAAATTAATTTAATAGGAATATTTACTTGACACTTTGAAAAATAGTCACTTATAAACCAGTCCCCTGATCGACCACAACAAGACTAGAGAGAGGTTGGATTTAGGATTACTGTACACACAAATGAACGGGATTACACTGCACACGAACCCCAGCAAGCTTTTGTAATTACATATAACAGTAAAATGAGTATTTTAGTAAACAGTAAGAAAATGAGAAATATGATCCAGGATGCAGTAATTTCCGCTAAGGATAATGTCTACCAGTTGTAGCGCTTAAAATCTTATATTGCTTCTCATTGATATTTCATTGTATAAATTAAACGAAAGATCAAACCCAATCAATAACTGCTTCTATTTCTTTACTAGTGGCACTAGGGATATGAACGGAACCGCGCTAAGATGACGCAGCTCCTGCGAGTCGGACTTTTTTCTTATACGTCGGCTAAGTCTCAGGTCTGGAAGCTGTATTATTAATATATTTCTTGATTTTGAAAGATTTATGATGGGTAGATGTTTTGGAATATTTTTAGTGAAATGCGAGAGACATTTTATATTCTAAATTATAATATTCATTATCAAGAAATTACAGAAATGTAATTGAATTGAGCCGAGGTGATAGAAAAAAGTGGATATACAGGGTCCGCCACTAAACGGGATTATTAAATAATGTAATTGTTTGTTGAAAAAAACGTGTTTTATACTTTCTTACAAAGTTATTGAAAGAGCAAGAATAGGATTCAATACATAAAAGGGGGTCTCCCTGTGGTCTAGTGGCTAACACCTTAGATTCATATGCGAGAGATGGTGGGTTCGATCCCCACCGGCGACAGGAATTTTCTCATCTCACGGCTCGTTGGGAAAATTCCTCGCTGCACCCTGGATGTCGGCGCTAATGGTTTAGATGTAGATGCACCGTGAAAAAAATACAAAAAAAGATTATTTTCTGAACACTAAGCCTACAAAATGTCTTCCACTGGAGTTTAGACATCACCTATCGCAGCCTGTTGACAGTTATTGGAGCAATCTCGTTCTTCAGGGCTGGAATGGTCGTAGGTAGGATCTGCTTGAAACACTTTTTTTTACGTATCTCCATTAAAAGTAGTCCCAAACAGTTAAATCGGGCGAAATTGGAAGGCTTAGAGCTCAGAAAATAATATTTTTTGTATTGTAACCTTAATGGCTATTCTTGTTCTTTCATTTGTAAGAAAGTATTAAATTTGTTTTTCCAACAAATAACTACTTTATTTAATCATCTCGTTTCATTGACGGACCCTGTATTAAAAAAGTGCCTATTATCCCTAATCATACATTCCCCCTAAACGTTCCGCCAAAAAAAAAATCTTCCTGCGAGTTGGGCGTTTTTTTTTTTTTTTTTTTTTTTTTTTTTTTTTTTTTTTTTTTTTTTTTTTTTTTTTTTTTTTTTTGACCGGTATAATAATCCAACCAAACTCGTATATTTGCATTATATGAAGTAATTGGTAATCAGATCTGATCCAAATTACAAAATGTTACACTGTTCATTATTCCTAAATATCTATCTGTCAGGACCAGGTACTGGGCGGCTGTCTCGTTCCACCCAAACGTAGGATATTACCATTCAGGTCACACAGGCATATGTTGGACCTGCCAGGGTATTCCTGGAAAAACGGACCTCCAAGACCTGTCACCTCCCAGTGAGATATGTATGACAAGGGTCCAAGCACCAAGACCCGCCTACCTCCTTTCCTTCTCCGTCCTAGTTAATCTCCGCCTCAGGGAGGGGTTTCAAAACCTCATTGTTAACAAAAGAATCCCAAATGCCCTAGTTCTACACAATATTGGCAGGAATAGTTTCTATTATTATAATGATGTATTTGTGTATTGATATAATTGGATACGGATATACCTGGTTACTTGTATTTGATTGAATTTTTTTGTAAGTATTAGCAGAAAGTAACGAGCATAGCATCTGAACCAATCCCGCCTTCTGAAAGATACTGAAAATGTGATTTCTTGGATTTCTTCTGCGAGTTTCACAATGCACACTCTTTATCAAGCTACAACCAGCCTAATCTCATATTTTGAAAGATGCAGAAACCGTGTGAGGAGTTCGTGCAAGCTTCACAATACACGCTGCACACCAAGAAACTACCAGCATAATCTCTTATTCTGAAAGATGCAGAAACTACGTGAGGAGTTCTTGCAAGCTTCACATTGCACGCTGCTCATCAAGTAACTACCGGCATAATCTATTATTCTGAAAGATGCAAAAACTGCGCGAGGAGTTCTTGCGAGTTTCACAATGCACGCTGTTCATCAAGAAAAATCAGTTTAATCTCTTATTCTCAAAGATGTTGGGGATTGAATAATGCAACTTTGAAACTGATATCATAATTTTTTTTCCCGAAAAAGTGTTAACAAATTAGAATTTTAGTTTGGCGTACTCCAGAACGACGAATTGAGTCGAAACATAACGTTTCAATCTATTATATTTAATGTAAAGGACGATTTTTTTTTATCGCCAGACTTGAGTAGTTTATCGTTTTGAGTTTTCGTATACTATCATAAATATCTCGCTTATGTTTACGAAATCACGTTAAGAGGGACCATTTCGGTTCGATATTTTAGCCCAATATTTTCGCAAAACTAGAGACATCATCGGAAACGCAGAGATGGATGGAACCATTGCTGCAAGTGGAACAGTTCTAACTGGCTTGGCCGGTCTAGGATATGCCGCTGACCAAGCGACCAAGAGCTGACTGAGTCATTTCCTGAGTACATTCCTTTGACTGCGATAGGCAACGTTCTGGGTGCGAGAAAACCCCCTAAGGCCAACTAACATATTTTTTTAAAAAGACTTTTTGTTTTAAAAAAACGATTTTTTTAAGCGTGTTTAGACCCTCCCCACTGGGAGGAATGGCCGCTAATCGCTCGAATACGTCATCCGGAAGTAATGAAGAGGTATTTTTACGTTTCATAACCCATGAAAAAACGATCGATCACACACACACTCATATATATACATATACAGGGTGGCCCATATATATATATATATATATATATATATATATATATATATATATATATATACAAATGTGGCTTCATCACTGAAGAGAACATTCCTCATGAATACCCTGTTTTGCCGTCGGATTGGCAGGGATAGCCCTATTTCTTGGCCACCTAGATCACCTGAACTCACTCCGCTGGTCTTCTTCCTATGGGGTAAACTTAAAAATATGGTCTACTCTAATCCGCCTAGTACACAAGACCAAATGCGAGGAAGGTTTGCTGAAGCCACCAGAGCCATATTGAAGGAACAAGTACAGAGAGCAGTTGACAGCATACGTTCCAGGCTTCAAAGGTGTCTGGAAGTTGAAGGTGGCATCTTTGAGGACACTATTCATTTTTGAAGAAATAAAAATACAGTAAAATGGATGCTTTGAAACTGCAAGATAAGAGCTTTCTTTACAATTTATTATTTAATCTATCAATGAAATAGGGTTATCACTTAAATTAAACGTCTCAAACGGAAAATCAGACTAAATACTTAAAAAAGATGCCTTATTTTCAATTTTATTGAAGTTATTAGGGGAAATAATCCTTTTAGAGGATCGGCCATATTTTTTTCAGAAAGTTGAGGAGAAATTACCTCCAAGTCATGTATCACACATCATAACCGACCTCTGTGAGTGCCTACAAAAAATCATTTAAATTTAAAACAATAAAATTTGAATCGCACGAAACTCATTTGATTTTAAAGATATCGAAGTGCGGTTTGCGGCATGGGTTTTGTTTTTTAATTTCCTTTCAAATGATGTGCATAATAATAGGGGCCATCTGCAAACCTCAACATTTCATCTAGCGCCGAGCAGATAAAGAAAGCTTAAGTCAAGCCCTACAACTTTTACCTCTGACATTTTTTTCTTAGATCAACCGTTTGGCCGCAAAATTAGTTTGAGCCGTCTTATTTGGGACACCCCGTATATATATATATATATCAGGGTGGCCCCAAAGTAGCGTTTATGCTACAAAATACTTAAATTCGATTCTGAGAAAAAAGTTCCTATCGACCAGACACATCATAAACCACGTTTTTCAGAATCCAAATCCTGGCAACTTCTCAACATGCGGTGTCAGAAGAAAAAGCTGCAAATAAATGTTGTAGACGTTTTCCAGCTTTCATTGAAGGCTCCTTGTAGTGGTTCAGTTATTCACAAGCAACTCCTATCCTTATACGTATTATGTCTCCTCAGTAGTTTGATGATAATATGCCTTGTTAATCCTCAACGCAAAATTATATTCCTTGGTACTAAAATGTGCAGAATTTAGCGGTCTACAACATTTATCTGTAGATTGTTTCTCTAACACCAGTAGTTGAGAAGTTACAGGCATTTAAACCTTGAAAAACTTGGTTATAGCAAGTTTTAAAAGCTCTAGCACCTCCAGGAAGCATTTTTAGACCCATTTTGATATGAACATTTTTGCTCAGAATCAAATTTACTAGATCAAAGTACCTTGAGGATTAAACAATACTTTGGGGCCACCCTGTATATGAATTTGATTTTCCTCCTCTGAAGTTCGCTATGTAACATTCTAAACGTGTATACTCAAACGACACTAGGTCAAGTAAAGTCTTCATTTATTATTATTAATTAATAAATTCTTCAGCTAATAAATATAAAATAGTAAAACTATTGGCGTATATTGTAGTATGAATATTGGAATCTAATGGGAAGAAACTAGCTTGCTAAAGAATGGAGACTAGCTAGGCACTAAGCAGAATCCTTGGGAGTAGCAAGCTACTGCATTTCTAAAGGATCAAGTTCCGCGGGTTGAACAGCTCATCATTGAACTTGCTTCTCCATTTACATCTGCTAATTATATTTTGAAGTTTATCAAAATCGAACCAACACAACACGTACCGGCCGAAATATATATATATATATACAAATTGAACATATAAAGTGAACATTTTATTTATTTATTTTTTATTCATGTTGCTTGAAAGCGTGATATAGTTTTAATTGCATGTTGTTATTTATCTAGTTGTTTTTTTTTTTATTTTATTATGTTGTACCAATGGCATGTGTGCGTTAATATACTTTATATATCAAAATTTCTTATATTGTACCATTTATTTATTATTTATTTTTAATTACTTTAGAATTTGTAAAATTTTAGCATGTTCTTTTCTTTCATTTAGCAGCACTGCTTGTTTTTGTTTTTTTTTTTTAATGCTAGGAATATTGTTTATTCAGAGCTTGCTTTGATTTACAATGGTAATGCTGTTGTGCTGTTAATTAGCTTAGCATGATCCTAGAAGTACTAGCTACAACCTGGCAGACGGGTTATAGTCATTGTTTTCGGCATTAAGCTTGTTTGTTTTACCATGTAAATTTTGAGGCTAAATAAATGCTCTTATTCATTCATTCATAAGATAAAATTAATAAAACGGCTTAAAAAAAAATAAATAAATGTAAAATTAATCTAATTAATAATAAATATAAATTGAAACACAATAAATAATAATAATAATGCTATTAATATAAAATAAATACTCTTGAATGCTTGAGGACTTCTTCGGAAGAGGTGAATCCTCCAACTGCCAAAAAGAATTTAAGAGCCTTTCAATTCTCTCTGAAGGTTAAACATTGGTACTCAAAGGGATTTCAGATTCCTAGCTGGCTTAGGGCTCCTGGCTCTTTTCAGCCGATAGTACAGGATGTTCCTCCCACCAGATCCTGTGAATCAAACATCATTCTCCAAGTCATCCAGCATGCCAGTATATTTCGCCTATTTCTTCCGGTGGAGATCATCCAGCACATGAACAGTCTCAACCACTTGGACTTCCTCGATGTTCGCTTTGTTTTCCTTCAATAACGAAGGTATATCATACTACGATCATTGAATGTGGCGCCTACGTGGAGCTCATAGCAAAGCTGAGAGCCCTTCTCAGCCAGCACACACATCACTGGATCATGTCGCAGATCCCAAACACATTGTGACGAAGTAATGTTCTGATCCACATAGGTGGCCAGATAGAGAGGTAATCAATCATTTATGCGGCCTCTGGTCATCTAAACGTCAGCCGAAGGCGCGCTGATGTGAGCATGAACAAGCTGAACAACGCCCTTTGCTGGTATTAGAATTGTGCCAGATTTTTGTTGTGATTACAATTTTACACAGACATATTCAGATTGAATAATAATTTTGTGGAAATCAGTTTGTGCAGTACACTTTTAATAAATACGACGATACAACAATTACTACGCCCACATCAATTACTATTTGAATTAAAAACACTGGAAGAAGACTCAGAATACATGTGAGTCATTAAAACATGAATGAAACCGATTGTATTATCACTTCTTGGTCAGAAGAATCTCTTCATTCATAAAAAGGGTGAAAGAGGTCATGTGATAAGATTATATGTGGATAGCTTTATATGAGTAAAAATAAGAAGTTAAAACATTTGGTCGTAAAGATTTTATATTCATTCATTCAATCCTTCTTAATTTTCAAAAACGCTGTTTAAATTGGAAATAAATTTCTTTCTAAATAGAAGATTTTATCAATTTTTTTAAATTCAAAATTGGAAATATTTTTGTTTAAATTTTTAAGAAGTTAGACTAGCAGGAACCAACCATATTTTTGTTTTTCCTGGTTTCTAGTGTGATATTGAAACATGTTTGTAGAAATTCTTATGTTCGTAAAACATCTGCTTCTGCAATATTTCCCGTAAACATCATAATATATTTAGAAATTTATTTTAGCATTTTAACGCTAAACAGATTGAACTACCTGCTGAAAGGAAACTTACATGAAAGAGAAATTTTTGTTGTTACTAATCTGTCTATTAGCAAACATCCGCTGTGCATATGGAAAGCGGATTTCCATCAAGATTTCCCGCAATTCAATGGAAACGGGGTATTGAAAACAAAAATTCCAACTTCACGCTCATTTTTTATGACTATTTATCTTGACAGGTTCATTTCACTGCACAACGTATTAAAAAAAATGAGAAGAGTGATTAACTCAATAAAACGAAACCAACACATTTAAAACTTAAAGCACAATATTCTGCAGTTGAGAGCATTCGAATGTTCACTTTACCACGATTTCTTAGTCCTGTCTGTTAATAAAATTATATTTTCTAATACTTACACTTCTATAAAAGTAATGATATAACAATAAATTCTAGTTTTGATAAATATGGAACATGTGTACACATTTTTTAGTTACTCCGAAATTTTTGAGAACTCGAAAACTAAAGTCTTTTGGGTTTTCAGTATGTCGAAAACGGCTACAGATATCGTCTTAAAACTAGTTTCATTCGATTCACGAATTAAAAATACTTATAAAGTTGAAGCCTTAGAAGGACTTTAGTTAAAGTTTTATAATAATTTTGAAGTGGGGTATCGAATAAAGTCACCTGAAAGTCGAGGTCTTATATTATTTTTTAGAGAACAGTGGAAAAGCTAGAATTTTGGTCTTGGGCTCTCAAGAAACAGGAATTGAGTTTAAAATGTATTAAGATGATAAATATTCATCAAAACTAAGGTAGTTTAATGAGATGCAGGTAGTTAGCCGTTGTGGAGATAAGAATTCAAGGAATGGTTGGGATTAAACTAAGAGAAAACGTAAGGTTTTCAGAAAGATCTGGGTTTGAACGTTTTGGCATGCTCCGAAAAATATAAATAAACACGATAACAAACGAGAATAACCCCAACAGTAAGAAATTAGGCAACACAGTAGTGCAAATTAGGCAAAAAAAAGGTTTTATTATGAAAAAATGTATCACAATTTTCATACAGAACTTCGTTGCGATTAAAAAAAATAATAATAAAGGCTCCAAATAATAAATGGCAAAGATACACATAATAGTATCTATGTTTTCTCTTAGCCGAATCCCAACCAATCCATGACATCTTAAGATAGTTAGGTGTGGGGGGGGGGGGGTGGAAGTTTGGTTTAGTTGAGGATGTAACAGAAAATAAATCTATTAACAGACATGAACAGTTTTGATATTTTCTAAAATATCTAGAATACGTAATGAGATGGAGAAAGCCGTTGAGGTAATGCGAAGCTAAGGAATGGTTGGGATTTGCCTAGGATAATAATAAAAAAATATATTGTTTTTTCTTATAATACTCAAAAAAACTTATGATAATTGTGTGCTCATGTGGCTCGTTTTTCCTGTTTGCTGTTGGTTATTTCTCTGGATTTTGTTTTACATTGAACTGTTGTTAATAGTTAAACCTACTGACAACCACCATTTCCACCATTTTGTATAATCTACTTATCTACCTAGTATAACGATTAGTTCTTAATGTACTGACGAATTGTTCATAATATATTTTTTCCTGAAAATCTAAAGTTTTCTCTTAGACCAATCTCAAACATTCCTTGACGTCTTAAAACGTTTTTTTTTAAATTAATTTATTTATTTATTTTGTATTCTGCTTAACAGTAATATAAATTTTTCAGTAAAACAAGGTAATTAAATTAAAAACATCTTAGAACCATTTATTGTTTGCAATATAGCTTTCCTTAAGAATGAGAAGTAGTTAGATAAGTATGAGAGGGGGTGGATTACAATTTAGAGTTGGCTACTGTCGGTTTTCTGTGCATTTTCGCTCCTAAATATTGTTTATCTTCCATCCGCCATTGGAGTGGGTGTTTACATTTTTCTCAAAACAAAAAGAGCACTTTGGATAAGAACGTTTTGCTAATAAGTCCCAAAATCTACTAGCCGAACGGTTTAAATTTTTGGAGGGGTTGCATTCCTTAAGGGTGGCAAGTCTCGTTGAGACACGAATGGGGGGGGGTGTTGGAAAGAGATAATATTATCTCTTTGAACCCTGTGTAGAGGAAGAGGTCGTAGCTAAGAGATAAGGCTTAAGAAGTGGGGAGTTTGGTACAAGGACCTGACTATACCCCCACCATCGCTACGACCCACACAGCATCACTCTCAGTACCGCTTTGTGGTCCAGGCAGGAGTCTTGATTTCAACTTACGCCATGCACCGGACATTTTAAGTAGTGTTTTTAGTGTTCGTCAACTGTCGTGAAATGTGAGTAAATAGACAAATAAGTTTCTATCAACTTATCAAAATATTAGTAATAGACTATATTATCTAAAGGAGATTATGTATTTGTTTATTACAATTTTAAAATGTATAAACAAAACTTCATGATTATTTCAATATCAAACTTCATTGCCTGTAAGCAAACACAAGTAAAATAAACAAAATATTATAATCAAATAACACATAGAATTTAAAAAAAAAAAAAAAAAATCTCTTCTAATAAACGAGTTAACCATACAAAGATAATGGAAGAATCAGAGACTATATTAACTAAATATTATTCTACTTAATAATAAAAACATAATAAAAATACATTTGAAATTATATGAGGAATTGGTTTCATCTTGCTTATTTTTAAGCAGCCTGTTACATTATTTATTAAGCAAATAATGCTCATTTGAGCGCTAACAATATTTATAGGCATGACCCGATGAAAATAAATAATAATAAAATTGATTAATGCACAAAAACGTGTACTCACACTTAGGTTTTATTAGTAATTACTATCTAACAATTTAATTTAATACTGGAGATTTGAGAATTAATGTTATTGAAACGTAAATAAATCATTATTTTATTATATAGTATTATAAACTATTCTATAACAACCGTAATTATTGAAGCAATTGAAAGAATGTTTAATAGAAATATTATAAAATAAAAATAATTGAAACTATTGAAATTCTTAATGTTAAATTATTAAATTTTGTGAAAGAAAATGTTAAATAAAAATAGGTTAATTTAAAACTATATGTTGCGAAATTTATTTAAATGTATTTTATAGCGAATTAAATTCTCCAAGTTTCCTACTTCAGATTGTCTCAATAGGTCTTCTGGAATGTGGGTAATTGTTAAAGCTTCTTTCACGATTAATTTGCTGTGAAAACGAGTTTTTTCCTGTTTTTAAGTACATATAATTGCGTAATATATATATATATATATATATATATATATATATATATATATATATATATATATATATATATTAAACGTGAAGATAAATAGTCCAATTTAATAAACTAGTTATAAATAATGACAAAAACATATTGTAGACTTTAACAATTTACAAGAGGCATATTAAATATGTACAATCGAAAATATGTATTGCAATTGTAACTAGGTAAAAGGCTCAATATTCAGATTAATATAATATCACAAAATCAAAATAACCCCGTTAAAAATTGTAAAAACAATTCAGCATTATCAGATATAAGAGATAAATATAAATTGATAATAGCGTATCAAAAAATATACATAAATTGAAGAAGTTGGCGCTATTGGCCTACTGTATGTATGTTAATGCGCCGTAAAAATAAAAAAATAAAATGAATTTTTGAAAAGTAATTCCGATTAGAATTGATCATCTAATTATTATAAGCATTAGTGCTTCTGATTTCGAGACTTTCAAGGAAAAATGCAAAAAAGATTATTGAAGCTGTAAAGGTTCCTGTTGGACAAGAGCTGTAGAAATGCAGGGGTTTTTCTTTTCATGCATATTCAAGGGAGTATGTTAGATTGAATATAAGGCAAGACCTGGAGTACTGCAAGAGGTTGCTCTTTTCATGCATAATCTACAAAAGGTATAAGATTTCGTATTGGAAAAGAGCTGAAGAACTGTAAGGGATTGCTCTTTTCATGCATGTCTACAAACGGTATAAGATTTCGTATTGGAAAAGAGCTGAAGAACTGCAAGGGGTTTCTCTCTTCATGCATAATCCACAAAAGGTATAAGATTTCGTATTGGACAAGAGCTGTAGAACTGCAAGGGGCTTCTCTTTTCATGCATAATCTACAAAAGGTATAGGATTTCGTATTGGAAATGTGCTGAAGAACTGCAAGGGATTGCTCTTTTCATGCATAATCCACAAAAGGTATTAGATTTCGTATTGGACAAGAGCTGTAGAACTGCAAGGGGTTTCTCTTTTCGTGCCTATTCCACAGAAGTTATTGCATTGTATCATGGGCAAGAGCTGTGGAACTGCAAGGGGTTTCTCTTTTCGTGCCTATTCCACGGAAGGTAATGCATTTTATCATGGGCAAGAGTTGTAGAACTGCAAGGGTTTTCTCTTTTCCTGCCTATTCCACGGAAGGTATTGCATTGTATCATGGGCAAGAGTTGTAGAACTGCAAGGGTTTTCTCTTTTCCTGCCTATTCCACGGAAGGTATTGTAGTGCGTCGTGGGCAAGAGCCGTAGAACTGCAAGACGTTTCTCTTTTCATGTATATTTCAGAGAAGGTATTGCATTACGTCTTGGGCAAAAGCTGTAGAACTACAAGGCGTTTCTCTTTTCTTGTATATTCCATAGAAGGTATTAGATTGCGTATGCACAAGAGCTGTAGAACTGCAAGAGATTGCTATTTTTATTCATATCCTACAGAATGTATTGGAATCATAATGAAAAAGAGCAAGATCTTGCAGTTGTAAAGCTCTTTTTCATTATGCAATCCAATACCTTTTGTAGAACTGCAAGATGTGGCTCTTTTTAAGCATATTCCAAAGAAAGTATTAGATTGGGTATTGGACAAGGGCTGTAGAACTGCAAGGGGCTTGCACTTTTCATATTTTCCATAGAGGGTGTTGGGTCGCGTATTGTGCAAGAGCTCTAGGACTGCAAGAGTTTGCACATTTTACGCATATTCAACGGAGTATGTTGGAATGAGTATTAGACAAGAACTCTAGAACTGCAAGGGGCATGCAATTTTCATGCATATTCCAAAGAAGGAATTGGACAACAGTTGTAGAACTGCAAGGAGATTACTCTTTTCATGCACATGTCATAGAGTTCATTGAATTCAGAATAGGGTCTGAGTAGAGGAGCGTAAGAGGTGGGACATTAGGGAACGACGAATTGAGTACAGGGCAAGAAGTTTAGAAGGGCAAAAGACTGCGCATTGTTTGGATGTTTCAAAGACTACACAGAGTCACTATAGGGGGAGGAAATCTAAAA
The DNA here is from genome assembly GCA_946811695.1 of Gonocerus acuteangulatus. Classification (NCBI taxonomy): domain Eukaryota; kingdom Metazoa; phylum Arthropoda; class Insecta; order Hemiptera; family Coreidae; genus Gonocerus; species Gonocerus acuteangulatus. The sequence continues at coordinate 57,535,882 of OX328132.1, forward strand.
TTGCAAGAGTGCTCGTTTTGCAAATGTTCCATAGTTTGGCTTTGATATAGGGAAAGAAGGGATAAAGAATAAGAACAGTCTGTAGAGAGCATTGGATTCACTATAAGGAATGAAGCAAATACTTTTAGAATGCGTGCCCTTACAAATAATGAAATCCTTTGCCAATAAAGATATTAGATAGAGATCACTCTAAACTGGTTCACTTAGCGTGAAGAAATGTTATAATGCTCGCTCCGCCAAATAATGCTCTTCCATGCCACTAAAGATATTAGTAAGAGATCACTCCACACTGGTTCACCTATCGTGAAGACATGTTATAATGCTGCTCCGCCAAATAATGATATCCTATGCCAATAAAGATATTAGTTAGAGATCACTCCTCACTGGTTCACCTATCGTGAAGACATGTTATAATGCTGCTCCGCCAAATAATGATATCCTATGCCAATAAAGATATTAGTTAGAGATCACTCCTCACTGGTTCACTTATCGTGAAGACATGTTATAATGCTGCTCCGCCAAATAATGATATCCTATGCCAATAAAGATATTAGTTAGAGATCACTCCTCACTGGTTTACCTATCGTGAAGACATGTTATAACGCTCGCTCCGCCAAATATTGCTCTTCCATGCCATGCTACTTTTTCATGTAGCAGCAATTTCCGTAAAAAAAATAAAAAAATAAAAATAAAACCTTTTTCCCAACATTTCGTCTTATGTTACATATCTTTTATCAAAATTGCGTATATTTTAAGATATTCTAAGCAGTTCTTTGGTTGCATTTGACGTAGGTCATTAAAAAAAATGGGAATTCTTCTTCCTTTTATAAACAACTTTATTGTTTCGTGGCCACCATTTCAGGTGCATTAAACCCCTAGATGTGTGGCCCGCTCGCCACACATTTGTATGTTCACAGTCAACTCCAAAATAGTCTGATTATGATGAAATTTGGCAAAGAAAGATCGAAAATTGAAGTTCGTTAACCAGCAGAATCCAACTTTCGGAACGCTATTTTTCCGGAACTATTCACATATAAAAATCGTAGTTCTTAATGTTTTGCTTAATAGGTCCTCAGGTAAAGATTTTGTTTAAAAAAATCTAAAAAAATTGTTATATATGGTTTTAGAGATCAGTGGGAAAACTTAAAATATGGTTTCAGGCACTCCAAAAGGTAGATCGAGTCGTAAAACTGTTCACACGATAGATATTTATCCGAACTGAGATAATAAATAAATAATACATTTTGGTTACGTTTGAAGTAGAGAAAATATTACAAGGAAAATATTTTAACAACAGACATGAGCAGTTTTGGACCTTTCGAAAGCGTTTGGGGAATTTTGTTACTCTTTTGAAAGCCAAAAAGATTTCCTACAACATGGGGTCAGCCGTATATTTCTATAGGACCGCCTTGGACAAAGCGGGACTTAAAGTTAAGTCTTTACTTCATTCCATTGAAGGCGAGGAGGTAGAAATTTCTATGTTAAGCTTTTCAAATCAAGCATAAGATAAATATTACATGGAAAAACGCTAAGAAGATGCACTTCTTACGAGGTGAAGTATTTACTAATACAAGACGAGTCGTCAACCATAATTACGTTACATGCTATCTACGCCAAACATAATATGTAGACGCACGCATGTTTTGGCATATTATGCATCTTCATACTCCTGATAAATATGTTCTCCCATAAAACGGAGCTATCTGGGTTTGCAACTATGTCTTCAATTATTTTGTAATATCCATCAAACGTGAGACCTAGATCTGCACATTCTCTGAAATAGTGATGGGCGATTCTCGAATATGAATTGATTCAAATCGAAAAAAAAGATCGATATACAAAAAAGATAGGTGAGTTGAGATCGATTCACAAGATAGATCTTTTAGGCTCAAAAGATCTATCTAAGATATAAATCGATTTCAGGAGGATTTTCAGTGCGTGCGCACTACCTGGTTCTTTTCTTTGCGGTGCACCTATAGATATAAGCATTTTATGGAAACACGCTAGTATGACGCTAAATTGTAAGACAACGGCCCATAAGTGTTCAAACTATATTATCAACAACTGTATATTTGGGTAAAGAATTATTTTACCCTTAGGTATATATATATAAACTCATATACACACAAACACAACCTCCCTAATAGGTTTATATCTTTTGTACTCATATATATGTTTCTAATCGTATATTGAAATTATTTGTGAATCCGTCAGTTCCTTATATTATTTAAATGAGCTTATAGGAACTGGTTCAATTAAATTATTTCTTCATAGATTCCTCTAAACGTTATGAACTATTTAGAGTAACTGAGGAATTGTGTTACTAGTTGTTTTATTAATTTTCAAAATATGAATAATGTGTGTTATTTTTAAATCATATGCCCATAAGGAAAAGTTTTAAATGTAATAGTAAGCTTTTTTCTTTGTTTTTTTTTTTTTTCATCGATGTTTAATAAAATTATAAATAATTCTACAACTTGAAATAAATTATGCTCCCATATTTGTATGAATTTTTTATATTTAGTGTATTCCGGGGACTGATAAATTAACATTTTTTATTGTTAAGCTTGTTCAATATTCATTTGAAACAATAACAGAGGAACCCTTTAGCACATTTTTTTTCTTACTAAACTTTTTTACGTTTACCTGTTTTTAGGTTTTCTATTTTGAGTACAATACTGTTTATCGGTAAGTTATCTTCTAAAGAAAATGATATCTTAGTGTTGTTATGACTATATGTTCATTACATTTACATAAGTTGCAACAGAACAAATAGAGGGGACATCTCCTTTATACGTCGATCAATATCCTCAAAATTTTGTGAAACAAATTCTCAATACGTTGCGATCTTTTCTATAACAGAATTGCGAAATACCACTTTCTACGACATAATTTGTCGGTAATAACTCTTGATAGAGATTAAATCCAATAGAATCTGTTGGCGTGCTGATGAAATTACATCGTAATAACCACCTCTGCTCACGGCAGAAGCAAAAACAACACAGAGTTTCAATTTTTATGTGACTGTTAAGTGGAGCAGGGAAAACAGAAAAAAACTTAATTCTTCTTTCAGTTAAGACGACTATTAATGAACTTAGTTTTCTTACATTTTTACATTATAATTAAAGAACGGAGTGGGTATAGGTAATTTTGACCATTTTTAGCGCGGTTCCTCCCTCCCCCATAGGGAGGAACCCCGCTTATAGGGTTGATACAATGAAACAATCTGGAAGTGCCGACTAGAAAATTTCGCGTTTCAGAACCCCTAGAGACCGAAAATAACTGTGGTTCAAATTTGTATATATATATATATATATATATATATATATATATATATATACATATATGTATATATTTATATATATATATATATATATATATTTGTCTGTTCGCTCTCTAGATAGAAGACGAATGGTCCGATTTTGATGAAATTTGGTACAAAAATCCATTATCCAATTTGAAAGGTCAAGTTCGTTAACCAGCAAAATCCGCCTCCTGGAAGATGGCGTTTGGGGCGAAATTCGCGCAAAAAAAATCGTAACGCTTACGTTTTTGAGTTCATAAGCTTCTAAGTACTCGTTTTATATGATTCCTGGGCTAGGAAAACGAATGAAACCATTTTCAAGGCGATAGCTTTAACCGTTTTCGAGAAAATTGGAAAAATATTTTTTGAATACCGTTTTTGGTTTGGGTACTTAGAATCATGGGATTCAGTTGAAACATTTTCTGCATGTTCTACTTTCATCAAAATTAATATGTTGAAATTTTGGTTACGTTTGGAGTTAAGGAAGGGTTAGAATAAAATATTTTATTAACAGACATAAAAAGTTTTAGTAACTTTGTTTACTTTCCTTAATATCTCGAAAAAGGTTGAGAATCTTGGTAAACGGAAGAATACCATTAGAAAGGTTATTAAATGCTCTAAAAAAAAGGTCCTAATGAAAGTTTTGATTAGGCGATGTCAATCGGAGAAATAAGAGCTTAAAACTTTAAAGTAATTGATTTCCCTTATTCGAACTGTTCTTTTTGTCTGTTTTTTATTCCTTGTTATTTTTTAATTGCTTATTGTTGGATAATGTATTTGAAAATAAAACAGGTTAAGAAAAATAAGAAAAACAATTTAATGTTAGAGACATGGATTTCCAAGATATATAGCTTTTCAACTGCCTAGCGTCCTTCCTAGGGAGGGTTCTTTGTCTTTGATTTTGGTACTTAGAATTATGGGATACAGTTGAAACATTTTCTGCATGTTGGAGTTTCATCAACACTAATATGTTGAAATTTTTGTTACGTTTAGAGTAAAGGAAGGGTTAGAATAAAATATTTTATTAACAGACATAAAAAGTTTTGGTAACTTTGTATAATTTCGTTAGTATCTCGAAAACCGTTGACAATCTTGTGAAGCGGAAGATTACCATTCGGAAGCTTACTAAATGCTCTACAAAAAAGGTTCTGAAGAAAGTTTTAATCATGCCATGACAATCGGAGAAAAAAGTGCTTAAAGCTTTAAATTAATTTATTTAGTCTATTCCAATGGTTCTTTTTGTCTGTTTTATTTCTTGTTATTTTTTAATTGCTTATAGTTGGATAATGTATTTGACTATAAAACTGGTTAAGTAAAATAACAAAAACAATTTATTGTTAGAAATATAGATTTCCAAGATTCCAAGACCTTGTCACTAGCGGGTCTGTTTCTAGTGTAGCGGACCCTTCCAGGTAAGATTGTAAATCATGTATGTCACCTTCAAGACTATACTACTCACAGGAATGGCGTTAGTGACCTTAAGGGTTGACACGCCATTATAATAATTAATTAAAAAAAAAAGACTGGTGGAACCAAAATAATAACTGCTTCTATTTTAATCTTTCCAAATTAGACTAGGGATATGAACGGAACCGCGCTAAGATGATGCAGTCCTGCGAGATGGACTTTTGCAATATTGCTGCGGGATTCTGTGCACATTTTAAAACCTAAATGACTGTAATGCGTTCATGCTTTAGTTTTGTGGATAGTACGATTACTTTTTTTTACGGCGCATCAACTGTTTGGCTATTAGCGCCGGGCTATCTACAGGTTGCCACCCTTTTCTAATGCCAACAGCACGTGGTCGGTCACCCATTCAGGTACTGACCACGCCCGACGTTGCTTAACTTCGGTGATCTACGAGAACCTGTGTATTCAACGTGGCTTTGGCCGTTGGCAGTACGATTATTATCCGCAAATATTAACACTTTGGCGACTGGTTTAAAGACCGTCTAGTGGTTAAAAACACAAAGAAGAGAAAAATCCTCTCGATACGAAACAACCCTTTCCACAGCAGAAACGCCACTTTGACGGCAACGTTACACGCTCATCGACATCCTCATAATTTATCGAAACCAATTCTCGATATTTTGTGGCCTCTTTCACTGGCAGAAATGCCACTTTGACGACTATTTTAAACAGTTGTCATTTATGACGGCTGTCTACAAACTTTGCACCGTTCTTATCGATATCTGTTAGTCATGTAGTGTACAGGATGCCCGGATTTTATTCAACCATTCACATCTATATGGCTTTTAATATAGCTCTTTATTTACATTTTAATATTTCAATAACGATTTTTTTTTTTTAATTTTTAATTAAAAAAAGCAACATACTTTTGAAAATAGACAAACCTTTGAGTAGCTCTGCTACATGTTAAGATCGTCTTCTTTTCCTTCCTCCCTGTGCCTTTTAGCGTGGGGGAGCCTATAGCCATTGGAGCTATCCATCGGTTCGGTAACGTTTTTCCTCGGGCCTGCCAAGTCTGGATATGTAGTCATAATATGACAAGCGGGGCCGTCCTCTTGGTATTTTCCTAGTTGGCCTTGACTCCATGATACTCCTAGGTCCTCGGTCTCCCTCCATTCTACAGACATGGCCGAACCACTTCAGCTTCCGTTTATCAAGGGTACTCTTCAGAGGTGTAATTTTCAAATCCTCTCTCATTCTTTCGTTTCCTAAACAGTCCCTTCTTGTTTTGCCGACTACTCTCCTGAGACACCTCATTTCGGTTGCCGTGATTCTGCTCATTTCCTTGTCCTGTGATATCCAGCCCATTTCTGCGTCACAGACCTACAAATGAGATGCAGAATAACCCCGGAAGTTATGGCATCTCAATGCGGGACACACAGTCTGATTACACCGACACCGCAGCGTACCCGCTATGTGTACGGGTTATTTAAAATTTCACAGAAACTGATCACAAGTATTATCCACATTTCCCCTAGTACTAGCTGTCTACAGTTTATTACTATTTACTTGGCTCTGATAATATCCGTACAGGCTATTTGAAGTTTTCTTTCTCTTTCGCAGACACAGATCACATGAGTTACGACTATTTACCTGGCACTGATAATATCACTACTGGCTATTTAAGTTTATCATTATTTCCTTGATTCTGATATTATCAGTACATGTTATTTAAAGTTTATTTCTCCTTCGCAGAAACAGATTACATTAGTTACCAGTATTTACTTGGCATTGATAATACCACTGCTGGCTATCTACAGTTTATCGATATTTTCTTCGTGGACATATTATCGGTACAGGCTATTTAAAGTTTATTTCTCTTTTGTAAAGATAGATTAGTTGATAAACCACTATTTACTTAGCAATGATTTTATCGGTAATTCATACATAAAAAAATGTAATATTTCTACTTCTCCAAAAAGACCACACATTAGTTCCATAGCTTGGTTTAGATGAATTTATTATATTCATAAATTATCATTATAATAAAACTGTGCTAAAAATGGATGATATATACAAAACTTGTATGAACTATGCAGAAAATAATGGCCTTTGAACATCGTCAGTGAGGAAAGGAGAAATTAACGAAAAAAATGCTCTGGATTTTCGAAACTCATGGGTTATGGAAGATTGAAATTTCTCGTCGGCATTTCTCTGTAGGGAGGGATGAAACACGCTAATAAAAATACTCAGATGATTAAAAACACTATGCGTCCATTAATCTTCTAATTCTATTCAATTACATGGAGTACTTCAGTTTCACAGTGACCGAGTCACTTTAGTAGTCATTAAAAAATAATAAGAACTGAAAATTGTTTAAAGAGCGGCTTTTTCATAAGACCATTGAAACGTAAGCGGAGTTTATTAAATTTTATACGAGTACATAAATTTCTTTATGAATGAGATTAGACGTAAGAAGTCCTGTGGAGCATGGAGCATAAAGGCCCATAAACTAGGAGCACCTGCTCGTCGAGGGTCCAGAACCCATAAACCCAAGCCCGGGCAAAAAAACAGGAGTGCAGCGGCTTCCTATGGTCTTTGTTTCTTACAGTTAAGCGTTCCATTTTATAGTCTCACTATTTGGTTTGCACAATAGGGCAATAAGCACCATTCCTACTTTCTTAAGTGGAGGCAAGTAATTATTTTCTACTAAAATAGAAATAAAATCAACACCAACTTAGTGTGTTTCCACAATGTCCTTATCGCTGAAGAGATTTAAAAAGCTCGTCGTAAATACTTAGTTGACGCGTGTATAACTGTAATTTGATAGAAAAGGAAATGTGCACACTCTGATTTGCTATGATTAAAAAGTCCAACACGCGTCATCTTAGCGCTGCTCTGTTGATATCCCGAGTGCCTTTAGTGAAGGAATAAAAGCAGTTATCGGTAGGCTTTGATCTTTCGTAAACAATATTCAATAAAATCTCAAAGAGAAGAAATTTTAATGCGCCACAACAGGAAACTGACAGTATCCTAAGCGGAAATGATTCCCCACCTTCTCAACTTTTGCTGTAGGAAAACAATGTTAGTAATAAGTTTCTCTTTTTCTTGCATTTTTTTTTTTTACTAATATACTAATTTTACTGATTAATGCAATTTAATACAAAATTAACCAATTAAAAGTGGGTTAAACAAAGAGAAAACCCCGTTCAAAAGACCAAAACTAACACTTTTAAGCACTTATTTCTCTGACATCGTCCCATAGAAAATTGCTTTAGTACTTTTTCAGTGGAGAATTTAGTAAGCTTTTGAATGGTCACCTTCCACATAATACAATTTCCAACCCGTTTTCGAGGTATTTACAAAAATATACGAAGATCCTAAAACTATCCATGTATATTAATAACATATTTTTGTTCCAATACTTCCTTAACTTGAAATGTAACCAAAATGTAAACATCATCGTTTCATTTCAAACACGCAGAAAATATTTCAATTGAATTCCACGATTCTTATACCCAAACCATGATGATTTACAAACCATTTATTTACACTTTTCTCGAAAACGGTTTAAGATATCGCCTTACAAAAGGTTTCATTCGTTTTTCCTATCTTAAGGATTCTTTAAAAAGAGTAACTACAAGCATATTAACTCGAAAACGTAAGCGTTACTATTTTCTTTCGCTTCAAATATCATATTCCGGTGGACGGATTCTGCTGGTTAACGAACTGCAAAAAGCAGTAGTGTCTATTACGCTTCTATTAGGTGCGTTTATATGGGGGTTGCCCTCTATGGAAAAATTGGAAAGCTGTCCTGAGTTTGTTTCAAATGGCGTTTAGGCTTCAATAAATGCACGCTACATTATATTGTGAGATAAGAGATAGATGTAAAATCTATGTCCCGGAATGAACTAAAGCGAGTTCTGAATTGGTTGGACAATGTTTTTGCCATGTCTACAAGAGATATCCAAAAAAATGCCTCCAAAAGTTAGAGATATACTTGATTCTATGCACTGACTTGCGGACAGATACTCCACGCCTCCAATAATAATAGACATTCTCAAAACTATTCACTCATATAAAAAACACATTACAATGTACTGGCAGCCAGGGCGTAAAGGTTTAGGAAACAGATCCCTAGCAGATTTACAAGCAAAACTTACCACAAGACAACTTGAGCTGAACCTATCAATCACACACAAAGATTTGACCAATGCAATCAAATAACACATTTCAAATTATTGATAAGACAGCTGGACTCGTCTAACCGACATTAAATTACGTACAATCAAAACTACAACTTAGGAATGGACATCCAGCTACCGAGACAACAGACGAGAAGAAATTGTACTTGCTCGACTCCGAATTGTTCACCCAAGAACACACGAATATCTCACAACAGGAACAAATTAACTTGTGATATATGCAATAGAGACTTTACCATAAAACACCTTCTTACGGAATGCAGAACACGACACAAACTAAATATTCCAGAAACGAATTGTTGAGGGACATTAGCCAGTACATAAACACAATATTCTCCTACTTACACAACAATAAGCTATACAATCTCGTCTGAAGACATCCGCAGAATAGTCAATGGGTTTCAGGCATATTACAGGCATTCCCATACCTCTGTTTATGGGAATAAGTGAATTAAATTTCTTATCACATTGCTGGTTCATTAGACCATACAGGTGCCGTGTTGAACAAGTGAAATCGCCCTAGTAGCGATCACTTATTAATAATAAATAAAAAAAAGTTAGACAAAGAAGTTTGCCGATTAAAGCTCAGAATTAATAGAGATCGCATCGAAAAGGATGCAATCCGCAGGAAGTGATGGTTATTGAATGAAAAAATGAAACCTTTGTCACTTCCGCATTTTGGAGGAGTAAATAGCATTTTTCCAGCGGACGTTTAACTCGCTGCAAGATGAGTTCTAGCGGAACTCCTTTAAGTGCTCTTTCCATTTTGCCAAATTGGTATAAGAGAACAGTCACACTTGACTGTGGCAAATAAGAATCGCAGGATATCACTTTTTGTGGAACCACCTTCAATACCAAGTCACAGAGCTTCGCTGTCCCGAACAGATGGTTGCCCTACGCAAGGCTGCCTTTCCAAGCTTGTGTCACCACTTTCATATTTGCCGAACCACCTCCTCTCAGCAGGCACGTTCAGTTTAGGTTCCTCTTTAACTTAGTTTCGGTAGCAAGGATTTTCCACAAATTATGCAGGATAACCTTACTTTCACTCGACCGAAATTTTTATATGGACTAATAAAGAAGTCTAAATTATTAATAAAGGGACATTAAACGAGTAAACTTAAAAAAAAATCTAGGCACAGAGCAAAATTATTTTCGAAGCAAAATAAATGTTAAAGGTCATACATCGGCAGGAGAAAGATGTAGATCTAATTCAGATGGCTGAAGATGGTGGAGGGGGCACCCTGCTTCTATTTGAAGAACATCGCCTGGCTCCACCGGTGAACAGAAACAGCCTTCAGACTTCCTACCACAATCTCATCGCCTACTGGAGACAATTCTCTTACATCATTAAATTTTCAATAGAATGACATTAAAGTTCAATATTATACACATATTAGTGTAGTGGGTCTCCCGTGGTCTAATGGCTAGCGCCTTGGATTCATAAGCGGGAGATGGTGGGTTCGATTCCCAACCTCCGGCAGGAATTTTATCATCCCACGGCTCGCTGGTAAAATTCCTCGCTGCACCCTGGATGTCGGCGCTAATGACCTAGATATAGATGCGCCGTAAAAAAAAAAAAAAAAAAAAAAAAAAAAAAAAAAAAAAAAAAAAAAAAAAAAAAAAAAAATAGTGTAGTGACATATGTTTTACACGTCACTGAACGAAACAGCTACAATTTATGTAGTTAATTGACATGTTCGATACTTTAGAACATCGGACAATTATAAGTTGTGGTTAAGTAGGACCCTAAGTGTAAACTTGTTCACAGCGTCTGTAAGCTTTTTTTTTTGGTTCAGCGAAACTCGACATATACCATTCAATATTGATGAACGAGGCGTATTCTAATATCACTGGTCTACCAAATTTAACTTTTTGTGTGAGGTTTTTATTTTAATTAGTCATTATCCCTAATTTCAGTGTGCTGAATCAGAATATGAACTTAGTTTTTTTTCATCACATACCAATTTTTCACAATACAGAATATAGTAAAATATGCATTTTTATACCAGCCTCTATTAAATTTCTGTTATATTATTAAATATAAGTTAATAAAACTACCTGTAACACAACAACCTTCAAATTAACTAATGTTTCAGATCATCACTTAAATTTGAAAATGTTACCAGTTTTTTACATACTGTCTACATAAGTGAACGTTTTGTAGATTTCCTATTTTGGAAAGAATTTGATTCATCTCTTTTATGCGACCAGCAATAACCAGCTATCATATTTATTGTCTCCATCGTGGGCGTATATAGGAAATAATTTCGGGGGGGGGGCTACGGCCATTTCCGGTGTATGGCATACTAACTATTTAGATCTTGGAAAAGGTTTAGCCAACTAAAACGCTATTAAACTCAAGATAGAATATTTTTTACGAACTAAATGATCTTATTTAATTTATTTTTAAGGGTTTTATAAAACTTTTATCGATCAAATCAAATTTACGGAGGGGGCTGCAGAAAACAGCAGGGCATCCTAAACTGCTATTGGAGAGGCATGAAATATGAATTGTACGGAAAGTACGCCAGAATTCCTCTATAAATAATCCTACCATTGCAACGAGAAACTGGAACGAAGGAAACCCTAGAAACTGTAGAAAGAGCCCTTCGGAGAAACAATTTTAACGGTATGATAGCTAGGAGAAACCCTTTTATAAGTTTAGCTAATCAGAAAACGCCTAATAATTACTGGAATAATTTTATATTCCTTGCTTCCATCAAAAGCACTGATGGAAAGTTATGGTGTGGAATAGACCTAATGAAAAGCATATTCCGAGCATGGGCGTATATAGGAAATAATTTAGGCAGGGGCTGGGAAAATTTCGGGGAGGGGTTGAAACCATTTCCGGTGTATGGAATACTAACCATTTAAAACTTGGAGATTTTCTTTCTGAGCAAAATATGGAACATACATTTTTTGGAGCCTATTTTTTTCAAGATCTCCAAGCTTAATAAGAAAATAGGCCTTTTACGCCTTTTGAAAAAGGTTTTTAATATTTTGTCTTTTCTTTCGAACAACAAAATTGCCACAGATATAGCAAAATATAATAGAGTTATTTCTACACTTTCTGGAAGACACATTGTTTCGAATTCACAAAACATGTACGACATACAACTGCCACCCATAAACACAGATCCTCTCTATTTGAACAGTTATAGATTGAGCTAAATTTGCTGGTATTGGACTTAAAATAAGGCATATATTGTTATCTGTTACAATTTTATATTGTTGTGAATCAGATTAACAATGAAAACTTTATTGTTTCTTCTTTTCCTGATTTCTTTTCAGTTAGTTCCATACGCATAGAACTACATAAAACATTTTAGGTATAAAGTAAACAACATTTGTTACCAAATTGTTCAGTAGAATATCCTAACTAAATAATACAAAAGAGTATTCTACTTCAGAAGTGAACCCATCCCATAAGTAGGTTTAACGTTGCAATGCCGAAGAATGTTCTTCTATTCATGCAAACATTCCCATAAGTAGGTGTAACCGAGTAGAGCAGAATGGTATTCTTCTTTCGATAAAAACCCATTACGTAAGTAAAAATAGCCGAGTAATGCTTAAGAGGAGTCTTCATTTCAAGGAAACTCATCCCGTAAGCAGGTGCAACCAAGTAGTGCAGAAGAGTGTTCTACTTTCCTTACAAACCCAGTAGGTTTGGCCGAGTAGTGCAGATACCCGCTCCATAAGCACGAGTAATCGATTACTAATAACAAGATGAGGGGCTTTCTTAAATGTTGTTGAAAATTAACTATCGTAGCTAAAATGTTGTAATCACCCAATCATTGTATGCCCTCAAACATAGACTAAGAAAAGAGCTATGCTATCTGTTTCTCCTCTAAACTTCTGTTCCGTTTGGAACTCGCTATATTATGTTAGATGCTGTTATGTAGCAACTTCATTTTTTATATTATGAAATAATAAATTAAAACATTTTATAAGAAATAGACGACTGTCTGAAGAAGACTTGGATTTCTGCGAAATAAAATGTTAAAAAATAAGAAAGTCCTACTCACAGAGCCAGCATCATCTTAGCGCGTTTTCATAACGTTTTTTTCACTAGTGTCAATTTGTATAGCTTGGAATAGATATGGCTGAAATTTTGTAAAATATTTAAACACCTATGCCAATAAAACCTTGAGGAAAACGATTACGCAGATTTCAGCATCAAAAATTGCTCCTCCTTTTACGTATATTGTTTCCCTATAAAGTTTATTTTAAATTTTATAGAAAAAAAAACTGACAATATACGAAACCATAACAAGACCGATATGGACTTTAGGGATTGAACTATAGGGATCAGCCAAGCCATCAAATGTAATCATTATCCAACGTTTCCAATCCTATGTCCTCCGTGAAATCCTCAACGCCCCTTTCTTGACGTTTCAACGTCTACAATTTGAATATTCACAGAGACACTAACACTCCCTTTGTCCATAATTTAGCCACATCCCGATTCCTACATTTTTTTCTCTTAACTGTCACCCACCCCAATCCTCTTGGCAGATCCCTTTCATACTATGAAATACCTCCCAGTCCTCCTCGCTACACAGTAGAGCCTAACGACATTTCCTTCTTCAAAAAAGGCTACTACAGCCCCTAAATCTTAACCGATTTCAATGATTTTTTAAAAAAAATGGAAGTTAACAAAATTTAGAACAACTTTGTCTAGATTTTTGTTTTTTGTGCCCCCTATTTATGAAATTTTTCATCAACTTAATATCAGCACTGATATCATTGAAATTAAACATTCAAATCCTGATTAGACATGGAAAAAATCAGACTGACGCCATCTAAACATAAATTTATCTTAATTCAACAATGAGATTAATTGAAATAACATGATTTTAAAAATAAATAGATTTTTATTTCTAATCAGGATTTTATCCTTTTTATTATGAGATTTATTTTTATCGTCTGTTGTTAATAAAAAACCGAAGATAATCCAATCCTACGTGTTCTTCTTCATACTCATACAACCTGCCTATTGTAAGATTTGGGTCTTTTTGCGAAGACCAGATCCAGTTACTTTTGAAGTAGCAGTAGTGATTTTTAACAGTTTCTCATACTCGTTGATAAGCTTATTAGCTTTCAGGTTCTTTGCTGGTTATATATTAGTACTTGACAAGTTATCTACGGTCTACATCTGTCTACATTCACATCTACACCTACATGAATGTACACACAGATCTGCCTACATGTACATCTACACCTACTTGCATGTACACACAGACCAACCTACATGTAGTCTAACACATAATTGAATGTACACACATAGCTGCCTACATGTACACCCACATCTACTAGATCTATCTACATATACATCCAGACCTAAATGCATGTACTCCCAGTCCAAACAGTGGGTCTTTTTGCGAAGACCACATCCAGTTACTTTTGATGTAGAAGTAATGATTTTTAACAGTTACTCATATTAGATAATGGTCTACGCAAAAAGACTCCAGCTCTGTACATGCAGGAAGGTGTAGGTGTACATGTAGGCAGAATTGTGTTTACATGCGAACACAGAGGTTGTAGATTTGCTGTAAGCAGACGTAATGTTGACAGTCAGTAGAATAAAGATTGTTAGTTGAAAATCCGAGGGAACAAAATTATTTTAACAAATTTTTCAAGGCACCCAATGCTCAAATTAAATTTACTCTTTATAGACAACCACTTTGGGCCCATTTTACGACGAAACTAAAACACGTCAAGACGTTTTATTTTCTAATTCTTTCTTTGCCCCAAATTCCAAATGAACTAGGGGGAGGTTACCACATAGTTATTAAGTTCATTATATATTACATTAATTTATTTTATGAACTGTAAGCCAAATTTATTTAAGTTTAAAACATGTTTTTATTTATTAAAAAAAAAAATAGTTGCATTAAATTATTCGGCTTTCGTAAAAAAATGTTAGGGTATTTTTGCGAAGACCCCAACCAGTTACATTTGAAGTAGTAGTAGTGATTTTATGGGTGATTCAGCGCATGCGCATAACTCCTTTGCATTTCCATTGGAGGCGCTTTTCCGGCCTCAATAATGGTCCGATTTTGATTAAATTTGGTACAAAAATCTTTCTGCATGTTGAACTTTCATCAAAACTAATATGTTGAAATTTTGGTTACATTTGGAGTTAAGGAAGGGTTAGAATAAAACATTTTATTAACAGACATGAAAAGTTATGTTAACTTTTTATACTTTCCTTAATATCTCGAAAACAGTTGAGAATTTTGGCAAACAGAAGATTACCATTAGAAAGCTTACTAAATGCTCTACAAAAAAGGTTCTGAAGAAAGTTTTGATCAGGCGATGTCAATTGGAGAAATAAGTGCCTAAAACTTTGAAGTAATTGATTTTTGTTTTGGGTAGTTAGAATCATTGGATTTAGTTAAAATATTTTCTGCATGTTTTAAATGCATATAAACAAAGATGTATACATTTTGGTTACGCTTGGAGTTAAGGAAGGATTAGAATAAAATATTTTATTAAGAGACATGAAAAGTTTTGGGAGCTTCGCATATTTCCTTAATATCTCAAACACGGTTGGGAAATCGTGGTAAGTGGATAGAAACTATTTGAAAGCTTACTAAATTCTCTAAAAAAACGATTATGAAACTATTTTTGATTAGGTGATGTAAATCGGAGAAATACGTGCTTAAAACATCAAATACGTTTGTTTTGTTCTTTTGAACGGGGTTTTGTCGTTGTTTTTGTAATTTTTGTCTCTTTCCCTTAGTTTTTTATTTTTGTAATTCTTATATTAGGTAAATGTATGTGTGTTTAAAACAGGATAGTTAAAATGAGTACCAATTTTCTGCATGGGCGTATATAGAAAATAATTTCGGGTGGGACTGGGAAATTTTCGGGGGGGGGGGGGCTGAGACCATTTCCGGGGTATGGAATACTAAAAACTTAAAGCTTGGAATAGTTTTAGGTAACTAAAACGCTATTACACGTAAAATAATATATTTTTTTATGAAGTATGCGATCTTATTTAATTTATTTTTAAGAGTTGTAAGACAAGTTTTTACCATCAAATCAAAATTTTGGAGGGGGGCTGCAGCCCCCCCCCCCTTAAATACGCCCATGATTTTCTGTTGTTAGAAATAGATGAGTTAGAAAAATATGAGTACCTTTGCATAAATTTCTAGCAACCTGAAAATTTGCATGAAAGTTAGAGACAGCATTATAAGGGAATTGGGAAAAGCCCTTATCGATCCCATGAACAATTTTATTCGAGGTCAAAGTTCGCTAAAAAAGGTTTTTAGGATTTTTAAGCGAAACGTTTAGATTTATGATAATAATAGTTCAGACAAAAATTGCAGATCGTGCAATTATGTACAAAACTTGTCCTCACACTTTTTTTCATTAGATTAACCATTTCTGAGAAAAGGCGATTCCAGAATTTACTTTACTTGTATTAAACATAATACTACGCCGGTGGCTTGCCGATGGGACAATAGCCGTGTACCTGCTCCTCTTTCTAAGGTCCTAGTACCGTTAGAGCCATAAAGCTTGCAAAATGACGTGCTTGACATTTGATAATATTAAACTGAAACAAGCTCATGAAGTTAGCTCTTTTTTTTTGTCTCTGTTTACTTCAGTTATTAATTTTTTGTTATGTTGTATGCCTTTTTTTTTAATTGGTTGCTGTTATTTTGATTGGATTTTTTTTTTCAATAAAAAAAGGCTAGTTAATGAGAAGCATGTTCAGGTGTATATAGTATATAATTTCCGGGGGGGGGCTGAGAGCATTTTGGAGGTATGGAATACTAACAATCTAGACCTTGGAATAGTTAGACAATTAAAACGCTATTACACCCAAAAGAATTTTTTTTCTCAACTGAGTGATCTTTTTGTTATTTTTAAGGGTTTTACGACATATTTTTACCGATTGGGGGGGGGGGGGGGTGCAGCCCTCTAAGCCCCCTCCTAATATACGCCCATGCATGTTTGTACTTTGTATTGATTTATAGAGCTTTGCTTTAAAATGAGAGCCGGATTGTGTAATTTCCGCTTCTGTGTAAGTTAGCTACTTTCGGTTTCCCAGACACCTTAATATAGCTTTTATTCGAGATGTTCGAGAGGATGTTGACAATTTTCATGAGATATATTAAAAAAATAAGTTTATTACTATTCTAATCTTCAAAAAACACTAGGGATATGAACGGAACCGCGCTATGATGATGTAGTTCCTGCGAGTCGGACTTTTATTAATAAACATTGCTTGCCATTATCTAATATTGTTTATTACTGTAGATAACGTGTCAAGTACTAATAGATCACTAGCAAAGAACCTGAAAGCTAATCAATAAGCTTATCAGCGAGTATGAGTAACTGTTAAAAATCACTACTGCTACATCAAAAGTAACTGGATGTGGTCTTCGCAAAAAGACCATAGTTTAGATATCTTCTTGAGCGAGCGAAGCGAGCGGAAACGCATAGCACGTATGCCCATAATGCTAAATAAATATAAAATATCCAAAAAGAGAGAGAGAAAAAAGGAATAAAATATGTGTGATTACAAATATCACTGTTTATGTTATCCTTCATTACCTGCAAAAGAGTTACCTTTAATGCTTAATAACTTTTTTCGTAGTTGAGAGAATCGATTCTGATCATACTAACCTTTTTATTAATACATATTCCTTGCCATTATCTAATATGGATTAGAACGAGTCAAGTAGTAATAAATAACCGGCAAAGAACCTTTAAGCTTACCAGCGAGTATGAGTAACTGTTATAAATCACTACTGATACTTCAAAAGTAACTGGATGTGGTCTTAGCAAAAAGACCCAAAACAGTTGTTATGAAATGCTGTTTTCCCTGGAGCTGTCACAGATACTCGCAGCAGCTGGTAAGCAAAATAGCTGTGGTTCCGCAACTGCTGCCTATATGGTTCTATGGCTACCGTGTAGACCGAACAGGTATGGAGTGGCTTGTGAAACCGGTGTATACATAGGGGGGAGCTCTGACATACCTCTCCCCTCTCCCCTCCACTCCCAATCTCCTTTCAACTCGATTCTAGAGTGGATATGCATTTGTAAGTCCACCCACCCAAATCGTTCACTTGAGTTTATATACTCACAGCGGATTGCCATTGAATAAATAATTAAAGCGATGATCAGATAGAAAAAAACTAAATCCGAATCGCAGAACATTCTCATCATCAAATTATTTATAAAGTTTTCTTTTTCAACAGAAGTTTTGGCAATAAAATATTCTTTTTTTTTTACAAATTAAATAAAATTAAAAACAAAAACAACATTTTATTTTATTTTTATTTATTTTTTTTTTTTTTGCTATACAGGATTTCTCCTTAGGAAAGGAGTTAGCTTACATATTTATTTAGTTAGTCCTATTGTTAGTAATTTAAATTTTAACTTTTGTAACTGTTATAGCATATATTTGTACTATTTTACTAATATGAACAAACTATAATAAGCAAATGAGTTGCAAAATAACATTATCTTTATATGAGAAATAAATAATATATCTAATATTACATAAATAAAATCCTTCCGTTTATGATTAAAATAAATATAGTCATAATATTATAACATAAATCAAATGTAAATTAACTGGAAAGTGAATTATTAAAAGAACAAAAAAAATAAATAAATAAATAAATAAAAAAGCAAAGAAAAAAAAAAGATAAAAAAATAATTAACTTTTATTCATTTAAAATAAATGATCGGCACTTTAGAATTTCCTTAATATATCTAGATATTCCTATGAGTTCATATTTATTATTGCTATTGAGTGCGTTGAGGAAATTAATTTCTGGATCATCAACAAAAACAACATACATACATTAGAAAAATAAAAATGAAACAGGAAATTTCTGTTAACTCCTTCTCCTAATAGACGGATGATGTATGTTTTCACAAATCATATCTCTTATTAGCATAGAATGATATCGAAAAAGTGAGTTTTTTCTTCAAGAAAACAAAAGCTACGGTACACTTGAAGTAGTGATGGGCGATTCTCTAATACGAATCGATCTTTTGCATGAAAAGATCGATCTACAAAAAAGATCGACGAGTTCAGATCGATTCAAAAGATCAATCTTCTAGGTTCTATCTATCTACTATATGGATCGATTTTATGATTACTTACAATTACCAACGAAAATCGTATTTCATTTCGATTGTTATGCGAGAATCGCCCATCACTATTACGAATCGTCCTAAATAAGTCGATTTGAATACTTGATAATACGAAAAATATATCTGTAACCTAGAAGTAGAAATATTAAAGAGTATTTTTCCTCAAGAATATAATGAAACTAATACTGCTACGTCATTTTGAAAAATATAGGGTATTATTACATATACGTATATCTTTATCAAATGAAAAAAAAGTAGAATAAAATAATGATAATTATGTACATAATTATTTACTTCGGTTGGATACGAATCCCCCGAAGTAAATTCAATCACCCGGAAAACGAGGAAACCCACCCCGAGAATAATAATAATATACAAAAATGGTTATATAAATTAAAAGCACAGTTTGAAATCTCATTTTTATTATATTACCTTCTCTTTGGAGAAACTGGAGGTATTAAATCGTTGTATAATGTTATTGTTATATTAAACGTCTGTTTCTGAACATAGGACACTGTTCTGTTAAATTCTTCTGCGGTTAAATAATTAGGAATTCACCTTAGAAATGAGATCGATTAACAAGAGGTGAGATTAAGTGTTTCAATAGTTGAAATAAAAAACAGACTTTTTTTACGGCATTCTAGATAGATCGATTCTTTAAAAGATCGGCCCTTGATGATCGATTCATTAAAAGATCGGCCCTTAAGAGATCAATTCTTTAAAAAGATCGACCCTAGGAGATCGAGTCTTTGAAAATATCGGCCATCGGAGATAGATTCAAAAAATCGATATATCGTTAAAAAGATCGATATTTTAATAGATCGATTCAGATCGCCCGTATCTAAAATAATATATATATATATATATATATATATATATATATATATATATATATATATATATATATATATATATATTTGAGAAAAGTTAATCTTTCAAAAGTCCGACTCATCATCACTCATCGCGTCATCTTAGCGCGGTTCCGTTCTTATCCCTTGTAGCATTCATGGGCGTATATAAGGGGGGGGGGGGGGCTGCAGCCCCTCCCGAAATTTTCATTTGATGGTAAAAATGTGTCATAAAAACCTTAAAAATAAATTAAATAAGATCGCTTAGTTAATAAAAACTAGCTTATTTTAGGTAAAATAGCGTTTTAGTTGCCTAAAACTGTTTTAAATTCTAAATTTTTCATATTCCATGCCCCGGCAATGGTCTCAGCCCCCCCCCCTGAAATTTTCCCAGCCCCTCCCGAAATTATTTCCTATATACGCCCATGGTATCATTTGGAAAGATTGAAATAGAAACAGTTATTACTTTGGTTCCACAATCCACCATAATCCAAAAGAAATACTTATGTCACAGTTAAATGCATCGAAAAATATCAACAATTTTCTCATTTTCTAGCCTATTTCTAAAATAATACTGATTCTACAAAAAAATGCAATTTAAAACAAAAACCAACCAATTAAAAACTGAGCTGAAGAACTACAAAAACCCGTTGTAAAGAACAAACCAAACACATTTGAAGTTTAAAGCACTGATTTCATTGTCATCGCCTGATCGAACAATCAGTAAGATTTCGAATGATTACCTTCCACTTACCACGATTCCTAACCATTTTCGACATATTAAGGAAAATATACGAAGTTCTAAAAACTTTTCATGCCTATTAAAGAAATAGTTTATTCTAATTCTTCCTTAAATCCAAACGTAACTAAAATTAAACATCTTTGTTCATGTGAATTTCAAACATGCAGAAAATATTTTCACTGAATCCCATGATTCTATGTACCCAAACCAAAAACTTTATTTAACAACTATATGTCCACTTTTCTAGAAAACGGCTATCGCCTTAAAAATGGATTCATTCATTTTCCTAGGTCAAGAAGCCTACAAACCGAACACTTGCAAGCATATGATGTAAGCATAACGATTTTTTCGCGCGAATGTCGCTCTAAAACCATGTTCCGTTGGATGGATTCTGCTGGTTAACGAACTCGACCTTTCAAATTAGTCGAAAGATTTTTGTACCAAATTTCATCAAAATCAGATCATTTTTGAGGCTGTGAGAAAGTGGACAGATAATATATATATATATATATATATATATATATATATATATATATATATATATATATATATATATATGAACTACCGTAATTTTTGTTATCCATAGGATCTGAAAAGTAAAATTTTCTAGTCTGCACTTCCGGATTGTATCACGAGGTCAACCTCTTAAGCTGTTTTCTACACAAATGTATTTCATTGGTCTGGTGAATTTAATTGTTTGAAATTTCAGGATAATGTTCACCAACAGATCAGCTACCACTGAGTCATGTTGCATAAACGAGGTACTCCTCGAACCACTTTGAAAAAAACGTTTTGCGGAAATATATATATCATCCTGCTGGCTGCCGAATCTCACAAAATTTGTAACATTTAATCAGCTTTCTAACGTTATACTCAGAACTGAGATTCTATCTCAATTTCATAATATAATTTGAATTATAAAATGAAAAAACATCAAATGTATTAGAGTAATATTATGTATATTTTCGGGAAATTCTCAGAAATAAATGAAAATTAATCTGGATGAAATTTATATGTAATGAGGAGGACCGGTGGCCGTGAGTGTTAGGGCGTATGCCATCCGTGCTAAGGGTCTTGGGTTATATTTCAACTAGGGGTGGTGGCTTTTTTTTTCGATGAGAAAAAAGGCATTAGGCTAATCTTGGCTAGAAAAGGGTGGTAACCTATTGATAACACGTCCTAAAATTCTTAGTTAATTTTAAATGGACAAATTTAAATAATATTTAATTATTATAGAAAGTCTTACATGAAAGTTAAACAAAAAAAGTCCGACTCGCAGGAACTGCGTCATCTTTGCGCGATTACGTACATCTCGAAGAAATGGAATAGATTAGCATCACAAATCACAGGAAACTGACAGTAGCCAACTTACACAGAGCGGATGATTCTTAATCCTCATTCTTGAGGAAGGCTGAATAAGTCAATACAATTATGTACTGAAAACGTACTCATACTACGGATCTTAAATAGATGCGTTTAAATAAACGAAACTAACTAACTAAGTTTTAAGCACTTATTTCTCCTAATGTGACGACCCCATCAAACATTTCTTCAAAACATTTTTTTGTAGAGCTTTAGTAAGCTTTCGAACTGTTACATTTCACTTGCCACGATTTCCTGACCATTTATGAGATATTAAGGAAAATATACGAAGGGGGCCTAATAGATATTCATACGGCATATGAGAATCCCAAGATTCCGCAAAAATGAAATATTGTTTCTAATTATACGTATCCTGTTTTATTGGCAAATACATTTGACTAGACCTGGGCAATACTGGAATAATTTATTCCTTAAGTAAATAAAATGGTTATTCATGAAATAATTATTTCCGGAATAACGGAAATTCTTTAAATGTTATTTCATCGTTAAATAAAACAATCTTCATCAAATAACTAGATGTATTTATTCCTTGAATAATTATTTGAATTTATTAATATTCGTATTCACAAATGTATAAAGTACGAATAAATTCGTATTTTTATTTATAAATAAAATTATGCCCATCTCTGTTTCATGATTTATTCCAAAAATATTATTTCAAATAAATTATGCCCAGGTCTACATTTGACTACTATAAGCAATTGCAAACACTAGGGAATATGCCAAAGCTCTTGGAGTAGGAGCCTCGACAGTTTCAAGACATTTGAAGGAAATCGGAAATTCCAAAACTGACATTTCATACGGTACAGCCTGATATATTTCTAAAAATGAATTGTTTTTCTTATTTTAATTAATCTGTTTTATTGTAAAATACATTATCCAACTTTAAGCAATTAAAAAATAACAAGGAATAAAAACAGACAAAAAGAACCGTTCGAATAAACGAAATCAATTACTTCAAAATTTAAGCACTTAGTTCTCCGATTGGCATCGCTTATTCAAAACTTTCTTCGGAACCTTTTTTGTAGAACATTTAGTAAGCTTTCGAATGGTAACCTTTCGCTTCCCAAGATTTTCAACCGTTTTGGAGATATTAATGAAAATATACGCAGTACCAAAACTTTTCATTATTTCTAGCAACAGAAAATTGGTCTCATTTTACCTGTCCTGTTTTACACACAAATACATTTTTCTTACAAATACAACATAAGAAATTACAAAAATAAAAAGAAACAAAAAACTAAGGGAAAGATACAAAAATTACAAAAAGAACGACAAAAACCCGTTCATAAGAACAAAACAGACGTATTTGAAGTTTTAAGCACTTATTTCTCCGATTGACATAACCTAATCAAAAATAGTTTTAGAATCATTTTTGTAGAGAATTTAGTAAGCTTTCAAATAGTTCCTATCTACTTACCACGATTTCCCAACCATGTTCGAGATATTAATGAAACTATACGAAGTTCCCAAAACTATTCATGTCTCTTCATAAAATATTTTATTCTAACCCTTCCTTAACTCCAAACGTAACAAAACTTTCAACATATTAGTTTTAATAAAAAAAGTCCGACTCGCAGGAACTGCATCATCTTAGCGCGGTTCCTTTCTTATCCCTAGTCTAATTTGGAAAGATTAAAATATTTATTTATTGATAAGGCTTCGCAACTTTGGCGAATCGCCTTAAGATTAAAATAGAAGCAGTTATTATTTTGGTTCCACCAGTGCTTGAAAGGTCTTGATTTACGATCTTACCTGGAAGGGTCGGTCAACACTTGAAAGGGTCCCGCTAGTTACAAGGTCTTGGAATCTAGGAAATCTATATTTCTAACAATAAATTGTTTTGTTATTTTACTTACCTAGTTTTATTGTAAAATACATTATCCAACTATAAGCAATTAAGAAATAACAAGGAATAAAAACAGACAAAAAAACCGTTCGAATAAACGAAATCAATTACTTTAATGGTTTAAGCACTTATTTCTCCGATTGACATCGCCTAATTAAAACTTTCGTCAGAACATTTTTTGTAGAGCATTTAGTAAGCTTTCGAATGGTAACCTTTCGCTTCCCAAGATTTTCAACCGTTTTCGAGATATTAAGAAATTATACGAAGTTCCCAAAACTTTTCATTATTTCTAGCAATAGAAAATTGGTCTCATTTTACCTATCCTGTTTTACACACAAATGCATTTTCTTAACATAAGAAATTACAAAAATAAAAATCAATAAAAAACTAAGGGAAAGAGACAAAAATTACAAAAAGAACGACAAACACCCGTTCATAAGAACTAAACAGACGTATTTGATGTGTTAAGCACTTATTTTTTCGATTGACATCACCTATATCACCTATATCACATTTTCTCGAAAACGGTTAAAGCTATCGCCTTAAAAACGGTTTCATTCGTTTTCCTAGGCCAAGAAGCCTACAAAACGAGTACTTACAAGCATATGAACTCAAAAATGTAAGCGTTGCGATTTTATTTGCGCGAATTTCGCCCCAAACGCCATCTTCCAGTGGGCGGATTTTGCTGGTTAACGAAATTGACCTTTCAAATTGGACGAAGGATTTTTGTACCAAATTTCATCAAAATCGGACCATTGCTCTCTGAGCTACGCCGCGAACAGACAAATATATATATTTATATATACATATATATATATATATATATATATATATATATATATATATACATATATATATATATATATATATATATATATATATAAATAAATATATATATATATATATATATATATATATATACATATATATATATACATATATATATATAAATAAATATATATATATATATATATATATATATACATAAAAATTTGAACTACCGTCATTTTCGGTCTCTAGGGGTTCTGAAACGCAAAATTTTCAAGTCCGCACTTCCGGATTGTTTCATGAGATCAACCTTATAAGCGGGGTTCCTCCCTATGAAGGGAGGGAGGAACCGCGCTAAAATGTATGAAGATCCGAAAATTTTTCATGTCTGTTAATAAAATATTTTTTTCGCATACTTCCTTACTGCATACTTCCTTACTTCCAAGATGTAGAAAATATTTTAATTGAATCCCGCGATTCCAAGTGCCCACAAAAAAATAATGACTTACAAAAACATTGATTTCTCTTTTCTCGAAAACGGTTACAGATATCGCCTTAAAAATGGTTTCATTCGTTTTCCTATGTTAAGAAACCTATAAAACAAGTACCTGCAAGCATATGAACTCTAAAACGTAAGCGTTACGATTTTTTTGCGCAAATTTCGCCCCAAACACTATCTTCCAGTGGGCGGATTCTGCTGGTTAACGAACTTGACCTTTCAAATTAGACGACAGAATTTTGTACCAAATTTCATCAAAATCGGACCATTTATGAGCTTGCTAGAGTGCGAACAGACAAGCATATATATATATATATATATATATATATATATATATATATATATATATATACTAGCTGTTACCCGGCGTGCTACGCTACACCTACTTTCTGCATCTATAAAAGCAAAAATAAATTGGAAACCACATAATTAATATTAAAATCTGTAACAATTTGAGTTCATTGTTTCGAACTCGAGATCTCCGAACTGTCAGTCATAGACGATTTTAACCTACCCTATGACTCTACCCGTGTCAAGACCTACCTGTGTGCCACGTTTGGTCAAAATCGGTCAAACGGTACGGGATTTGCATAAGGGACAAACATTCTGACAGACAGCTGGTAGACGTTTTTGACCTAGCCTATGACACTCCCCGTATCACGACCTACCTGTGTGCCAAGTTTGGTCAAAATCGGAAGAAGGGTGTGGATTTGTATAAGGAACAAACATACAGACAGACAGCTCGTAGAAATATTTGACTTAGCCTACGAGACTTCCTGTATCAAGACCTACCATTATTCCAAGTTTGGTCAAAATCGGTCAAACGGTTAGATTTGTATAAGGAACAAACAAACAAACGGACAAACAGACAGACGCGTGATTTATATATATAATAATGTAATAAAAGTTCTTACTCTTGGAGAACGCATTGACGACACCTGGTCACACTGCTGATATAATAGTCTGCATCATGGTTAGCTCTCATTTCTACAAATAATTTGCGGATCCTTGCTATCAGGTGGTTCATGCCCTAAATGGGTACTTTGTACTCTTGGGACTTTAGCCACAATGGGCGAGTTATAACGAACTGGCTCAATGAAAATCATAAAGGAATATGGATTGGGAGATTTGGCCCTGTGCATTAGCCGGCCAAAAATTCTGATCTGACGCCGCTTATTTTAGCGCGGTTCCTCAATCCCTTCATAGGGAGGAACCCCGCTTATAAGGTTGACCTCACGAAACAATCCGGAAGTGCCGACTAGAAAACTTTACGTTTCAGAACCCGTTGGCAACGAAAATAACGGTGGTTCAAATTTGTGCGTATATATATATATATATATATATATATATATATATATATATATATATATATGTATATATATATATATATATGTCTTTCCTGGCCTCAATAATGGTCCGATTTTGATGAAATTTGGTACAAAAATCTTTTGTCTAATTTGAAAGGTCAAGTTCGTTAACCAGCAGTATCTGTCCAACGGAACATGGTTTTTGAAGCGAAATTCGCGCGAAAAAATCGTTATGCTTGCTCCATATGCTAGCAAGTACGGGTTTTACAGGGTTATTCGCCTATAAAAACGAATGAAACCATTTTTAAAACGATAGCGTTAACCGTTTTGGAGAAAAATGGAAAAATAGTTGTAAAAAACAGTTTTTGGTTAGGGTAACTCAAAATCATGGGATTCAGTTGAAACATTTTCTGCGTGTTTGAAATTCATGTATACAAAGATATTTAAATTTTGGTTACGTTCGGACTTAAGGAAAGATTAGAATAAAATATTTTATTAATGACATGAAAAGTTTTCGGAACTTCGTATATTTTCCTTAATATCTCGAAAACGGTTAGGAAATCGTAGTATGTGGAAAGGGATCATTCGAAAGCTTTGTACATTTTCTACAAAAAAGGTTCTAAAGCTATTTTCGTTTAGCCGATGACAATCGGAGAAATAAGGGCTCAAAAATATTTTTGTTTTGTTCTTTTGAACGGGCTTTCGTTGTTGTTTAGCTCACTTTTCTATTGGTTGTTTTTTGTTTTATATTTAATTTATTTAAAAATTAGTATTACAGTAGAAGAAGACAAGCAAATTAGAAAAATTTTGATATTTGATACTGTGAAATAACTATTTCTAGTTTGTAACACTGGGGTTGGCCAACCCAGCTGTTGGCTGGGATTCCAGGCAAAAGGGTATGCTGGCTCTTTGTAACGGGTAATAAAAGGATTTCACGAAAGGTCATACCCAAAGAATAGCCTTAAAGCAAATTTGATGGAGATTTCAAAAATGTAATGAAACGTTGAAAATAATGTGTACAAGCAGAGAAAATTTGAGTTGTAATTTAAAAAACACGAGTTTCTCTTCAGAACATTTCGAACGGCATATTTCTGGGAAGGAGTGAAATGTGAGGTTGGTGGTGTTAAACTACATTTTTCCCCTAGTTGCACCCTCTGGAGTATTGTCATTAACTTGCGATACACCCTGTATATAAGTCTTTATGAACATAAAAATATATTACGATATCACAAACTTACTTATCACAAACGACTACATTGTAAGTATTTTCAGATTTTTACTCATAACAATTAAGAAATAAAGAATATCAAGAAAAGAAACGCCTAATCTATACTATATACAAACCCTAAAATACAAATAAATGAAATATGTAATATATACTTTTGTTTTACATTAATTTTAAGTCCGGAATATGAACTACCAACCTAATCTAACAAAATATACTTAAAAAAATGTAGACCAGGGCCGCCACATCTCAGAGCCGGGCCCAGGATCAGATCACGGACCCCCACATTTCAGAGCTAGAGTGAAAATTCTAGTAGTTTGGACATTCTAAAATTATTTTCATCTTGAATTTTGAGCGAAATGACAAATCACAATCGGTGCAGCAAAGGTCACTTTCGGTACTTCTAGTTTTATTACGACTCCTAATGAAATATACTATTCTGGGACTGCACTTGTTTTGTCGTACATGTACATTAAAAAAATATAGATCCCATTCCAATAAATATAGGCTACGCTCGTCTATATCTCTAAACCCCATTCTTTTTACAAGCTCATAACCAATACATTTTCTCCAAATAGCGAGGACGGCCCGAGCCCCACGGTGCCCAGGCCGGGGACAACTGTACCCGGTTGTCCGTCCCATGTGGCGGCCCTGATGTAGACAGAACTTAACTAAAATGAATATCCTAAAAGTGTAAACATTCAGTGTTCTCGAATGCAACTGTT
This sequence comes from Gonocerus acuteangulatus, assembly GCA_946811695.1. Classification (NCBI taxonomy): domain Eukaryota; kingdom Metazoa; phylum Arthropoda; class Insecta; order Hemiptera; family Coreidae; genus Gonocerus; species Gonocerus acuteangulatus. The sequence continues at coordinate 57,564,266 of OX328132.1, forward strand.
ACGCCATGCGCCAACTGGTATATAAGCGCTCGCTGCGGATACTTGAATGCTATAGGCGGGGGCACAGCTCTCGGCTACAATCGACAATCGTCGACTTGATTCTTTACATTGGCATATCGTTTTTATTTATGAACCGATTGACAAGAAATAAACACTAAACGGTAAGTAAAGCTTACCACAATATAGAAAGAAAGTAGCATCTAATTCGGATTAGCCATTCCTGAGATTAGCATGCACAAACACACAGACAGACAAACATTCTAACAATCATTGTCTTAGGTGCTATTGCTAATGTACAGATAGCGATCCATTACATTTTAGCGCGGTTCCTCCCTCCCTTCGTAGGGAGGAACCCCGCTTATAAGGTTGATCGCATGACGCAATCCGGAAGTGCCGACTAGAAAAATTTGCGTTTCAGAACACCTAGTGACCAAAAATGATGGTGGTTCAAATTGGTACATATATATATATATATATATATATATATATATATATATATATATATATATATTGTCTATTCGCGGCCTAGCACAGCGAATAATGCTCCGATTTTGATGAAATTTGGTACAAAAATCTTTCGTCTAATTTGAAAGGTCAAGTTCGTTAACGAGCAGAATCCGCGCAATGGAACATGGTTTTTGGATTGAATGTCGTGCGAAAAAAATCGTTCCGGTTACTTCATATGCTTGCAAATACCCGTTTTATAGGCTTCTGGGCCTAGGAAAAAGAATGAAACCATTTTTAAGGCGATAGCTTTAACCGTTTTCGAGAAAATTGGAAAAAGTCCGACTCGCAGGAACTGCGTCATCTTAGCGCGGTTACGTGCATCTCGAAGAAATGGAATAGATTAGCATCACAAATCGCAGGAAACTGACAGTAGCCAACTTACACAGAAGCGGATAATTCTTAATCTGTATAAGTCAATACAATTATAAACTGAAAACGTACTTACTCTTCGACTACTGCTGAGAAGGCTCTATTCTAAACAACCAAAAATTCTTTGTTATTTTAAGTATCTTGTTTTACTTGCAAATTCGTATTACTGTTATAATCAACTGTAAATAAGTGCTTCATGGCGAATAAAATTCCATTCTGTCGTGGGTTAAATCTATCTATAAAATAATAAATAACGATAACTTCTGTTGTAGGTTATGAGGAAGGTTATACAGATAGGAGAATTCAAAACAAACTATTCATACGTCATCATGATTAGCCACAGCCATCTTGATTACCACAGCCACTCCAAACTTATTACCAATACCGTTCACCCTTTCTTAGCTTATTTTACTACAATACTAATTTTACTCATAAATGCAATTTAAAACAAGGAACAACCAATTAAAAAGTGAGATAAAAAAAGAGAAAAACCCTTTCAAAACAACAAAACAAACACTTTTTAAGTTTTAAGCACTTATATCTCTGATTGGCGTTGACCCATCGAATATTGCTTCAGAGCCTTTTTTGTAGAGAATTTAGTAAACATTCGAATGGTCACCTTTCACTTACCACGATTTCCCAACCGTTATCGAGATATTAACGAAAAATATATGAAGATCCGAAAACTTTTCATGTCTTTTTTTTTTTTTTTTTTTTTTTTTTGCAATGAGGGGAAAACCTAAAAGGCCCTCAGGGGATTCGTCTCGTACAACTCCCCCAGTGTGTGTGGGACTCTCACCCACCAAAAACCCCTCATTTCTGGTATGATTCCCTCTTGGAACAGCTGCTCTGGCCAATCTTCAAGAGGGTACCTTATTTTCCCCTAAAGGGGACCAACCGTATTCTCATTACATTTATGGGGGACTAACTCTGTTCCCCTCCCACTTCTTTTTTAGCAAGACTCTGCTTGTAAAAGTCACAACTGCATTCCACTTATCAGGGCTTAACAGCATCAACTTGATTACTGTTTCCGGCAAGAAAGGATCAATGTCAATGCTTAGTCTTGTCCGTTCTTTTTCCCATCTTTTGTATTGAAAAAAGGTGTGGTAGGCGTCATCATAATCTGAGTCATAATCTGAGTCATAATAAAGTCATACTGACCGCAGCGAAGGTGACCTGATCCCTATAAGTAAGCTTGTTATCAAGCCTCAGACCCAGGTACCTGACAGCTCAGACCGTATGATCACTTGGCCTACACGGAAGTCCAGGATAGTCTGGATTTTCTGCCGCGTCAGCAAGACAATTTCAGTTTTTTCCATTGCTAGACTAAGCCCATGATTGTCCATCCAAAGGACCACTCTTCGCATCACTTGATTCAGCCTCATCTGGAGGTCCTCGAGTGTCCCTGCTACGATAACTGCAGCGATATCGTCCGCGTATCCCACCAGGAAACACTCGTCCGGCATTCCTTCGCAGAGAAGCTCGTCATATAGTATGTTCCAGAGGTCAGGGCCTAAAATGGACCCTTGGGCTACACCGGCCGTGATCTCCTTCGAGCGGGGTCCATCCGTTGATTCATATTCTAGCCATCTGCCACTCAGATAGCTCTCCAACAGTCTTCGCAGGTACAGTGGAACTGAGAACCTTTTCAATGCCTTTGATAGGTCAGTCCATCTAGCTGAGTTAAACGCATTTCTCACGTCTAGTGTTACTAACATAACTTTTCGACGGGAAGAAGCATTATCCCGGCGAGTCTCTAAAACAGTTAAAATAACTCTGTGGACAGCATCGACAGACGACCGCCCCTCTCGGAAACCAAATTGCCTGTTAGAAAGCCTTCTGGCCAGCTCCAATGCGGCTGCCAGTCTCGGCTTAATAAGTCTTTCGAGAAGCTTCCCGGTCGTGTCCAGCATACAGAGGTCTGTATGCTGACGGGGTCTCAAGGTCACCTTTGCCTTTTGGTATTAGTACCAGTCGTTGGACTTTCCATCTGGCCGGAAACACTCCATCAATCAAGCAGCGGTTGTACATACGGAGGAGCAATTGAGGATAGTCCTTGGCTACTAATTTCAGAACCTCAGTGGGAATTCCATCTGGACCCGGTGCTTTTTTATTTTTTAAAGCATTTGCCGCTGATGCTAGTTCCTCCTCCTGAAATAGCAAGATCGGCTCATCGTCTGCCTCGCCTTTTTCTTTATCACGCTTTGGGTGTGAGGGAAAGAGACTGCCCACTATGTAATCCATTTTTGGTCCGCTTAGTACGGGTGTGGCCGATCGGTTCCCAAGCTTTTTCATTACAAGCTTATACCCCAAGCCCCATGTGTCAACGTCAATCTGCTGCTTTAGCCTATCCCAGCAAGTGGCCTTACTCTTGAGAATTGCCATTTTCAGCTTCTTCCTGGTCCTTTTAAATTCTGGAATTAGTCCCTCCAACTCAGCGTCACCCTTCCTTCTCCCTCTGGTGACCTTGTGTCGCAGATAAACGCACTTTTTCCGGAGCTCGGCAATCTCGCAAGTCCACCAATGGACTGCCCTTTTCCACATTGAGAGCCGCTTCCTTGGCATGGATGTGTCACATGCTCTCGTGATCAGATTCATAGTCCTGCTCGTTATCTCATCAGCATGACCACCTGACGTCAGGACTTTATCCTTACCCCAAGTGATGATGGTGTGAAAGGCTTCTTTATCGAGTTGGGAAACTCCCCAGCGAGGGCGCTGAGCAGGCGATTTGAAAAAACGCGCAGGGCTCAAATCTTCTATTTCAAAGAAAATATACTGGTGATCGGAGCCAGTAAATTCCTCCATTACTTTCCAGCCAACGTCTGGAATTATAAAATAACGTCCTTCCAATTTCATGTCTATTAATAAAATAATTTTTTCGCATACTTCCTTAACTCCAAATATAACCAACATTTAAACATCTTAGTTGGAATTAATTTCCAAGGTGTAGAAAATATTTCAATTGAATCCCGGGATTCTAAGTACCCACAAAAAAATAATACTTACAAAAACATTGATTCCACTATTCTCAGAAACGGTTACAGATATCGCCTTAAAAATGGAAACCTATATAACAAGTACCTGCAAGCATATGAACTCTAAAACGTAAGCGTTACGATGTTTTTGCGCAAATTTCGCCCCAAACACTATCTTCCAGTGGGCGGATTCTGCTGGTTAACGAACTTGACCTTTCAAATTAGACGACAGAATTTTGTACCAAATTTCGTTAAAATCTATAGGGTCTGAAACGTGAAAGTTTCTAGTCGGCACTTCCGGATTGCGTCGTGAGGTCAACCTCATAAGTGGGTTCTCCCTACGGAGATAGGGAGTAACCGCGCTAAAATCTAAAAACAAATGCACTTCTGATTAGTAATTACAAGCCTAATTTCAAAATTTCGTTTTTCCGATTACTTTTGGGAGATACTTTACATCGAGGAGGATTCTCTCATCTTGGCAGCTCTGGTTAGGAAGGCTTTCTCAACCCGAAAATAAAAAGTCGGACGAGCAGGAACTTCGTCATCTTAGCGTTGTTCTGGCCATATCCCTAGTGCCATTAGTAAAACTATAGAAGCAGTTATTGGCAGGGTAAGATCTTTTGTTATAAATATTAAATAAAATTTCGAAGAGAGGGGAGTGTTTAAAGCGCCACAAAAGGAAACTGACAGTATTCGGAAATGTCTCCCCTACGTTTTACGAGTCTAATATGCTTGCACGTACTTCTTTTATAGGTTCCTCGATGCAGGGCCGCCACATGGGGGGACAGCCGGGTTCAGTTGTCCCAGGCCCGGGCGCCGCGGGGGCCCGGGCCGGACCTCGCTGAGTCGAAAAATTGTATAGGTTATGAGCTTGTAAAAAGAACTACAATAAAACGGGTACTTGCAAGCATATGAAATAAGCGGAACGATTTTTTTCGCGCGACATTCACTCCAAAAACCATGTTCCGGTGGGCGGATTCTGCTGGTTAACGAACTTGGCCTTTCAAATTTGACGAAAGATCAATTTTTCCACTTAGCCGGACCTCGCTGAGCGGAAAAATTGTATAGGTTAAGAGCTTGTAAAAAGAACTACTGCGCCGATTGTCAGCTTTTATTCTCATTTCGCTTTAATTTAATTTAAATACTTATTTTTTTTATAATGTTCCATTTATTCGATTTTTTTTAACGGCATCAAAAAATCATTTTCAGCACGTTTCCGTTTGCACTTTTCAGTTTACCAATCGACGCTACCTCGAAGTTTTTTCACCATTAGTATTTGTCGGTAATTTAGAAGGAATCTAAACTTTTTCTCTGACACAATACGTTTTACATTTAGACGTAGATGTTTTAGTAGAATTAAGAGACTTATACTCGAAGACTTCCGAGCCCCAAGTACGGCTCCTATCAGTAATCAAACATCATTTTTTTTTTTTTTTTTTTTTTTTTTCATTTACGGTTTATTATTTACTTGGTTTTTCATCCTTAAAACTTTGAAAACATGAGTTGTAATCTGAATGTTCAAAGTACATGGTTTATTTACTTTCAGTTGCGATAGAAAAAAGCTATGAAACCTTCTTATTCTTAATAATTAAAAATAATGACCATACTGCTTTTAGTTCATTATATTTATTTATATAGTTCATTTTATTTATTAAACTTAAAATAAACTACATTAAATATATAGGCAAGACCAGAAAGGCTTCATTAAGCTGTATTACTGATTGTGTGACTTCATCAGGCGGGATTCTCTCTAAATTTAAATTATTTGACTAACGACATCTATTCTTTTCTCAAATGCTTTATGAAATAATTCGACCATATAGAAAAAATCATTAATTTGAGATAACATTTTAATTAATCAAGTACTTCTATTGATATTTTTTGTATTATTTGTTTTTATTTTCAGATACTATGAATTATGGCTCGAAACTATCATCTGGCCACATTGCTCCTGATGTTTGTAATACATGGTTAGTGTTAATTAGTGTTTAATTTTGAAATTAAATTAATGATTTATAAGAGGCATTGCAATGATTAATTAAAGGCTGGGTATTATATTAAATAATAATAGTATAATAATATTTCTAATATACAATTATAATACTTTTTTTTATTTATTTACAGTTGAGTCGGATAACTACCGAGGTATGTATCAATCACATAATACACTTTTTTTTTACTAACAAACCTTATGGTAACAATAATAGAACAAAATGTTACTCCTCCAAAAACAAGCCTGAGAGCTTACAAAAAGCAAGCCTGCGAGGGAGCGTACATAAAAAACAAGGGAAAGAGTTCACCCAAAAAAGGAGCCAGAGAGCGAAAATACATAAAAAGCAAGCCTGGGAGCGCACATAAAAAGCAAGCAGGAGAGCTAAAGAAAAAAAAAAAAAAAAAAAAAAAAAAAAAAAAAAAAAAAAAAACAACAGAGAACGAACATAAAAGGCAAGCCTAAGAGTTTGAGGGGGAGCTCTGGTAACAAAACTATTCAAAAGAAGAAATAACATATAAAAAGGGGTACTACAATTATATCAAATTAAAATGAAGTTTTAAATAAATGTTTAACATTATATAACTAAACAAATTCTTAAAAATAAATAAATAAATACTATTTTACAATATTCAACAAGTCTTAAAATCTTTTCAAATATGTGAAGATTAAATTTGTACGGCTACTTGATTGCTGTCAGGAAAGAATAATGCTTTCATGAATATGGCTACGGACGTGTGTGCTGAACTGATTGAGTAAAATATTGTCAACATTTTTGCTTTACTTACTCTGCTGAAGCACATTTATCCTACTATAAACAAATAAAAATAATTTAATAAAAAAGTTAGTTTTTTTTTTTTTACTGCTACAGCATTATTAACTGTTATAATTATGGCATTTTACAACACTCATTATTTTATTGTTCCTTCTTGAACAATTCCCTCACAATATTGTCTTAAACTGAAATATTTTAAAACAAATTTTATTCTATACTGTTATTCTTGATGATAACCATAAATAATATATCATAATTTGTTAGAGCAGTTTAAACCCCTTCTTTAACAACTGTCTGTATGTATGTGTAAATATATATATATATATATATATATATTTTTTCATGAAGATTAGATAGTTAGCCGTCGAGGTGATAAGCAATCCGGAATTAGTTGGGATTCAGCTAAGAAAACATCAATAAAAATGTCTGTATTATGGACGTTTTGGCTATTCATTGGTAGCATTCGTCAGCTAAAGAACTAAGTTCTAGATATAATACTACTGTTGTTGTTTTACCTGTTTAGTAACAACATAATTGTTCTCATATTTTAACAACAAATTGTTTTTGTATTTAAAAAAAAAAAAAACTTGATTTGTATGTATAGCTCTATCAGCAGCTATCTTACTGTTAAACATTTTTTCTATTTATTAATTCTGTTTTTTCTTTGGTTTTTTGTCATTTTAGTTGACGAAGGTTACCAAGGCGTAGCCGAAACGTCCTTAATACAGATTTTTTTTACAAAAATCGTATTGATGTTTTCTTAGCCGAATCCCAACTAATTCCTGATTGGTTATATATATTTTGTTGTTATTAATACAGTTCACATTTTACACATGATGGGTCTCTTAATCAATAAACTTTTTCTTAGTTTGAGTGGAACTATTTTTAATTTTAATACTGTATATCCATGCTATGTTTCCCAAAATTGTAGTTTTACATAATAGTAACTGTTGGGAATAATAATGCCCAAGCTCTACATCTGTAGTCTTAATTGTATTATTTTTAGCCTGTTTAAATATGTGACTATTATTCGAGTTTATTTTGTTTTATTTTTAGAATTGTGTTTATCATCATTGAAGGCATTATCAATCATCTTTTTAATCTGTTTCCTTTTTTTTTTTTAAATTATCATCTATTTCCGATTCGTCTATCAATATTTAAAATTATTTTTGTTTTAGATCTCAATATAGTTTTTGGATATTTGATTCTTCTGTTTATAAAGTAAATTATAATTGTTTGTATCATCCAACCTTCAGAATTATTTTGAGACTAATTTATACACTGGTTGTATGGTAATATTATCTAATCTGTTTACAAATATTTTCCAAAGTTCCTATAAAAATATCTTTTTGTTACAATGTGTTTATGTTTTACATTTGATTTTATTGCTTGGCCTTCTGCCTAGTTATTACAATTGATATTTTGGGCCACGAATAAAACATTAATGTATAATCCTCCATTTCCATTATTTTACTTTATTTCATAATTTTTTTTATTTATTTTTTTTTTTTATTTTTTTTTTTTTTAGCCATAAGGCCAATATGTGATGTTGGTTCATGTCACCCACAAACTGGAAATCTCTTAATAGGAAGAGCTAAGAATTTAACAGCCACATCAACTTGCGGCCTAAACGAACCTGTAAGCCTTACCCACTTGCTTATAAATTAAATTTTAATTCTTTATTATTTTAATGTTTTTCTTATTATCTAAATAATTTTTATTTTTAATGAAGTGGGATACAAAGAAAACATGACACCTATCTATGAGAAGATTCAATGATTCTGATTCTGAATTATAGATTCCTTCTGGTCAGCATATAATCTACAGTATACAAACGTTTGTTAGTATGGATGAACCCTTCTTTCTATTAGTTTGGGTACCCTCCATTTCCCCTGATTGTCTTTTGTGAATGCTTTAGACATGAGCGTATATAACGCGGGGGGGGGGGCTATTATTATTATTATTATTAACAACGGGTGCCCACGAAGAGGGAGCTGCACCGAGGCCAACAAGGCCTATTGTGCCACCCGACAAGCCAGCCTGTTACACCAACAGCGCCGTATCCGAAATGAACCTTAACAGAGTTCGAAGGTTCAGTTCCGGTAGCCTTCTAGGGTCATCAATGAAGTCTGCACCAAAATGCAGGTATCTCTTAGCTACAAGAGCTGGACATCTGCATATGATGTGATACGGCGTCTCGTCGTCTTCAAAGCATAGTCTGCACCATGAGGTCCTGGTCAGCCCCATGGAGTAGAGGTGCCGGTGCATTCTACAGTGACCTGTAAGAAGAGCTGTAACTAGTCTTACCTTGGACCTGCACAGATTAAGGAGAGTCTCCGTCCTCTTCTTGTCCACAAAGGAAAGGAACAGCTTCGCCTGTCTCTGGGTGGAGCTGCTGCACCACTTCCTCCTGTGCTCGGCTTCCGCCCACCTTCTAATACTCAATCTGGCCACAGCTGGTGCGATCCCACATTGAGGTTCTGGAGATAGGGGGATTGTCGCTGCACCAATATTGGCCAACTCGTCAGCTCTTTCATTACCTTGGATACCAGAGTGGCCCGGGACCCACTCCAGTCTGACCTTGTTACGTTGTCCAAGTAAGTTTAAGCTGTCTTTGCATTGCTGTACCACCTTTGACCTGATCCTATTCGTGGATAGAGCTCTTATGGCCGCTTGGCTATCGGAGAAAATAGTGAAGCGCCTGTCTAATGGACAGCCGCTATTCATAAGGTCTGCACAAGCGCCGATGGCGGTGACTTCAGCTTGGAACACCGTGGCATACCTCCCCAGAGGCAAGGCAACATTATGTGTGGACCCCTGAATCCACACACCAGCTCCTGTGCCAGATTCGGTTTTTGAGCCGTCTGTGTAACAAAACCGATCCACCCGGCTTGGTGTTAATTTGTGCTCCAGCGCTGCTTCCCTCGGCTTGATCACAGTTGTAAAGTTTGAGGTGAAGGAGTGCTGGTCCTGAAAGTCCGATGGCATGCAGAGAATAGGGTCCTGCCAGTTCCTTCGGATAATCGCACAGTGAGCCCCTAGGGTTGGGCAAGGTTCATGCCCTAAAATAGCGAATCTGTACGCTGAGCATCTAGCTATCTCTTCGATATGTATCTCTACTGGTTTAAGGTCGAGTAGAATCTCCATAGCTCCTGTCGGTGTAGAGCCCATTGCTCCCGTAATCATCAGGCAAGCCAGCCTTTGTGGGGAGCACAGAGTCTTCTTAACACTTACTTCTTAACTTGTTAGTATGGATGAACCCTTCTTTCTATTAGTTTGGGTACCCTCCATTTCCCCTGATTGTCTTTTGTGAATGCTTTAGACATGAGCGTATATAACGCGGGGGGGGGGGGGGCTGAGGAGGCTGGAGTCCCTCCACAAAATTTTGATTTCATCAGTAAAAATGTGTCATAAAAACCTTTAAAATAAATTAAATAAGATCACTTAGTGGGGTCTCCCGTGGTCTAGTGGCTAACGTCTTAGATTCATATGGTGGGTTATAGAGATGGTGGGTTCGATACCCACTGGCGGCACAAATTTTCTCATCTCATGGCTCGTTGAGAAAATTCCTCACTGCACCCTAGATGTCGGCACTAATGACCTAGATGTTGATGCACCGTTAAAAAAAAAGAGAAAAAAAAAACAGTTCACTAGTTCTACATTGGTAGTATTCCATACCCCCCAAATGCTTCCAGCCCCTCTTCGAAATTATATCCATGGCTTTAGGGTAACGAGCCATTTATCATCTCCTGTATTTCAGAAACCCAAATAAGCTGTTTTACGTAGCTATTAACAAGAAAAAAGTTGTATTCCTGTGTATGCGAGAATAAATTTAATGAAACAACTGGAAATATACTATTAGCAATATTAGAATTACATTTTCTAAGAAAATTCAAATGCAAGATGAAAGATTTGATAGGAGGGAAGTGAGAGATGAGAGACACTAATTCCAGTTTATTCAGTAGCTGTCTGAGCAGCCAACAGAAGAAGGTGTTGTTGTATTTGGTATTTTTCATTGGTAAGTATTATTATTTGAAGCATGAAGGTGTCTCTTAATGACAAAAGTGGTAGCCCACTAATTGCTTGATAGCTATGAAGAAATGAAAATAACAAGCGCAAGGGGGGTCTCATATGGTCCAGTGGATAATGCCTCGGATTCTCATTGGAGAGAGGTGGGTTTGAGTCCTGCCTATAGTAGGTTTAGTTCTTTCGTCTATGGACCCACTTAAACAATTATTTCTCTCACATGGATACTTAGGAAGTGTGAAAACCTATAGATAGCCCAGCACTAATGGCCTAGATGCAAACCTTGTAAAAAAAAATTAAAAAGTAATAATAAGCAGGAAGACAATGACTTTTCTGTTTAAACTTCTTGGCACAATGGGGCTTATAAAACTTCAAATTCCATGGGACCTTTTTGTTTCTCTTCTTATTATTATATCTGTCTTATTTTAGAACCACAAAGGAGGGGGGGTTATTAAATTCCTTTGTGAACCTTATTGTATTTTCCTTATATTACACACTTATATTTGCTAAAGTGTACATGAGCAACAATGCAACATCTATAATTTTAAATATAGGTATAATTTTTTATTAAACTAACCCAATTTTTACCTTAACACTTTTTGGGTTGTTGCAGGTAAGTTATTGCATAGTTTCACACTTGGAAAGAGGTAAAAAATGCTTTACTTGTGATTCAAGACCTGGTAAAAGTCTAAATGTCAGCCACAGGATAGAGAATGTCATTTACAAAAATGCACCTGGGTAAGTATTTAAATCAATGCTTGAAATCACCAAGTGAATTTACTTATTCTCTGAAATTAAAATTAGCATAGAATTATCTTACATTAAGTCACAACTTACAAAATCTCTGCTCTAATACCGTAAGCTGGGGTGACTATTGTCCATGGGGTGAGAATTGTCAAAAGCTAGGAATTTTGAAATTTGGCAGTAAACATTTCCCTGTAGATTGTTTTGGGTACCTAAAATGTACCCAACATATTTATGGACAAACCCCCGTAGGTTTAATTATTTTTTCTTCAATTTTCAAAAAGAAAAAAAATCGTGAAAATTTCACAGTTTTGTGCTACTTTTGTTATGTTGGTAAAACTTCCTACCCACAACCTCTCAGTTTGGTCTGGTAGGTCTTCCTGTTTGTTTGGGTGCCCGGCAAACACCTCACACGGGAGCAGGTAAACCTAGATTGTATATTTTGAGGTTTGCATAGAGGTTATTATATTTTACCCAAACCCTTGTCATTTTGGAGTCACTTTTGGGGTGACAATTGTCACAACTTTGAGGTGACAATAGTCACCCCACATCATCAGGTGTTGTCAGTGTGCAATGTTTTTTGTTAGGAGGTGGCAGTAAGTCATGTTCAGCTTCTCAACATGAGAAGCTTAGAAACATGTTAAGTTACTATCTTCTTGGGGGCCCTATGGGTACCAGATACTCCTGCTCCAAAAGCAGCTGGTTTGAGGAGAAGGAAGAGGGGTTCATGAGCATGATTGTACCTTATGCGAAGAACCATAAAAGCCATAAACCAGTGGTTGTGATTGGTGACAATTTATCTTCACACTTGTGCGTGTGCTTGAGACTTGCAAACAGCACAATATTCTCTTCAAATTACCACCTAACTCTACCCACATTGGTCAACCACTAGATTTTGCATTTCTTGCTCCTTTGAAAAGATGATAGAAGGACATTCTGAATGAATTCAAAAAGGGGCACAGTGCCAAAAGCTAATTTATGTAATACCAACCAATTTACAAATACATAGTTGTGATAAAATTCCTCAAAAAAAGCTTTCAAATCATGGGCGTATATAAGGGGGGCTGAGGGGGCTGCAGCCCCCCCCCCGAAATTTTCATTTGATGATAAAAATATATCATAAAAACCTTAAAAATAAATTAAATAAGATCAATTAGTTAATAAAAAATAGTTTATTTTAAGTTTAATAGAGTTTTAGTTGCCTAAAACTATTCCAAGTTCTAAATTTTTCATATTCCATACCTCGGAAATGGTCTCAGCCCCCCCCCCAAATTTTCCCAGCCCCTCCCGAAATTATTTCCTATATATGCCCATGCTTCAAAGGTTCATATTCCCTGAAAACCCAGAAACATCCACTGTCCTGAAATTGGATATAGTTTGTAAAGTAACTGCACCCAAGAAAGAGAGAAGAATAGTTTCACCTGAAAATCTGAAGTATTGGCAATAGTCACCCCGGTTGACTGTAACTATTTCTTCAATTATACTCGTAGACTTCCATGGTCCATGTTATTTAATGTTTAATAAGGTCTTTTGGATGTGACCGTGTCGACTTGGTAGTAACCGACATTCTGACGGCTTCCTGAGGGCTTTTTCTGAAAATGAAGATAGGTTTAAATTCAGTTCATATTTATACCTGGTTGGGGTATAAATCTTCCAGCACTTCTGAGTTTCGTGCAGCCAATCAATTCTTCTGGTGGAACATTGGTTATTATCAAGTCAACACAGTCACAACCAGAAGAGCTTGAAACATTAAAGTATTTCTTCACTCACTCCATCCTAATCACATTTAGGAAAATGTTTTTGAAGTAAATGTATGAGATTTTGGCTCATCCTTCCCCTAATATTCTTTTGAAGTTCGACGTTCGACATTTCTGAGTTTCAGAAATATGAGACTCATCATTTGGGTATAAGTTGACAAACGTTTACACGGTGAATTATTCAGGAAGATTTACTGGCATTTATTTGAATGCGATTTTGCTTCTATTTTATTTATCTTTTTCAAATTTATTAACATTTATTTTGTGTTTACTATAATTTACATAATCATGAATGAATATTATAACAATACAAATGTGTTATAACAATACTCTGTACATCTAAAAGATGAATTATATCTTAATTATTATATTTCTCTAACATATTATCCGGAGGATAAAATGTTGCTGGGAGAATATAATCAAATTTAATTTCTCACGCTCAATTTTTGTGGTGTGCTTTAAGACTCATTATGAAATGCATGACATAAAGAATTAAAAAAATTGATTATTTCTCTCCTTTTGTAATAAATTGGAAAGAATGTCCTTGATTTTGCATTATGCTTTAATTCTAACATCAACACACTAATAACAAATATTAAAATTGTTAATTCCATCCAATTTACGTACATCCTAATGCTGGCATTTCCATAGAACCTACAGAGTAGAAATGCCTAGGTGGCAAGTTCCAACCACCAATTTGAATCACGAAGCAAAACCATTATTGGTACTTAAGTATTAGTTCCATCACATCTAGGTCAGATATCTGGATCATCAATACAGGCACAGAATTCAATTGAATTTTTGCCAATATGGCCACAGAGAGACCATTTATGTATATCATCAATTAGTTTGGTCGACTCGAGTTTCAATATAACCTTGAGCGAGTGAAGTGAGCAGAATTGCGTAGCACTTATGCTAATAGCATAATTCCTATGCATTTCCGCCTGCTTCGCTCGTTCAAGGTTATATTGAAACACTAGTCAATCCAATTCATTGATAATATAGATCACTGGATTTTTGGTGGTAAATGAGCCGATATAAAATTTAAAATGGCTTCAAAACAGTCTATTTTTTCCTAACTAATTTATAATTTATTTAAAAAAATATTTAATTATGATTGAAATATGATTAAGCTCAAATAATATCAAAATTATTACAGAAAAATTTATAATAAATAAATTTAATTTTTAATAATTTAAATTACTTCAAAATAAATGTGATTTTCTCATTTTAAATTTCTAAAATAAAAATTGATCTGATAAAATATCACTTTTATTATGCATTTCACATGTACTGTAAGTACATTTTTAAATCATAAAAACAAATTACATTATCACTAATACTTGGAGTGTTCGTCCTGGAAGGCTTAAGTGATTTTGGACCAGTTATTGGGAATTAACATTAAGTGATATGCCGCCATGCGGAAAATTTTGGAACTAGCTAAGAAGGTATACGTGCATTGTTTACATATTTAAAGCTATTTCATTGTTCTTGTTTTTCTTGCTATTTAATAATTTTCCAACTGTTTTATGAAAAATTTGTCTTTTTAAATACAACATAAACCTTTTCCTTTCACAAAGTAAGTATTTTTTAAAAATATATGTAAGAGGTAGTGAAATAATTCACATTTATGTAACCTTCACTCTTGTGTGAATATAAACAGCTTGCAACTCATTTTGCCCGAATTTGATTTAATTTCTGAAATTTACTTCTAGAAATTTGGAAGATATAGATAAGGATGAACAAAAGTATGTACTGTCACTGAGGAACCTTTTTGGCTATCTAGAAGCCTTAAGTAGTTTCAGGTGCATAGTTGAAGATAAAGCAATTGTGAATTTACATCTATCTCATTGTCTCCACTTTGTTTCACAAGTTCAATTAGGAATGGCTATTTTAAATTTAAATGACTGTGTCTTCTTCATATGACTCCAGTTTCATAAATATTACGGTGCCTAGGGGTCTCCCGTGGTCTAGTGGCTAGCGCGCTGGATTCATAAGCGGGATATGGTGGGTTTCGATTCCCACCTCCAGCAGGAATTTTCTCATCTCAGGGCTCGCTGGGAAAATTCCTCGCTGCACCCTGGATGTCGGCGCTAATGGCCTAGATGTAGATGCGCCGTAAAAAAAAAAAAAAAAAAAAAAAAAAAAAAAAAAAAAAAAAAAAAAAAAAAAAAAAAAAAAAAAAAAAACATTACGGTGCTTATTGATAAAGTATATTCATATAATTTGATTACAACCTTAATAAACAAATATGTAAATGAAATGGTGCATGTAATATGTGAAAATAAAGATTCAAAGAAATTTTGAAATATTTTCTCAATTATCAAATTGTTCATGATTTGTTGGTAATCAATAACATACAATATTTATTATAAAAGAAATTTATTGTATTCAAATCTGTTCACAATGGCATGAAATGATATTTACATCAGTTATAATTTGCAAATAATGTAAGCAATAATTGAAATTTGTGATTAGTAACGATTCAAAATTAACAAAAAATTAATGGTGCATGTAATATGTGAAAATAAAGATTTTGAAGTATTTTTTCAATTTTCAAATTGTTCAGGATTTGTTGGTATTCAATAATATGCAATATTTATTATAAAATACGTTTATTGTATTCAAAGCTACTCACAATAGTATGAAATAATATTTACATCACTTTAGGTTATCCATCACAATAACCAATATAACTCACTGTTAGTCCAATATTCTTACATATTTGAGTACACAAATAAAGTAGAGCTTTCAAAAACCCCGTTTCTTGATGAAAACACTAATATTAACGTGAAATAGAACCAAAAACAACTGGGAAAACACTTGTTTTCAGCAATCACTATGTACCAAATGTCACAGGTATACCTTTTTATGCCGCTATTTTGACGACAGTGGCGCCGCCATCGGTAATGTTAATTCCCAATAGTCAAACCTTGGTATGAGGTGTTACCATGAAAAGCCTATGCACTAATAAAAGATTTTCTTGTTGAGGATGGTGACAATTATTTTAGAAGTCTGGTTGCACTACGGTTTGCATAAATGTTTTCCTAACTAAGGAATTTGTTAAAGAGATATATCGTGTCATAACTGTAGCGTTTATATGAAAAAAAGTGTTTGATAAGTAATCATAAATCAGTTGAGAAGTATTCAACATCAAAAGTTTTATTTGTAAAAAAAAAAACAATATTATAAACTGTAATATTGTTTACAAAATATAGCACATAGATTATAAATAATTGTTTAAATTTTTAAGGATTGTTGAAATTGTTTGTAATTAATTAGGATTTTTATTTTAGATCAGATCTTCTAACTTGGTGGCAATCAGAAAATGGAAAAGAAGATGTTTCCATTCGACTTGACCTGGAGGCAGAATTTCATTTCACACATCTTATTATGAAATTTCGTACTTTCAAACCAGCTGCTATGTTGGTTGAAAGATCTTCAGATTATGGAAACACTTGGAAGGCATGTTCCAAATTTCAATATTAAAAACATTTTAAAATGTCTTATTTAAATAACATAAAAATTGCACCTAACATCCCTTAAGTATTTCCAAAAGCTGTACATTTAAAATATTTGATTAAAAAAAACAATACACTCGTCTTTCATCTCAAAATTATACACAGATGTTGATTAATACAAAGCCCCTTATAATAATTTAATGATATAATGCAGTTTTTTGCCTTTTCATACTCATATTAGAAATGTTTGAGTGGAAAGAATTCAATGATAGTAATCCAAATCAATGTCATTATGATGGTAAAAATAACCTTTCACCTAGCATAAAACATTGATCTACCATGATATCAAAAGGGTTCATATGTGTGCTCAATGACAAAAGGAAATAAATGGCTATGTAATAGGCTACAAAGGTTCAGAGGTATTTCCTAATTTCAGATACCTAATAAATCCTGGATAGGCCTAGATACTGTCTGGAACCCCGAGTTTGACCCTTGAATGATGACACTTCAAGTTAAAATCTTTTAGTAACCGCCTGAGTTTCGAACGATTTCACAGAACCTTACATGATGAAATAAATCAATCACAAACAGAAAGTTTGAATTTAATTATTTCTAATGAGAAAGTTAGCAAATTGTGGGTAGGGTCTTTACTTATTTAAAATAAAGTGATAAGAGGGTGGGGATAAGGTTGGAAGGCTAAGAGCCGACACCTGTGATTTTTTTTTTTTACCATTTATTCTTTATCATTCACTTTTTGTGTGAATATGCATGTAAACAATTTCCCTTCCAGCCTCTCTTCTTTTGGTCTTAAGAGAAACCCTTATACATATTAACATGTGAGTCTTCATATATATATATATATATATATATATATATATATATATATATATATATATATATGTGTGTGTGTGTTATGATGTTATTTTTCATCGCTGGGATCATATTTTAGGTGGAAAGGCTCTCCAGCGGTGGTTCTCCTCTTCAACTTCTTTCTGCTATATTTCGCTGAATCTTCTCCAGCTTTGTCAGACAGGCCATTGTTTCTTCATGGCTGGAGAAAGAAGCCATTCAACCTAAATATAATATATATACACAGTGGAACATGGATAATTTGAACTTCGATAATTCGAAATTGTCTTTAATTCGAATCTTTCTCTCGGTCCCTAGAATTTAGGACTTAAACAATGTAAAAAAATCTTGGTTAATTCGAATAAAATTTTCGATAATTCGAATTTTTTATGAGTCTGTACATCGAATGGGAAGTGTACAAGAGGCGGTCGATCTTAAATCTTGTGAAAATATTCTCCCTTCCGAAAAAGCAGATAATAAGATACGGATGTAGGGGTTCCGGGACAAGAAGAGCGGCGGTCTCATAGCCTAGTTCTTGGACTCCAGGAGTTCTGCAAAGTGGTGGGTCACGCTTCCTCCCTTCCAGGGGTTGTTTTATCCTAGAATTCCCTCCCAACATCCCTTCCAATTTTCATTTCTTATTCAGTTAAAAATCAGTCAGCGCCTAGATCTGTTGTATTTTGTTGTTGTTGTTTGTGCCTTGAATTTCTGGTTTACAGTACAGTTCTGTGAGTTGTTGATTTAAGATGTCGAAGCCTGGAAGTTATAAAACATTAACGTTGACAGATAAAAGTGCTGCGATTAAATAAGTTGAAAAAGGATTAAAAAATAATCTGAAATTGCCAAGGACTTAGGAATTCCTCCAAACACTTTAGCAACTTACCTGATAAATAAAGAAAAAATTCTTTCCCTCGAAAATGACTTTTTTTCAAAGCAATAGACGTCTATTTTTATTTTTTTTGATAAATCTAGGCCCACGGCAGTGCGCCAGGCCAAGTTCCGGCCTAAGCATACTGTGTGTATATTACAGGAGGTCTTTGAGCCGATTTTTACCCTCTCATAACTTGCAACCAGGTAAAGATAAAGTTATGAAATTTTACTGAGGTATTATAATACTAGATGTGAGTAAAACTGGAAATCTTCATAATTCTACATCGAATAGATTCTGAGATATAAGCGATCGAAAATTGGGATTTATAGGACTCACTGACTCACTCACTCACTGACTGACTCATCAAAATTATTAGGCACTTCCCTTGATGCTAGAGACTTGAAATTTTGCAGGATGATAGATATGATGGTGTTATTAAAGGAAAAAGTCGAAAAATCTCGAAAAGTTGTGTTTGACTCCACTTCCGGGGCGGGGTGTGCCAGTTTTGTACTTCTTTCGGAAACCCATCATTCCATCCGAAACCCATGATGTGGGGTATCAAATGAATCGTCTCGGTATGAAGAACCTATATTTGATGTTTTAAGAAACATTTAGGCGCATATAGGCTCGGTCAACATTTTATACCAGCTGTATGTCTGTATGTTTGTTCCTTATACAAATCTGAACCGTTCGACCGATTTTTACCAAACTTGGGACACAGATGGGTCTTGATACGTGGAGAATCATAGGCTAGGTTAAATTGTCTATCAGCTGTCTGTCTGTTTGTTCCTTATACAAATACACACCGTTTGACCGATTTTGACAAAATTTGACAAACATGTCGGTCTTTATCCGGGTAGTGTCATAGGCTAGGTCAAAATCGTCTATCAGCTGTCTGTCTGCACGTTTGTTCCTTACACAAATTCACACCGTTTGACCAATTTGACCAAACTTGGCACACAGGTCTTGGTCCGGGAAATGCACTAGGATAGGTAAAAAGGTCTTTCAGCTGTCTGTCTGTATGTTTGTTCTTTATACAAATCCACACCATTTGGCCTGTTTTGAGCAAACTTGGCACGCAGGTAGGTCTTGATAGGGGAGTGTCATATTACCTATGACGTTTTGTACTTTTTGTTTCATCGGAAAGCCATCATTCCTTCTGAAACCCATCATGTGGGGTATCAAATGAATCGTCTTGGTAAGGAGAACCTATATTTGATGTTTTAAGAAACAGTTTGATACATCTTAACAACAACACGTGTGACTTCTTTCTTAAATGTTGTAAATAAAGTCGTAAGGGTTAACTGCATAATATACTTGAAATCAGATACTAAGTTTTTCAAAGTCATCTAAATTACAAAGTTTAGGATCACAAACCCAAAATGTATCGTCTTTGTTCTTTTCTTTTTCTTGAAGGCCTTCTACACTTTCCTTATGGTGATCTTTATCCTCGGGATGAGGTTCCTGTGTTTTACAGTGTAATAGTTTAGTTAAGAGAGCAATCAATTTGACCTCTAGAGAACTGTCATCTGGAATAGCTTCTAACTTTTCTAGTCTAGTGATTAGATGTATGTAGGTTGATTATTGGTATCAAATATCAAGCAGTAAGTACTTTATGCAGAATCCAAAGACCCTGGTTTTATATGAAGTACAAAAGCCAGTAGGTATGCGGCAACTAAATTTTAATTAATACTTTGAAAAAAAGTAATGAGATCCCCCAAAAAACATAAATGTGAAATAGAGGCCAAGTTCGTCCCCCCCAAAAAGAAACACTCCCTTCCCCAAAAAGCGAGAAATATCTCCTCCTATATTCTTAAACTTGGCAATGTTTTTTTTGTGCCGAAATTATCTTTAGAGAGAAAACTAAACATTACCAGGTTTAAGAATATACCTGGTTGAGGAAAGTGATATTTTAGTAACTGGATATAAGTATTTTTATTGTTGTTTTTAAAGGTCAGTTGAAGTGTCTTTACTGTTCTTAGTAAGTAACTATGAGGTCTTCTAAGTAATGAACTTGGGCATTTCTTTCTTGTAGCATCTCTTGTATTGGCAAATATTTTTGGTTGAAAATATGGTACACTTAATTCACCAACTCATACTACTTTTTTTTGGAGTGTAGGATGGTAAGCTGTTTTTGGGGGGTTTTAGGAGGAGATATTTCTCGCTTTTTGGGGAAGGGAGTGTTTCTTTGTGGGGGGACAAACTTGGCCTCTATTTCACATTTACGTTTTTTTGGGGATTATTTATTACTTATGTACATAATCATCAATTCATGAAATGTTTGTTATTCTTTAAATAAAACGTATTTGTATTAGGAACAAACAGAAAAACGGGCAAATAGACAGGCACGTGGTTTTTATATATAGGGATTAAAAACCATTGAATTTGGGAATTGAATCTTTAAATTTTGGCTTAAACTGTGTACTTTTTGTTAATGTTTTTTTTTTTCTAATTAATGCATAATTTTCCTTAAATAATTACTTTATTTTCTAGGTTTATAGGTATTTTGCAGAAAAATGTGAAGTTTCATTTCCTAACATTCCTCGCACAAGGCAAAAGTCATTAACTGATGTAGTTTGTGACTCAAATTATTTCAGAGTTGACACAAGCACCGAAGGCGGTGAGGTAAAAATATTGTTGTTATAATTTAAAAATTAATACATCTAACTTTATAATTTTGTCAATTAGCCCCCTTATATTTAACCACATTTTGAGCAAATTTCATGATTTTCTGTTTTACTTCTTAATGTTTAATTTTCTGCTTGTATTTAATTGATTGTAAACAATATCTTAAGGTTTTGAATGGTGATTATTCAACACTACATTTCATTTTCTAGATTAAGGAAAGTGTTATGTGTTTCCTATCAGTTCTTATGGAGAGCAAATAACAAAGCATGTCTGTTTTTTTTTTTTTTTCTTTTTTTACTTTTTGCATTCGTTTTTTTTTTTCTTCTGAAATTTCTTTGGCCTATTCTGTCTAGTTTTGTTTTGAAAATAAGGTTTTCTCTTTGGCCTTTCAATTTATAATGAATAAAATGACTATTTTTATTTATATACCTTTAAATCTCAATATATTAACTATGTATATTTATGTTTATAATTAGTCTTTATCAAGGGTCAGTGTATTAGTAATGTCAGTTTCTGCTAACCAAATATCACCATGCATTAAGGCCATTTACAACACATCATGCTTTTCATTTTTAAAAAAGGAAAAATAGTGCTCATACTGCAAATAAGATTTGTACTGGTCATTATTGAGAATGTCACGGTTGTTGTTAAAAAAACTCCATATATTATTGTTTGTGACATCTTTCTTTGTATAATTTTCTTTGTAGGGCAATCTATTGAATAAATACCAATGAAGTGATATTTTACTTATGCCAAAGTTAATATAACATGCTTTTATTGTATAAATAAACACTCCATATAGGTGTAATGTATTTTGCATTATTATTTTATTTTATTTATTTACAATTTTCTTAATTTATATGTAAAACCTATAAATATTCTTTATAATCTAACTTATGCTACTAATATTTCACTAACTAACATACTTTTATAATAATTATTTATTTTTATACTTATACTAACATTAATTATTGTTAGGGAATTTCATAATTATGAATACTTATAATTATTTATAATTATGAAATTATAAAGCAGTTTGCAAAACAAAGTCCCGGTTGACTAGAGCAATGAGAACAGTAGTAAATAGTATTTTTTCTAATTTTCCCTTTGTCCCAGCAGTTTTTGAATCTCCTCCTAATTGTTTCGTCTTTGTAACCTTTGGGACAAGGTTCCAGCAAATGGACCAAAACTGCTAGAATTGGGTCTTGAATTTCAGGCTGACCGCCGACTAGAGATTCGATTATCGCCAGCCTGAAATCATAGAGGGTCATAGATTTGGGAGACCCTCTAAATGTGTTGTACAAAAAAATGGGAATTTACCAGCATTACTTGGAATATGTGCAATCCCAATTTTTTGTACCACAGTAAAGTTTTGTGGTAGGACGGATAATAGCTGAGGAGCTGGTCTTGGTGATCAACTCCTTTCATAAACCTATTGTACTCATAAATGAGCCTAGGTTTTTTCACTGACACTCCTTTTCTATTGCAGGACTCCACCAAGCCTCCGGAGAATTCTGAAGAGATGCAGAGAACGTCTCTCTTATCTTGCCATTTGGTTATACGAATTTCCTCCTTAGTATACATCGAAATGGCTTCTCCTTTCTTTAATATCCTATCTACATACCTAGGGTTTCCTTTTCTATTGGATTGTAGAGTCCCTGTATAATAAGTCTTGTTTTCAAGGAGAGCCTCTGATAAAGCCACTCTATTATAAAAACTGTCCATATAAAGACTGTGGCCTTTGTTCTCCTTCCCCACGATGAGGCTGTTTACAGCCTTCTCAGCATGTCTCTTTCCACTGACATCCTTCTCCAATAAACCTACGTAAGCCATTAGCCTATGGACAAGGCGCTTTGGTTCATATAATTTCATGCCAAATATGTGCTTTTTATTTTTAATGTATTGCTGAAAATTTAATCTTCTTCTCCAAAGTACCATCGACTTGTCTAATGACAATTCTTTTCCAACTGAATAAATTTCATCCATTTTATTATTAAAATAATCGAATAAGGGCCAAATTTTAAAAATGCGATCACTCCCATCATCGTTTTTATTGTCACAGAAATGTAGAGCCCGAAGGATTATCAAATAGTGGTTTCTTAACATGTACCTGTGAAAGGGATGTTGAAGCGAAAATCAGTTTTCCAATAAGCGTTTATATGATTTAGCCTAACAACACCCATGCGAAAATGTACCGCCAAGAAAATTTTAAATTCCTCTACCGTTATATTTTTCCATCTTGCTATACGCAATTGTGGCCCTTCCGACGAAAAAAGAATCTCTTCCATGTACTTGTTAATTTCTTCAACTATATATTTATAAAATTCTAAAGTAAACAAAAGATTATAAAATCCTATAGGATCAGTGGTTTGTGGCAAGACTTTCAACTCCTGACTACCTGTAAACGGTATATCACTGTCAGAAGTTGGAGGTTCGGTGACCCACTCCCGGGGTACCTGGGTTTGAGCCTCTGCACTTCCAGAGGGCAAATTTATGTCTTGCAATTGTGTTTCAAGACTTAGAACTTGCATCTGATTTTCATCAATAATAGTAGGGCTATCAGGAGTTGGCTTTTCCTCTTCATCTGAATAAGAATCAAGGGAAGAATCTATTTCTAATTCGTCATCAGACGCGTTAAGATTAGGTCATGAATTTCCTCTACTGTGGAAATAATTGCGTTCCCCTTTTTTTCTGTTTTCCCTAGTAAAAATAAGAAAATATTAATTACTTTAAAAATCTAAAATGGCCCCTAAATATTCACTAAATCAAAGTAAAATACCTTTTTCTGATATTTTCCTTTTTAGGGTGATACCAGAACCTAGAAAATCATATCAGAATATTTTATAAGAATGTTCCTAAATTCTCTGCTCCATTTTTAAATATAGCAATACTCATAATTTTGTACCTGAAGCAACGGGAGCGGAGATATTACTTGCACTAAGTTTCTAGTCGGGACGAACGTGTCTCCTACACTTTCATCTAGTAAACCGATAAATATAATATAAAGATGCAGAACACGACACTAAAACGAATAATTATTCGTTTTAATAAATTATACTTACTACAACGGCATCCGTTATAAATCTTATGAAGAAAATTTGTTGAAAATATGTATATATTAAAAGAAATGACAACCTTGAATAAAATCCTTGATTTAGATTTTTTTTCACTACGTCCAGACATTCTAGGATCTAAAGAGCAACGTTCCACAATAATTAAACGCACTGAATAAATATAAAATGGTTTTACAACTTACATTATTATTATTTTTTACCTACATAAATTTCGAGAAAATTGAAGAAAAAAAGTAAATTTTTCAGGAACCTATGACTTCCTCACAACACTTGTACACTTAACAATGCCCAGAAGCAAACTAAACCCTTCTGTGAGATGCCCAGCCTTTGCTAGAACAATAAAACGGGAGGTAGAAGGTGGCCCCAGTAGCCAGGGCGAGGGCACCTGGCAAAGGTATAGCTCGCCCCGGCTCCTGGGGCGTGGGCAGTGAATGCGTTACTAAAATATTTTTTTTAATACTTTCTTTTTTCCAAATATAACCAACATTTAAATATCCTAGGTTAGATGAATTTCATACATGTAGAAAAAATATTTCAATTGAATCCAACGATTCTAAGTACCTAAACCAAAAAAACTATTTTTATACACTTTTTTTCAAATACGGTTAAAGATATCATCTTGATAATGGTTTCATTTGTTTCCCTAAATTAGGAAACCAATAAAAAAAGTACCTGCAAGCATATTAACTCGAAAAGACAGATTGAAAGACTCTATAATTATTCCGCAAGAATTTCGCTCCAAAACCATTTTTTTGCCTGCGAGAGAGCGAACAGACAAAAATATATATATATATATATATATATATATATATATATATATATACAGGGTGTCCCACATTGAGATGTCATAACTTTAAGTGTTTATTCTGCTTAACATTTGTAGTTATGTTTTTGTGACACGTAAGAAAATATAAGTCTACTCAGATAATTAATATATTATATCTTTTAAATACTTACTCTAAAGCAAATGCATTCAAGTTTCCATAGATGTGAAATATCGTCGTTTTTGTGCACCAAAACTAAAATACTAATTGTTTAATGTTTTCTTAAAAACCGTAAAGGATATCAATTCGAAAGTGTTTCCTTCAATTTACTACTTCTTGATGACTATAACAATTTTCATTTGAACCCTATTAGCACAAACCGTAAGTCTTGTGATGTTTTTCCAAATTTTGTTCAGGTGTGTGCATTGTGCTCTTAAGGAACTAAAATAAAACAGCATCAAAATTTATTATTATTTTGTGGCCAAATATAACCAAAAATGGGTCATTTATGTAGACGGGAGAGCGTGAACAGACATGTAAATTTTTTATGTAGTTATATAATAGAAATTTGAACGACTGATTTTTGTGTTTTATTTTTTTTAGCACCGTAACAGCTACTGGGCTATTAGAGCCCGGCTATCGAGACGTTGCCAACCTGTTATAATGCCAATACACATGGGTGGCTCCATTCAGGTAGTGACCACGCCCAACGTTGCTTAACTTCCGTGATCAAAAAAAAAAAAAAAAAAAAAAAAAAAACTGCTATGGCTGTTTTGTGATTATTGGATTACAAAACGTAGACATTTCTTGTCCGAACTAGATCGCAACATCTAGTTGAGATAATAGTAACAAAAAAGCTTAAAGTTGTAGTTCACGAATTGGTATGAAAGCGTTCTTCAACTTCGTAAGGATCGAATAAATTTGTAAATATTTCCTAATTTATATGAAATTAAAAATGTATGCTCACCTTCTCTTGCTTTTTGCCACAATAGACCTACTCTTACACGACTGAAGGATTACAGTTTGGACACAGGAGAGGTGACTTGGCCAGACTTATTATCAGCAGTTATGATGATGCAGGACCAGGCCCACCCACACATCACCCTCCTATTACAAGATCAATGTAGAGGAGCTATTCAAACTTTTGTATTTTTTAAAAACTGCTGGTTTTTTAAGAGAAAATCTGAGTTTTCGGAATTTGTGATCAATGTATCGTAAATAACGACAACATTTTTAGAATCTGCATTAAATTTCCAATAAGAAACACCCGTTATTAAAATATTACCATGTAAATTAAGAGCTATATTAAAAGCCATATAGATGAGAATGTTTAATATTAGTTTTTTATTAAATTATTCAATATTTTCTTAATCAAATATTTTTAGACTTAGAGGTTTGCCTCCACCTCAAAAGTTGCATTATTTAATAAGCTTCAAAACAGTACCTCATAGTTTTAGGAAAAAATCTATTTAAATCTATAATTATTCATTAGATGACCCTTAGCTCAAATATATATAACTGGCGAATAAGGCGGAAGGACTGAGGCTGGTTGAGGCTGAATGTAATGTTTAAGAGTGTTCCCCTGAAGAGGCACCAAAAAGGGTGCGAAACATGTAGGGAAGATAAATAAAAAGTGTAAAAGTGTGTGGCGATATTTTATTGACCTTCCGCCTTATTCGCCAGTTATATTTAAATCTATTTTTTACTGATTTCTAAGTCAAAAACAATAAATTTGCTTTAGTGTGAAGGAGCCATTTTGAACGAATTCTTTGATTTCACGGGATGATGGCGATGTCCCATTCTTCCCAAACTACATGAAGTTTATTACACAAGCCCATCTATCAAATATTAACTCAGCCTGGTTTCAAATGGATGATTGTCCAGCTGATAATGGACAAGTGGTGATGGAATGGCTGAAGAGTGAATTCCCGAACCGTTCCCACACTAAGTAAACACAATTTTTGTTGTGATAAGTGTTGGGAGACACTTTTGAATCAAGCTTGAAAGAATTCAGAGGAACTTATTGGAAATAATTACCATTATTGTAAACATAATGAATTAAATTTGTAATATTAATTCTATTCGATTTTATAAAATTTCTGCTTATAAGTTAACTGGGTTATATATTACAATAATTTGAAATTGTATACAAAAAACTCTCTCCTGCAGGTAAAAAGCGAAAAAAAATACATTTAAATAAAAGGCACCCTCAAAAGTTGCTTTAAAATGTTACCTCATTTCCCTAGGGAAAATCTACAGAAATCTATGAGTGAGAGAAAGATGGTTATTACTGTAAACTAATAACTATTTGTCCAGTAGATTTTCAAAATATCTACAAATATAACCTTAGCTTCTAACTGAATCCACGGCATAATGGTAATTATTTCCAATATGTTCTTCTGAATTCTTTCACCCTTGATTCTGAAGTGTCCCCCTGCCCTTATCAGATCAAAAATTGTGTTTATGTAGTGTGGGAACGGTTCGGGAATTCACTCTTCAGTAATTCCGTCACAAATCATCCATTATCTGCTGGACACCCATCCATTTGAAACCATACTGAGTTAATATTTGGTAGATGGGCTTGTTTAATAAACTTCATGTAGTTTGGGAAGGATGTGACATCGCCATCATCGTGTGAAATCAAAGAATTTGTTCAAAATGGCTCCTTCACGCTGAAGCACATTTATTGGTTTTGACTTAGAAATCAGTAAAAAATAGATTTAAATAGATTTTCCCTAAAACTACGAGGTACCGTTTTGAAGCTTATTAAATAATGCAACTTTTGAGGCGGAGGCAAAGCTCTAAGTCTAAAAATAGCTGATTAAGAAAATATTGAATAATTTAATAAAAAACTAATATTAAACATTCTCACCTAAAAGGCTTTTAATATAGCTCTTAATTTACATTGTAATATTTCAATAACGGGTGTTTCTTATTGGAATTTTAATGTAGATTACATTTGAATGGCATCTCAATGTTGGACACCCTGTGTGTATATATATATATATATATATAAATTCTTTATCAAATTTTGACAGACCCAAGTAATATCTGTTCCTTAATGTTATTAGTTACTTTAATAAAAGAAGTCTTGGTCGATAACCTGTCAAATTCTATAATAATGGTAATAACTGCTTTAGATTACATTCAACAAAGCACACACACACACACACACACACACATGCACATATACTCAATAGAGATTTCATCGAATAAAAACATTTCAAATTGTATGATTTTGGTTTTTCTTACTAATATTTGTGTAAATGTAAATGTTTGTCTTAATGCTAGAATATTTTTTACTAATAATTTAATTGACTTAAGGTTATTTGGTATTATTGTCTGTTTATTTGAATAAGTTAAAAATATGGTTCATTCAGTTTTTATTTTCAGGTCATTCTCCGCGTGATTTCTCCTAGCTTACAAAGCAAAAAAAATCCTTACACTGATGAAGTTCAAGAATTATTGAAGATTACTAATTTGAGAATAAATTTCACAAAATTGTTCACTTTAGGAGATGATTTGTTAGACAGGAGACAACAAATTCAGGTATGCTTCCTAACTTGCTTATGTATACATTATTATTAATATTACAGGGAGTGTGTTGAAAGTGATGTGCATAATTTTATTGTGACAACTATCCATTCGGACGACCTCAGATTGGTCATAAAATGTCCTGGGGGCAAGGAGGATGGTGCACCAAGAGGATCTTGATCTAGTCAGATTGTTGTTAAGGATCAAGGCTTTTCCGCACCCCTGTTTCAGTGAACACTACCGCATTGTTTGGAAGGACAGAGCCCCCAAGACATGTTCTGACCAAACCGAGGGCACTGTGATGGATAGTTGTGTGTGTTAGGCTTTCTAGGTAAAATAATAAAAAAAACTAAAATACATGTGTTTCTTTCTCTCTCTCTTTTTTTTTTTTTTTATAGTTTTCAAAAATACATTAAAATGTAGTGTAAAGTGGAAACACCTATCTTTGAGCAATTGTTTTGCCTTAAACCTACATTTTTTGGTAATTATACATTACACATTTGAAAAATCTGAATGAGAGCAACTTCTTTTCAATTCTGCAATACTTCTAATAGTTTCCAAGATATTTCAATTGTAATTCAAATATCACAATCAGGGGGAGGGACCCTACAGCTGTGTGTGTGTTTGTATACAGAAATATCTTTATCTTATTCTTGTGCACCTTTTATCACTAACAAGGGAACATCTCCAAGTGTCCAGAACTGATTTTTATGAAACTTTTTATTTTTATTAAACATGTGAAAATAATCTATACCTATTTTTTTTATATCGGTCCAATCGCACGTTTAAGGGGTGAAACAACCCTTCCAAAGTACTCCTCAAATATTTTAACAAGGGGTGTATACAGTGGTGCACCCCAAGAAACTCAAATGAGGTAAATATCATAAAAAACAAAAAATATGGCGCTAATGACCTAGGTAGTCGAAGAAGAAAAATTCTTTTTCCTCCAATATTGAGAGATAACTACTTGTCACTTCCTTTTCACTTGTTCTTTTATCTACACTCTAGAACAAATTAATTGGTAAAAGAATCATGTTAATATCATTTTATAAACTCGAAATATAAAATGAAGCTTTTTGGACCTATTTTATTTTATTTCTCAGCCCCTAAGTCACATTAGACAGAACTCTCGGACATGTATCAACTAATTTTTGATAAAGAATCACCAGAAAAAAAAGTCCGACTCGCAGGAACTGCGTCATCTTACGGCGGTTCACTTTTTATCCCTAGTGTCATTTGGGACGATTGAAATAGAAACCGTTATTATTTTGGTTCAACCTTTCCCCTGTAAACAAAGGGCCCGTTACCAAGGGGCAGCGTACCCTTATACCTGGAATTCACCCATCACTGGTTGGCCAACCTCATCACTACAAATAGTTATTTCAATTATCAAAACAAATATCAAAATGTTTCTAATTTTCTTGATTTCTTCTACAGTAATACTAATTCTATAAATAAATGCAATTAAAAAAAAAACAACAACCCATTAAAATGTGAGCTAAACAACTACGAAAACCCGGTCAAAAGAACAAAACAAACACATTTGAAGTTTTAAGCACTTATTTCTCCGATTGACAATGGCTAATCAAAAATTTCTTTAGGATATTTTTTGTAGAGAATTTAGCAAGCTTTCGAATGGTAAACTTCCGCTTCACAAGATTCTCATCCGTTTTAGAGATATTAAAGCAAATTTACAAAGTTACCAAAACTTTTCATGTCTGTTAATAAAATATTTTATTCTAATCCTTCCTTAACTCCAAACTTAACCAAAATTTCAACATATTAGTTTTGATGAAAGTTGAACATGCAGAAAATGTTTCAACTGAATCCCGTGATTCTAAGTACCCAAACCAAAAACGGTATACAACAACTATTTTTCCAATTTTCTCGAAAACGGTTAAAGCTATCGCCTTGAAAATGGTTTCATTCGTTTTCCTTGGCCAAGAAGCCTATAAAACGAGTACTTGCAAGCATATGAAGTAAGCTGAACGATTTTTTTCGCACGAAATTCGCTCCGAAAACCATGTTCTGGTGGGCGGATTCTGCTGGTTAACGAACTTGACCTTTCAAATTAGACGGAAGATTTTTGTACCAAACATCATCAAAATCGGACCATTAGGGGAGCCGGAAATGAGCGAACAGATATATATATATATATATATATATATATATATATATATATATACACACACACACACACAGGGTGTTCAAAACTCGATTGACACCCCCCTTTTTTTCCACAATTTTTGAAATTTAGAAACTAAACTTGGTGGGTCTTAACGTGGTCGAATTTACTTTCAGTGGACCTAATGCACGACCTCTCAACTTTCTCCAGTTCTTCTCCAGAGACCCTAACTCTGAAATCTCCAGTGGAATGGGGTTATTTTTATGACGGATTATTGTAGAGAATTGAATTTTATGTCGATTTTATATCAGTCATTTTTTCGCTAAAGCGCACCAATGAGTAACAAATTGCGAAAAACCAATAAAACGCTAGTATTTCGTCACTTTTCTGCCAATAACGTAGAAAGTATGCCCGTAACGAAAAAAGTAGTTGATACAAACGTTGTAGAGGATTAAATTTACTTTACAAAAAATACCTCTAAATGCCTAAAATCTTAATAGGAATAGAGCAAAACACACTTTTTTTTTGAGGTTTTCAGAAAAGTTTATTATCAACGTGATCTACGCTTCAGTAAAACTTGGTAAATATTTCCTTAACTATTTTTGCTTCACCTAGTTTTGGATTTAAGAACGTTTGAAGAAAAAATGAAATTCAATTACTTTATAAAGGCATTAAAATAATAAATGTAAAGCAATAGAACTAGATTAGAATTTCGTAGTAATTATATTTGTGTTGGACGAATTTTTTTTTGGTTTTGTTTTTTACGGCGCCTTGACATCTAGACCATTAGTGCCGACATCCAGGGTGCAGCGAGGAATTTTCCCAACGAGCCGTGGGATGAGAAAATTCCTGCTGCCGCACAGTGGGGCTAAACTACTTTTCTTGTATCAAAACGGCTACAGCCTCCAAATCTTAACGGATTTCAATTATTTATTTTTTTAAATGAAAGCTAATAAAATTTAGAACAGCCTTGTCAGACCAGATTTTTGTTTTTTGTTTCCACTGATTATTAAATTACGTGTAAATAATTCACAAACTTTAACAATCAAACATAAAATAATATGTTATTTTTCATCTAACTTAATATCAGCACAGATGTTGAAATTAAACATTCAAACCCTGATTAGACTTAGATAAAATCAGACTGACGTCTTTAAAACGTAAATTTATCATAATTCAACAAAGAGAATTATTGAAATAATGTGATTTTTGAATGAGTTGATAATAAATTTTGTTTTTTAAGTCTAATCAGGGATTTACTGTTTAATTTCAACGATATCAGTGCTGATATTAAGTTACATGAAAAATAAAGTATTATTTTATGTTTGATTGTAAAAGTTTGTGAATTACTTACACGCAATTTAATAAACAGGAGAAACAAAAACCTAAATTTTATAAGCTTTCATTTAAAAAAAATTATTGAAATTGGTTAAGTTTTGGAGGCTGCAGCTTTGAGGCTGTAGGCTTTTTGAAACACAAAAAGTAGTTTGAACCAGCGTTATTTTCGTTTGCTAGGGGTTCTGAAACGCAAAATTTCTAGTCGGCACTTCCAGATTGTTTCATGAGATAAACCTTATAAGCGGGGTCCCTCCCTATGAAGGGAGGGAGGAACCACGCTAGAATGGACCAAATCAGTGACCCCACAACTGCATGCGCCCCTTGTTAAAATATTTGAGGTGTACTTTGGAAGGGTGGTTTCACCCCTTAAACATGCAATTGGGCCGATAAAAAAATATATATATATATAGATTATTTTCACGTGTTTAATAAAAATATAAAAATTTAGAAAAATTGGTTCTGGACACTTGGGATGTTCCCTTGTAAGCAGTATGGGGTTGCCCTCTGTAGAGATTGGCCGTATTGGTCCTACTATATAAATACATCTTTCCATAATTTCTATAACCAAAATTATTTATCACTGGAGTTTCAAATTTTTATTTTAGATAAACCATTATAGCAGTGTATTGCTTATCAAAGCCAAAGCAAAAGGGAACAAACAAGACATGCGCATAAATGTCATTCACTGTAGAATGTGTTGTGTTTTGAAAGCAAATCTCATTTTAAAAAAAAAAATCTTCTAGCTTATTAAGGTTTTTTTTTTAATTTTTGGCCAAGATTAACAATACCAATAATAAGCAAAGATTTCATTATTCTTTCAGGAAAAGTATTACTATGCAATAACAGAAATGACAGTAAGAGGATCTTGCTGGTGTTATGGACATGCTGAACGCTGTCTACCTCAAAATAGTGAAACCCCTAGAATTCCTGACATGGTTTACGGAAAATGTGATTGCAGTCATAATACAACAGGGCTTAATTGTGATAAATGCAAACCTACACATAATGACCTTGAATGGAAAGCTGCTACAGGCAGACTAACTAATGCTTGCAAAAGTATGAAAAATATTAATGGATTATATATATTTCAATTAAATTTGATTAAAAATTTACTTCACTAATATTCCAGAGTGTAATTGTAATGACCATGCAGAGACCTGTGAGTTTAATAAAGAGGTTTATATCAAGAGTGGACACGTTAGTGGAAGTGTATGCCATAACTGCCAACATAACACAATAGGCAATAACTGTGAAAAGTGCATTCCTGGCTATTACCATGATCCCTCTTTACCAATAAATGATATGAATACCTGCTTGCGTAAGTTCAAATATCATATAAATTATACTTTGGTAAGTTTATATAGTAAAAAAATAAAAACAGTTTAATTAAACATACCATCACCTCCACATATGAAAATCTTATTCCAATGGTAATAATTATTTAGGATTTTAATCCCTCTTTCAATTTAAACAAAAGGTTCATTTAAATGTTTTAATTTCACTGAGAGATAGGTTGAATAATCGATTGAAGCAGTGATATGAATTGTGTGACACCAATTCAACGTGATTGAACTTGAAAGAGTCCATGGAATAGATGTTGGTCTGGTCTTCTATTTGACTAGTGTAAACAGCTCAATTGCCCGGGTTAACTCATTTGAGGCTGATAGCCACTTTAATGACAATGGGCCAGCATTTCCTGCCATGAAGCACGGTTCCTCCCTCCCTCCAACTACGTCCTGTCTTTATGACCCGGTATCCAAAGCATTGTAATGTTGTGTTGTTTTAAACAGTGTAATTGCATGCATATTTGTGTGATTATGGGATGGTTGTTGTAAATGGTTTCGATAGAAGTGTAAAGAACTCAATGAATCAGTACAAATTATTATATCTCTTTGCTGTATTATACTAAAGCTTGCGTCTTTATCTGAGTCTGCAACTACTACAAAAACTTGCGTCTTTATCTGAGTCTGCTACTACAACTAAAGCTTGCGTCTTTATCTGAGTCTGCTACTACTAATAAAACTTGCGCCTTAATTGAGTCTAATACTACTATTAAAGCTTGTGACATTATCTGAGCTGTTTGCCTTTTTAGCCCGATTCTTCCCTCCCTCCATAGGGAGGAACCCCGCTTATAAAGCTGACTTCATGACGCAAACCGGAAGTGCCGACTAGAAAATGTTTACGATTCAGAACCCCTAGCAAACGAAAATAACGGTGGTTCCAATTTGTATATGTATATATATCACCAAACAATGCAATAAATTAACACCTGTATATACAGGAAATAACTATTACCTTAACTGTTGAGTTGATTCTTCCAAAGAATTCAGAGTTCTTCACTTCCGGAACCACAATAACTAATAATTTCTCCTTCAGCTATTTAGACAATGAATACACTTTCAATATTACTGTTTGCATTTAAACTTGTCCAAGAACTTTATATATAAGGTCTTTAAACATAAATAAAGACTGACGCACTCCGTAGACCACAATCAACAGACGAGACAAGACTAGACTGGGCTGAGACCGGGAAGAGAATTGGGTTGATCTAAACTCGGGAAGAGACTGGGGAGAGGCTTCCACAATTGTTAATTTCCTGCAAATAAAAGTTATTGATTTATTTTTTGCTTATGTGTACATTCATTTTATACCCATCGTATGTCAGTACAGTCCAGAAACAATATTAATTTAAATTGATATATGTTTTGATATTCTAGGGAATTGAGAAGTATAGTTTATGCGAGCTTTTTAATCTTATAACAGTTATTTTGAATTTAAAAGAATCATCGTCAATGTAATATATCATTACAATATATATATATATATATATATATATATATATATATATATATATATATAGGGAGAATTACTCGTGTTCTTTATGCAGCATTCTCCAGCGGTCTGTTTTTTAGTGTGATGTGTATATGTGTCTGCCTACTTTTTCGCTTATGCCTCGGACGTATGGCAACGCTACTTGGTTTGAGGTTTCTTCATTTTGTTTCTCAAGTATTTTTCTTTGTTTTTTTTTTCTTTTTAATACGGCTAACCTCTTTGTCCACTTCCTTAGTTACGTAGCCGTTTGACTTGAGATCATTCTTCAGGAAGGTGAGTTCAGTTTCGAGGTAGGCGTCATTGCTGCATTATTTCAAAGCTCTGTGCATCAGTGTCTGAACAACTCCTCTCTTCTGCGCTGGGCGGTGGTGGGATTCGGCATCCAAATATCGTCCAGTGGCTGTTGGTTTCCTGTAGACTGTGTGCCCCAATCCGCCGCCTGGTCCCTTGATGATCAGTAGTTCCAAAAAAGGAAGCTTTCCATCCTTTTCTTCTTCCATTGTAAATTTGATTGATGGATGGGAATTATTCAGAAAGGCCAGAAATGTTTATAATTCTTGAGGACCGTGCTGCCAGACCACTAATACGTTGTCAACGTACCTGAGCCATAATTTTGGCTTGAGAGTAACCGTATTGATCGCCTGCTTCTCAAATTCCTCCATAAAGATGTCCGCTACCACTGGTGATAGAGGGCTCCCCATCGCCACTCCATCCTTTTGTTTGTATATAACATCTTTATATTGGAAAAAACAAGACGTTAGGCATACCTGTACTAGCTTCATCATCTTGCCTTGGAGCAGATTCTTATCACGGATAAGGGCATGTGAATCCTTAACTGGTAGATTCGTGAATAAGACCTCAACATCAAAGCTTACCAAGACATCACCTTCCTCTATTTTGACTTTGCTGAGGATCTCTACGATAGGCCTCAATGGGACACCGTCTTTATGGATCTTGGGTAGCCCATAGATACGGGGGTCCTTGAATCACCAGGAGTCATCTCGTTCATCAATTGATAAGGTCCCTCGCCTTACAAACTAAAAAAGTGAAAAATGGACAACCGTCTGAAGAAGCAGAATAGGATTTCTGTGAAATATCACACTAAAAAACAGACCGCTGAAGAATGCTACATAAAGAACACGAATATATATATATATATATATATATATATATATATATATATATATATATATATATGTGTGTGTGTGTGTATGTGTAGATCCTAAGTAGAAAACTAAGATGTTCTAGGTAGTTGGTAACAGCTTATTAAGTCTTCATTTTTTTTTTGCATCGACAAATCTTGGCCTTTAGCGCCGACATCCAGGGTGCAGCCAGGAATTTTCTCAGCAAGAACGAACCCACCATCTCCAGCTTATGAATCTAGCGCACTACCCACTAGACCACGGGAGAATTGGATTGAAAATGGCTTATAGCCGAAACGTTATCCACAACAAAAATGTAATATAAAATACAAAACAATTGAAGACTTAATAAGCTGTTACCAACTACCTATATATATATATATATATATATATATGTATATATATATATATATATATATATATATATATATATATATATATGTATATATATATATATATATATATATATGTATATATATATATATATATATATATATATATATATATATTTGTCTGTTCCCGGTCTATCCCAGCGTATAATGGTCCGATTTTGATGAAATTTGGTGCAAAAATCTTTTGTCTAATTTGAAAGGTCAAGTTCTTTAACCAGCAAGAAAAAAAAAAAACTTTTCCACCAAAACATGGAATTACTTCATATGCTTGCAAGTACTCGTTTTATAGGTTTATTTGCCTAGAAAAACTAATGAAACCATTTTTAAGGCGATAGCTTTAACCATTTTCGAGAAAATTGGAAAAATAGTTGTTGAATAAAGTTTTTGTTTTGGGTCTTTAGAATCATGTGATTCAGTTAAAACATTTTATGCATGTTCAAATTTCATTGAAACTACTTTGCTGACATTTAGGTTACGTTTGGAGTTATAGAAGAGTTAGAATAAAATATTTCAATAAAAGACATGTAAAGTTTTGGGAACTTCGTATATTTTCCTTAATTTTGTGTTCGTTTTGTTTTTTATGGTGCATTGACATCTAGGCCATTAGCGCCAGTTGATGTAGTAAAAAAAAAATTTAAATAAAAAAAGTAAGGTCGTTGTGTAGTTAAAGTTTCTACAATGAGTAAAACAAACTAGGCTTTTTAAAGAACATTGTCTTAATTTTTGTTTTCTTGTCATATTTTCAGCCTGTTTATGTGATCAAAGTGGTACCATAGATGATGGCCTGTGTGATTCATTCAATATTGATTTGAATAATGAACCTGGACAATGCCACTGCAAAAAAAATGTACTTGGTCTGAAATGTGATCAATGTAAACCTGGCTACTGGAACTTAAATGAGAATAACCCTGAAGGATGTGAACGTAAGAATATTTTATTTCAAGAACCTATTACTAGACATTTTGAAGTCATCGTTTTACTCCTTACTTGGTTTATATTTTAGGTTGTAATTGTTCATCTGCGGGATCTGTGGCTGATACAACTTGCGATCCCTATACTGGAAGTTGTATTTGCAAACCTAATGTTATTGGAAAGAACTGTGATCAATGTGCGTATGAACATTGGGGATTGTCTGAAGACAATGATGGATGCAAACCTTGTAATTGTGATATTGGTGGTTCTATTGATACTCATTGTGATGTAATTACTGGCCAATGCAAGTAAGGTCTTTTTTATTATTTCAGAAAGAAGCATTATAGTACATATTTTAGTGTTATTTTTGATTTTGACAAGAAGCAAAAAAAAAATTAAAAAGTGTCATTCTCAAAACATTCTTTTTGGGGGGCAACATAATTCAGCACTAAATGTTTGGTAAATCCATCTTTAATTCCTCATTGAGTTCAAAGTTATTATCTTTTACTTATGATTTTTCTAATCCTAAAACATAACACACATCATTGTGCAGAATTTATTCCAGTCGGTAATCTGTCATCAGTCTTAAGTTTCTTCAGAATCTCCTTGGCATCTTTCACAAATCACTGTTAGTTTGCTGTGTTTTTTACAATCTTTGCATGAGTATTTCTTGCAGACATTACTGGTTCTATTATTTTTATGTGATCCAGAATATTTATTATGTGCTGTAATTTCATTTGAAATGGATCTCTCAAGACACCACATAAGCCATGTTATGCTTTGGATTTCAATAAAGGAGAAAATGCTGCTTCGTCTTATCAAAAACATGTAGAAATATAAGGCAAAAATGTCATTAGGGACCGGCAAGTCTAGCTTGAAGACGAGCCTCGGCTACCGTAGAAGAAAATCATTTTATAACAGTCAAAGTACTAGCAGAAAACATTGAATCAACATTCTACAGTCCACTAGCATAAACCTACATCTATATATATATAAATCACGTGTCTGTCTATTTGTCTGTATGTAAGTTTGTATGTTTGTCTGTTTGTTCCTTATACAAATCTACACAGTTTGACAGATTTTGACCAAACTTGGCACACAGGTAGGTCTTGATACGAGAAATCTCCTAGGCTAGGTCAAAATAGTCAAATTTCAAAATTTGGTCAAAATATCAAAAGTTTTGTTCAAGAAAAATTGGCTACACTGAACCATTCAGATTCTGACGGCCATTTTGAATCGACAGCCACTTTGAATAATGTCTCAAATTTATTTGTTGTCTGTTCTTGATAATTAGAATAACTCGAACTCATTGATGACTTTACATCATTATATAATTATGTAAAGCAGTTTATTTCAATTTTATATCAACAGTCACTGTCTAACTAAAGAGCGCTGGCCATTCTTTGATAAGAGCTATCTACTCGCAGGCTCTGCTTCAGGCCTCTGTCGGCTGCATTATGAACTACTAGACAGATATAAACAAATTCATACCGTTTGACTGATTTTCGTAACTGGGTATAGACAATTGGGCATCATGTAGAACTTGATACGGGGAGGGTCATAGAGAGAAAGTAGGTGTAGCAGGGCACACTGGGTAACAACTAGTTACTTATAGGATGACCTGATATTTGGAGAGGAAAAGTTAGATATCCTTCAGAAGTCTCCAGTTTGCCATTGCCGACCATGGTGCCTCCATGTGTCCAATAGAGTGACATGTGCGTACCTGAGAGCATTTTCCGCTATGATTCGATCTGAATACTTACATTCAGAAAAAAAAAATGCGGCCATTTTGCTCCATACACAGGTTTAAAAGGGTTAAAGACTTAATATTTTCTATTTAATACTTAATGGGTTATTGGACTTACAGAATAAAACTATGGGGAACTGCAAAACCATTGAACAACAGGTATTTCCAAACCTTCCAATTTAAAGTCCTCCAAACTATAGTCAATGCTCATATGTCATAAAATTGTTATAATTAAAAAAAAAAAAAAATCTTACGTACTTTACTAGCAAATATCATTAGGAAGCTGCAGGAAAATTTGAAGTTCATTGGGCAACATTTGAAAACGCCAGAGTATCGCCCGATTTGAAAAACATAATTTTGAGAAAACGACTTTAAAGTTTAATGATGTATATTTTCTATTTAATTTTGTTTCATACGTTCATGTAATAAAAATGAAAAAAAAAAAGGGTTTTAATTTTGAAATATATTTAAGGAGGACCAAAAAACTTGAACAACAAAGGGACGAAGCTCGCTCAAAAAATTATCTTATCAGCATCACGTTCACTCGGCATCGGGACTTCACTCGGAAAATCGTATTTTTTGACAATTTAAATAATTTTTCTTTACCCTCTTGGATATCATTTTTGATTACTTAAGAGATAATTTTAGTCCATACAAAAATTGAAAAAAAAGTTACAAGGTAGTATTACCCCTTAATGAATTTATATTAAAAATTATAACAAAAATCTCTGAAAATGTCTATAAGTTGAAGAGTGTCAACTGATGATATTAAAAGTGATGGCATTAAATATCCATAACATTTGCAGTGCCCACGTTCGGTCGTTCATGGTAAAATAGAAGTGGCATCAATTCCTAAGATATCCTGAATGTAGTCCTTAAGCGGTTAAGAGCATGATAGCGAGAGTCAACTATGATGAATAAGAAGGCTAAGTTCACAAATGTATCAGTTAGATGGTTGGGATTCAGCTAGGAGAAAAAAAAATGGTTCTTAATTTATTGTCATGATGTTTAAAAGGTTTCTTACTGTTTGATAATTCTCATTTGTAATAATGTTGTTGAGCAGAAGAAGGCTACCCAAGTGCAGCCGAAACGTCCAATATAGATGTTTGGTTGAGGATCTGACATTTTTTTCTCCTCCCAACGATCCCTTGACTTAGAATATTATTCCGGTTTCTCTAAAGATCGACTTCATTGTATTTTTATTTTCTGAAAAGTTAATTTTTTGCAGGTGCTTGAGTCACTTAGCTGGAAAAACCTGCAATAAACCTGAGCAAAGCTACTACGTTCCACACGTATTTATACGCTATGAAGCAGAAAATGGAAAATGTGATCAGGTAATTTCATAAACAACAAAGCTTAATTAAAAGTTTGTTAATTGTGGCGGTTCGTCATAGGCTAATAACTGCGCCTATAGATCCTACCTCTATGGTAGACCATATAGCTGGAAGGTTCCTGCCTAGGAGGTTAACCAGTCAGTCAGTTTCCGAATATAGGACGCTCACCTGTGTTTTTGTGAATACTTACGCTTGGTTATGTTATGTTATAATAACGTATCAGTATGGCCATACTTAGGTGTAATGAAGCGTTGCGATTGATATCCGCAAGTAGCATTTGTATTAATTGTATATATATGTAGGATAAGATGGATTATAGTATGTACAAAGTAGTTCCTAAGTTAGCGTATAATTTTAATATTTTATTAGCTATTTTAATGTTATTTGTTGTTTTATATAATTATTTGATTAAATTATTAATATATTAAGTATTAAAGTAAACACGTGTTTTATATAACCAAAACCAAGAGTGACGTCACAATTACCCCCAAAGAGGTAATAAGTGGTGACCCCGACGTGATTTCTAAAATACAGTAAATGATTGGCATGTGACGTCATAGTTTCCAAATTTACGTTTTGCGTGAAGATAATTATTATTAGCCGTTTTTGGTCTAGTTTTCTTTATTTATTTAAATTAAATAATTTATTTATTTATTTAAATTAAATGATCATTTTTTTTTCTTTTTCAAATTTCTGATTTGTAGCTTGTGCACATTTTAGTTATTAAAAAAATATATAAAATGGCTGACGAGAAGGAACAGGAAAGTACGCAAGAGTTTCTCGCTGCATTTTCTGCTACTAACAAGACACCGCCTTTTTGGAAGTCAGATCCCGAATTATGGTTTATACAAATGGAGGCCGTTTTTGCTCGTGCGGGGATTACAAACAGCGTCACGAAATTCCATACGGTGATACCTATGCTCAACTTCGATGTTATGCGACAAGTTTCTGATATAGTTAGAAACCCTTGTGCCGTATCTCTATATAAAGACCTGAAGAATCATTTGATTGGTTGCTACGCTGAGTCTGAGAGTAGACGCATAGAACAGTTATTGGAAGGAAAACAACTGGGAGATGAGAAGCCATCTCAGCTGTTAAGGCACATGCAACAGCTGGCAGGGGAAACAGTCAATAAGGACATTTTGAAGACTCTATGGCTGCGTTCACTGCCGACCAATACACAGGCGATTCTTACCACGGCTGGCCACACAGAAGTTGAGAAGCTAGCGGAAGTTGCAGATAAAATTGACGAGGTGATTCGACCAGAAGAAGTTTGTTCGGTGGGTAATGCAAGTTCTTCCTCCTGGCAGAACACAGCTTCACGCTTAGA
This sequence comes from Gonocerus acuteangulatus, assembly GCA_946811695.1. Taxonomy (NCBI): domain Eukaryota; kingdom Metazoa; phylum Arthropoda; class Insecta; order Hemiptera; family Coreidae; genus Gonocerus; species Gonocerus acuteangulatus. Next base: position 57,605,742 of record OX328132.1, read on the forward strand.
ATCGAAGATAGAGCAGCTGACCGCGCAAATTGCAGCTTTGTCTTCTCGAGGGCGCCAAGGACAGCGGGAGGATTCATCTATTCAGCGCCATAGGACAAACCAGAGAAACCGAAGTCGTTCCAAGAGTCAAGCGAACAGACCAGATTGGTTATGCTTTTATCATTTCTGATTTAAGGAAAATGCTAACAAGTGCATTCAGCCATGTGCCTGGGAGAGATTGCACAAGAAGTCGGAAAACTAGCTGATGGCCCGGAGGTGGCGTGTGCCGGTGCCAGCAGTATTGCACAACGCCGTCTTTTTGTACAGGATAAGAGAACAGGACTTTCTCTGCTAATCGACACTGGCGCAGCAATTTCTGTTATTCCTACAAGGAAGTGCATGAAGCCTGTCCGGAAGGATTTTACTTTATATGCTGCAAACGGTACCAAGATTAAGACCTACGGTGAGGAAACTTTGAAGTTGGACCTTGGACTTCGTCGTTCTTTTAAATGGCCTTTCGTAATTGCGGACATACCCAGAGCTATTATCGGAGCGGACTTTATGTACTACTACAACCTGATGGTTGATCTCAAGGGTCGACAACTGATTGACAAAACAACAGGGTTGACTTCTAGAGGCAAAATCATCAACGAGATTCCAGCATCTATCTCAGCCGTTCCCGAAGGACACCCATACGCCTTCTTGCTTCGCGAATTTCCGGACATTACCAGACCAAGTTCCATGAAGGAGCCGGTGATGCATGACACCGTTCACTTCATTGAAACGACCGGACATCCTGTCTCTGCGAAGGCTAGAAGACTACCCCCTGATAAGTACCTGAAGGTGAAGGAGGAGTTTAATCTTATGGTGGAAATGGGTATATGTCGTCCATCTAAGAGCCAATGGTCAAGTGCTTTGCACGTTGTGGACAAGAAAGATGGAAAAGTTCGTCCTTGTGGAGACTTCCGCCAACTTAATTCTCAGACAGTGCCTGACCGATATGGCGTTCCAAATATAATGGACTTTCGCAACAACCTGTACGGTAAGACACATTTCTCAAGGCTAGATTTAGTAAGGGCTTATTATCATATTCCGATCAGAGAGGAAGATGTGCCCAAGACAGCAATAATTACTCCGTTTGGACTATTTGAATTTCAAGGATGTGTTTTGGACTGAAAAATGCTGCGCAAACTTTTCAGCGTTTTATGGACAGCATACTCCGAGATTTGAACTTCTGCTTTGTTCTCCTGGATGATGTGCTTATTGCCTCTTCAAGCCACAAGGAGCACATCGATCATCTACGGGAGGTGTTCAAAAGGTTGAACGATTATGGTCTCACACTTAACCCAGATAAGTGTCAATTTGGTTCGAGTGAGATCGATTTCCTTGGTTACCACGTAACGCCGGAGGGAATAAGGCCGCAGGAAGCAAAAGTTCAGGCCATTGCCGAATATCCAAAGCCCCAGGACGTTAGATCGTTACGCAGATTTTTGGGGATGATTAATTTTTATCGTCGCTATATTCCCAAGGCCGCTGCGGCACAACGGATTCTCAACCGATATCTCCAAGGCTCTAAGAAAAACGACAAATCGCTGATTGAGTGGACGGAGGAGAGCACTGAAGCATTTGAGCGTTGTAGGGATAGCTTAAATTCAGCAGCATTGCTTGCTCATCCCAAACCAGATGCCAAATTATCATAGGCTTGCGATGCGTCCAGCAGTTGTATGGGAGCAGTTCTTCAGCAGTGGGATGAAGATCATTGGACACCTTTGGGATTTTACACAAAAGCATTATCGGAGGCGCAAGGTACATATTCAGCATACGATCGCAAACTCCTGTCTATATATTCAGCTGTGCGATACTTCCGACCTATCATCGAAGGGAGGAGCTTTGTCATTTTTACGGATCACAGACCACTCGTCTACGCTATGCATTAAAAGCCTTCTACAGTATCTCCGATTAGGATGAGATGGTTAAATTTTATTTCCCAATTTTCGACCAATATTCAGCACGTTGATGGTGAGAACAACCAGGTAGCTGACGCTTTATCACGCGTGGAAGCTATTCATCTTGCTAGCGATTTGGATAGGCTTGCAGCTCTACAGAAGAAGGATCCGGAGGTCGAAGCTCTGAAGAAGCAGGAGAATTTCCTGCTGGAACCTATCCTGTGTGAGACATCCCAGAAGCAAGTGCGAGTCTACGTTCCGGCAGCACTTCGTCGGGAGATCTTCGATTCTCTGCATAATGCGAGCCACCCTGGAGTGAGAGCATCCCGAAAATCTGTCGCTCAGAAGTACTTTTGGCCAAGTTTAAATAAGGATGTCAGCGCTTGGGCACAGACATGTATGGGATGCCAGCGAAGTAAAGTAGGAAGACACACGGTTACAAGCCCTGGTAACTTTGAATTCGCTGAGCGTTTTGAGCACGTCCATATGGATATCGTCGGACCATTACCGCCATCAAAAGGTAAGCGGTATCTGGTCACGATGATTGACAGATATTCGCGCTGGTCGGAAGCTACATAAAGTACATAAAGGCAGAGATAATAGCAGAAACATTTTACCATGGTTGGGTGTCTCGATTTGGTGTGCCATCTAGATTGACTACGGACCAAAGGAGGCAATTCGAGAGTGAGCTCTTTTGTTGTCTTACTCGGTTCCTTGGTACCAACAAGATCAGGACATACCCCATACCACTCTCAATCTAACGGGTGTATGGAAAGATGGCATAGGTCTTTGAAAACAGCTTTGATCGCGCACCTGGACGTGGAAAATTGGGCTAACCTGCTTCCTACAGTTCTTCTAGGATTGAGGACCGTGATAAGAGATGACACAGGTTTCAGTGTCGCGGAATCAGTTTATGGTCAGAACTTGCGGTTGCCTGGTGAGTTCTTAGCTCCATCTCTTGGACGTTATACCGTACCAGAATTTGTTCGCCGGTTGAAGGAAGATTTAAGCCATCTATGTCCAGCCCCATTTCGAGCTAGTAAGAAGATGTTTGTACATCAGGCTTTAGCGACATGCAAATTTGTATTTTTGAGGGAAGACACGTTGAAGAAGGGTCTTACCCCACCGTATAATGGACCTTATCCTGTACTACGGAGGACCGAAAAGCTATGCACATTTCAGTTGCCGAACAGAGAGCTCACAGTTTTTCTAGACAGAGTGAAACCAGCTTTCCTGCTTGCACAGGATGAAGATAGCAGAACAGTGACCACAGCAGCTAATAACCCTGAAACCTCTATTGAATCAACTGTAGCCGCTAAAGAAGAGGACAAGGAAGAAGGACTACCAGTACACCCGGTGAAGAGTAGGTTTGGCCGCACCATTAAGCCAAACGTCAGATTTTTGGACGCAGTTATTAGGGGGGAGTGCTGTGGCGGTTCGTCATAGGCTAATATATATATATATATATATATATATATATATATATATATTTCTTTATTGATTATTACATTCTGTATATAAATACATCTGGTAATATGATGAGAAGGCTAATAAAATATTAAAATTATCTGGTAATATGATGAGAGGCTAATAACTGCGCCTATAGATCCTACCTCTATGGTAGACTATATAGCTGGAAGGTTCCTGCCTATGAGGTTAACCAGTCAGTCAGTTTCCGAATATAGGATGCTCACCTGTGTTTTTGTGAATACTTACGCTTGGTTGTGTTATGTTATAATAACGTATCAGTATGGCCATACTTAGGTGTAATGAAGCGTTGCGATGGATATCCGCAAGTAGCATTTGTATTAATTGTATATATATGTAGGATAAGACGGATTATAGTATGTTCAAAGTAGTTCCTAAGTTAGCGTATAATTTTAATATTTTATTATTTATTTTAATGTTATTTGTTGTTTTATTTAATTATTTGATTAAATTATTAATATATTAAGTATTAAAATAAACACGTGTTTTATATAACCAAAACCAAGAGTGACGTCACAATTACCCCCAAAGAGGTAATATTAATATTTTTAACCTTCAAATATTATTTAAAAATCAATCAAATCATGCATATATTAAGAGTTTGTATCTACTGAAAAAATATGATTACTTTATTCCATAATTTGTAAATAATGGACTATTACAAACTTTGATGCTTCAACTTTGATTGATATAATATATATATATATATATATATATATATATATATATATATATAGGGTAAATTACCCGATCGTTGACACTGCTCCTTAAGTTGACACTTCAAATTTAAATTTGAAAAATAACAATTAGATTCAAGAGAATTCAATAAGTTTGCATCCAAATGAAAGAACAGTTGTTGAAGAATAATGTCGACTGACCCGATCAACTATGCAACTCCGTTAATAACATCTGCAGCCATTTTAGTATGAAAAATCCTCGAGTCAACTCCTGCTGCTCTCTTTGCTTAGTGAATTTGATAAGAGATTAAGAATATTTCTTAAGAATTTTTTTTTGTAATGCGTGCATTAAATTGTATTTTTGTGATTTCTATGAACTCTATGATACTTAAATTATGGACTGTAAAAGGTTTGACTCAAGTTAAATAAAAAAATCTTGAGATTCTGGTAGTGTCAACATTGGGAACCCAATAAACAACCAGGGCTCCTTTTCTTGACACTAATGTCAACTTTAGTAAAACAGTTGTAAGTGATGAATACTAAAACATTTAGTTGAGATTTTCATTAGAAATTCATGTATCCTGATTTTATTAATTTCTTATGACTGGAACCTTTAGTTGACAACATGTTTTCCTAATTTTCGACATTCTGTTCCTAATGTTGACAGGCAACTTTTTATAATAGTTTTCTGCAATTTGAAATGTCGCACAACTTCTTAATCAATTTGTGGTACAATGGTTATAACAGGCGGTACCTCCAAATGCTTCTCACATTAACCAACCTATGGATGTATCAGGTTTCCGAATGTTTAAAGAAGGTTGGAAGCTAAAATTTCATGAATAGAGCAAGTCCTGCATTAAAAAAAAAACACAGCTGAAATCGCCAAGAAAAAAGAGCGAAGGCTAGATTGAACAAAAAAGAAGAAAAATCCCTTACAAGAAATAACTTCTAAATTCTTCTCGTCGGAAAAATAAGGTGAGAAACTCCATGACTGAGGAAGATGGTGACTCCTCCATTCAGCCTGAAGAAGGAAGGACATCACTAGCATGAACTGTGTAGAATCAACAGGTGTAAGTAAACCATCATCAATGAGTTACACAAAAAGTTAAAGAAGAAGAGCGATTGTTCAAAAGTGACCCAGGGATGAAAGATGAAAATGGCTGTAATAAGCAAGTTATAAACAAAGTTAACGTTATTAGAGTAGGTGATTATTGTATAGTTCAAGTTGAAGGAAAAATAGCACGATTTAAATCCAATTTGGTTGTTTGTTTAAAGAATGAAGTTGTATTATTTTCATTTTCCCTCACTGTCATCCTTAGGAACAGAAAAGTCAAACTTAGGCAACGACCTACTGCAGACGTGTCAACATTAGGACCAGAGTAAGGCAGCATTTAATGATTTATTTTACTTGAAATACTTAATGTATCTAAAATTGGTTTATGTGAATTTCATAGAGAATAAGCTGACGAATAATTTGATATATTCAAAGTTTATTATTTTCAAAAACTAAGCGAAGAATTATTTTAAGTAAAATAACCCTTCCTTAAAGTGTCAACTATTGGCTCACTTACCCTATACATATATTTATATATATATATATATATATATATATATATATATATATATATATATATATATATATTTGTTTGTGTGTTTTTGTGTGTGTATGTATGTTTATACACCCTCTTTTGGGTAGTAATGATCAATAGGCCTAATCAGGATGAACAAACTTTTTTTATATATTTTTGTTTACACCGCATCTGTATTTATGCCATTAGCACCGGGCTTCCTATAGGTTGCAATCCTTCCTAAACATCCATAGCGGAGGTAAAATTTTAATTGTATAATGTTGAATAAAATAATTTAACAATTCAATAAAAAAAAAAATACTGACATTACTTGTAGGGGTCTGTCCAAGGACCAGTGGCAAGCACTCTGGACTCACACATATGAGATGCTGGATTGAGTCCAGCTTGTGGTAAATTGGTATTTTGGAGCTCACTTAAGAAATTCCCTGCTACTCTGTAGATGTTTAGAAATTATGGCAACCTGTAGGTAGCCCGGTTTTATCACCCATCGTAAAAAAAAAAAAAAAAACATTTTTAAAGATATGTTTGATAATTAATAAATTTAAGATTACTTTTTTTTTTCATGTTGTTTTTGTTTTGTGAAGAGCTAGTATTACAAAGATAAATGTATCTTGTTATAATTAAATAAAAAATAGATACATTTTTCCATAAGGATAGTATGTACTGTGTATGTACTACGAGGATAAAGGAGACGCCCAATTGTAAAATTGACTCATATAGTGTATATGTAATATGGATAAAGTGTATGAAAGTGCTTTGTATCTCCTAATACATACATACATACATACATACATACATATATATATATATATATATATATATATATATATATATATATATATATATAGGGGAAGGTGTTGTACCTTTGACCACTTCGCAAAATTGAATTTTTTTTGGCTTGAATATTAAAGCTAAGTTCATTTTTTTTTATTTCATTGTAATTAGTATTCTATTGCTTATCATATTTAATTTTTTCAAGGCTCTAGCTTTACATTTAATATTTTTAATTAATTTTTTTAAAAATAATTGTACAGTGGTCAAAGGTACATGTAGTTGTACCTTTGACCATGGGGTGTTGTACCTCTGACCACGTAAAAACAACACATCAGTGCAGAAAAAAAAATTGTATTCAGTAATATTGTAATTAATTGTAAGTTTAATAAATACAATACAAGGATGTAAGCATAATAAAAAAGCTATTTTAATGATATTAAGATAAGCTTAATATGCTGAAAAATCAAGTCCAATCGATAAACTGTTTAGCTGTCAAGCAGATCCACTAGCAATAGTAGGGTATGAAAGTTTAGCCACAATGTCTTCTACATCAATATCATACAAATTTTCATCTTTTCTGGTAAACTTGTCACTTAAAGTTTGTTTTTTCAAATATTGGATCTTAGAAATTGGACATTTAATACCACAAATCTCTGCGACTAAATATGTAATAGTCTTTATACTTTTATTTTTAACAAGATTTCCTTTTTCCAAATCATATTTTTCAAATTGTTACTGATCATCGACATAACTCACATTTATCAGACAGATGAACGTCACTTTCTCCTGAAGAAATTTCGGTGTCAGTATCTGAACTGCCATTAGAATAATTTTCTTTTTATTTATCACTTTTTTTTGGAAGGGGTTTATTTGTATGTGGTGTCTTATGTTTAGGGAGGTGCTTTCATTTCTTTTCACCTTCAATAATTAGATTTTCAGGAATATCTGTAGGATACGAGGTTTCCCTTTAGGCCGACCCCTATTTGACATTTTCCTTGCCTGCGCTTTTCGATGAGGTCTTACAACTTCAAGTAAAACGATAAGGGGCGATACATTTGAACTGCTACACTGAGGATTGATAAAGTCAGATTGAACATATTTCATTTATTATTTTTTAAATTCTATATATAAATATGTACCAGCAGAACATAAAAGTTCAATTAAGAAAAAATTACTCAGCTGTGTTGTACCTTTGACCTGGTCAAAGGAACAACACCTACTCATGGTCAAAGGTACAACACCCTGGTAGTGCAAATTGAAAAGCTTGCTAAAAATGTTAGGGTTAAAATAAATCAATTTCAGAAGCTACACCATGTTTCTTATTGTAATAGCTACTTTGTCAAATGATTTCCATCTAAAAAGACATAATATATAAAATATTATCAGGCAAAATGTCATCAATAAATAACTTATATTTTTATGATAGAAATGGATAAGTATTTTTTGCAAGAATCCTCTTTGACTTGAATAATTCAAAGTAGGTTACACAAGCCCTCTAGTGAATGAGCTAAACACTAATTACACCAAAATTTATAAAATGTTGCTACATGCCGCCACAGCCTCGGTGGTCAAAGGTACAAATGGTCAGAGGTACAACACCTTCACCTATATATATATATATATATATATATATATATATATATATATATATATATATATATATATAAAGATTATATTATTTCTGCTTTAGGCAATAATAGATTTTCAACTTTATAGCTTGAAAAATAATAGAAATGTATGCTCATTGCATATTCATTTCAGAGTCTCTCACACAATAGCATTATTTTTATTACATTGCTGATAAACAGCTAGAAAATTGTGTTTTTTTTAATACAATTGATACAATCAAGAACTTCCCTTATTCGTTTTACATGTAATCAATAATATTTATGTTTTATTTTTAGGGTTGCCAGTTAATAGAAAGGCCATATCCAAAAGAGGAGATGCCATTCCATACAGGAAGTGGATATGTTAGAGTGTCTGACAAATCAGAAATTTTATTTGTTTTAAATGATATTCCTTTATCAGGCGAATATGATGTTATTCTTCGGTATGAGAGGGTATGATTTTTTCCTATTAGAATTTCTAAAATGTGCTAAGTTTTTGATATAGCTTTGGTAAAACCTCTACCTTTGGGATTTAATTACTTTGTAAAAGACTGAGCCAAGGCAGTACAGGCGATGATAAAAAGGGAATGAAAATTTGGAAAACGCAAAATGTCACATTTGTCTCAAATGAGAAAGTTTTCCAACAATTTCTTTGAGTTTCTTTTTATTGCTTCAGAGCTAAACAATGGATTCCCACAGTTTGGCCAATAAAAAATGAGTAATCCATGATTTCTTCACACAAGGTATTTGAAAGTAACAAAACTATTCCACATTTTTGGACAAAAGGGAGTGAATCGTTCTACCTACCCGTCAACAAACTTCTGCTTCATTTACATAGATTTAATACTTACTAAATGTTAACATTTTCCTGTAATTGGTGAATCTGTAGTCCATTAGGTGGCTGAGGAAACAATTCACGAGAAACCTTTGATTTAAAGAGAAAAACAGAAGTACATTATTGGAAGTCCAGAAAATAGCTTCTATCAATGGGTTTAACGAATTAAATTTCTGTTTTTCAAAGTAAATTTTATCTGTTTATGATGGCATAAAGAGTAGTTAATTATATTGAACAGTGTTTTAGTAATCATTTCTTATTCGATAAAAAATATGTCTACCTTAAAAAAAATAAAATTGAACATAACTCCTTTTCCTTATGGAATCGGATCTTACTTCAAATGAAATTTTTTCTTGGAAATTATATCAAGAATAATCTCCTACAGTTTGGCTACTTAGACCTGAATCACCCTGTATATTAAGGTCCATAACGTTTTGACCTTGATGAGAAAGTTTAGGCTGTAAGGTGTAATGTGTGAGGTATAAAATGTTGCCCATAGAATTTTAATAAGGTAACGGTTGAGGGAACATTACTTTTAAAAAATAACCACACATAAATAACCGAAATAAATGTTTAAAGTAGGCAAAATAAATCTTCCTATTTTAAAGTGAGACTTCCAATCAGCTGTAGTATTCATTTTTTTTTTTTTTTTTCTCTAGCCTGAATATGACTGGGCTGATGTAACACTACAGCTTGAACATGAAGACCCCATTGATCCTAATGGCGTTTGTGCCAATTCTCAGCCATCTGATAACATTAAAAAAGTTCAGCCACGCTCAGGTTTGTTTTCAAGCATTGAATAAAACAGTTATGTGAAATGATTTGCTATGAACTGCTTAACATATATTATTAAAACAGAAAATGTTTATTTATCTATGTTCTACTATGTTAACTTTAACTTGCAGAAACCTAATAATGAAGTTTAGATAAATTTCAATGATGTATTATTCCTAGGATTTGAGATGAGCTAGTATTTCCATAAATACTTTCGCAAACTTTTATGAGCTGCCTAGTAATATTATCACTTATTTTTACAGATTCCATTTATGTTGTCGCAAATAGTTCACTCTGCCTGGAAAAGGATAAATCATATAAATTGAGGCTAACTTTCAAATCTGATAGCAATCAAGTAGATGCTCCTTCAGCTTCAATTCTAATAGATTCTGTAAGTCTTAAACATTGATTGTCTATTCTATTGTTGATTATGAATACAAATTCTCTTTGTCTCTCTTTTTTTAAGGGTTGTCAATTTTCATGGCCATTAGCACTACACAATCTTTATATTATATTTATTTATGTGCATCAGCAGCTAAGGTGTTTTGCTCAACCTCGGTATCTACACTTGTTTCAAATCAGAACCAGTCCTGTAACAGGCAACAAGGGCCCAAAGCTTTAGATACTGTAGAGGTATCTGATTCTTGATCATATGGCACTCTAGGGAGAAAGTCAGTACTATGCCCCATCCCCTTTGCAGGTACCCATTAATAAATTAATTAAAACCTGAGTGGGTGTAGGGACAATCTGGGACCCCGAATCCAACCCACAAACAAAGGCACTAGAAGGTAAAATCTTTAGTGACTTAGAGTTTTGAACTCAGGTCCTCCAGTTTCAAATCTGTCAAATGATTACTGATGAAATAGAGAGAATTTTCAGCAACTCTATTGCAAAAATAGATCGGCCTACCAAAGGAGAGATTTGAACAAATTTCTGTAAGGCTTCCCCATGCCTGAGTCAGATATGTTAAACAGAACTATATAGTCTTTATAATGGAAAGAGAACATGTATAATGTAACTGATAATATGAAATCATGTAAAAACCATTACTAAATGGAGTGCTAAATATGCAAAACCGTACTGAGCTCCTACAAAGAGATAAATTGATGTAGCGTGTAAATAAGTGGCTCAAACTATCAAATAAAAAAAAAATATGATTGTTTTTAATCTTATCTCTATAGCATTGTTTGATACATAAAACACACGAAAATTAGTTATTGGTAAACATTACAGATATACCTCACCTTCAGTCAGTACTTTGTTCTAGGGGAGGCAACATAAGTCAGAAAACAACTCAGCAGTCAAATTTACCTATTCTAAATTTACTTGCCACTAGAGTGAATCACATATAACCATTCTCAGTTATTTATTTTATTTGTATATGTATTTATAATAATATATGGTAAATAAGAATCAATGGTGAATAAACATGTACACGAAGTCTTGTAAATGTAGTTGTTTACAATTATGCAATGTTTGGTGTACATCACATCTTGTTTATTTGTGAATTTGTTATGCTTTAAGGTCTTATGAAATAAAATTGATTGTGTAAGATACAATTAAATAACAAACACAATTATTTATTTTTTTATGGTAGAGAATAAGGTACCGTCATTTGGGGTGAGTTCGGACACATTTTCAATGTTTTCTCGTAATAACAAAAGACAGAATTTTTATAAAAATCTGGAAAAATGAATGTATGAACCCTTAACCTTCCTCTATTGAATAGTGTCTTTTGTTTTTGAATATCTCAAAAAATTTCAATTTTTTTTGTGCTAAATTGTGTCCTAACTCACCCCTACGTGTGGGGTGGGTTCGAACAGCCTTTAATTTATGTAACAATCTAAACTTAAACTATAGTCGAAGTGAGTTAAGTCATAATTAAGGATATTTTGAAGAGGAATATTTTCTATAATATTTTTTAGATTTACAAAATATTCTTTAACTTTTTCCTTATCAACTTCTGCTCTACGCCTTTTGATGCTTTGTGCAAGGCGTTCCATTAATGGTTGATTCCTTTTCATAAAGCCGTCAAACCATTCCTGTCTGGCTTGTTGTCTTAAAATCTTGCGATTTTTTTCCTGGCCTATCCAAATATGTTTTAACGATTTGGGGAATATCTTAAACGAGTTAATGGAAAATCATATTCAGCTGCAGGAAAATTCTCTTTGGTATTTTTTTTTTCTTCTTTACTAAATTTAGTTTAGCCACCACTTTTTTCTGGTGTGCATTTTTCTAAATTTATCATTTAAAGTCGATGTAGGTATTTTGTTGTACAACAAAATACATAAATCGATCTGTTGCCTCTCTCAGCGTCTTCTTCTTTTGACATCCTCAATCACATTTTTCAAAGCCTCTTTGGAATAAATACTTTTTTCTTTACGTCAAGAGGACGCGGGTATAATTGATGCATGTCCGAACTCACCCCATGGTATGCGAGTTTTTTACATAAACAAGAAAAAAAAAGTTGTTGAACAAAAAAAAAAAATATATTTATTTATGTATCATTAGACAACATATAAACCATATAGGGTTTTGAAAATCATGGAAATTACTACTTGCATTAAAATATTCGTTACTCACTTCAAAGTGTTCTCACGGCGATTTCGGCTTAATTATATGGGAAAAATATGGGATCGTATTTGTCAAGCCAATTATGTCCCTAATGAAAAAAACATGCTCCAGGTCACGTGATTTCCTGCGCCATGCACTCTTGTCCGTACTCGTACTACCTGTCCGAACTCACCCCAAATGATGTTATTCTATGTTAAATTTACTGCTCGTTAGATTCTACCAAGACTCATTCCTTTGGGTCTGCTTGTGTTTTTCAACGAGAGTTGACGATACCTTGAGATGTATAAGGTGTGTATGCCTATTCTAAAGTGGATTTTAAACTCTTGGGAATCATGAATGGTGATAACTATGCGAAAAGTTAGATATTAGAACTACCCTGGAGTCTACCAATATTGAGCTCTCTTAAAGACCATTAAATTGGACAAAACAGTTGACTAAGACTCTATCTTGTAGGGAAATTATTACTTCTATGTCGGCAGCAGACAGACATAAAGTATAATAAGGACTTGAGTTGAATAACATTAAATGTACTTTTTTTTTTTTTTTTTTTTTTACAACTTATTTTGTTGATAATTCTATTATAATTTTTCAGGTTTCACTTGTTCCCAGAAGTGAGTCAATCCCATTTTTTGGGGGTAGCCCAATGAGTGAATTGAGAAGAGCAGAGTATGAACAACATAGGTGTAATGAAGCATACCTAACACCTTTGCATGGAGATATACCAGATATTTGCAAAAAATATCACTTCAGCATATCAGTCAATGTGCATGGAGGAGCTTATGGTGGGTACTTTGAATACTTTGACAAGAAATATTGACTTTTATTTTAAAATTTTCTTTCTTGGCACCTAATGTAATAATTATAATTATTACATTAGGTGTAAAGTTTTTGATATTTAAAAGGACTATTTTTTTTAGAATGTAAATGTGACCCAACTGGTTCCAATAGTGCATTTTGTAAAGAAGAAGGAGGAGCATGTGATTGTAAATCAAATGTTGTTGGTAGAACATGTGATAGATGTGCTTCAGGTACTTATGGGTTCCACAGTCCAGAAGGATGTAAAGGTATATATAAAGTTTTTGTCACTTATAATTCCTATAGTCCTACTCCTTTTCAGATACATTTGAGGCTGACCTGGGAATTTGACAAGAATGCAGTTTTAGCCCATTCTATTAGTCTCAACACTTACCTCTGCTAAGAGATGAATGTTCCTTTGAAGTGAAATAGAAAAATTTAATTAACATTTTCTCTCCAACCATTTATTTGTATTTATCCCTCAAAGTTTCTTAAAAATATTGTAATTCGTGAAGGCTTAGAGTAAAAAGTCTGACTCGCAGGAACTGCATCATCTTAGCATGGTTCCGTTCATATCCCTACTGTCATTTTGTATACTTAGAATAGACACAGTTATTACTTTGTTTATATCATTCTTAATGTAAACACATATTCCAAAGAAAAGCAAGATTGTCGGCAAGACACAAGAAACTATTCTAAGCAGAAATTACTCTTTCCGCCGTCCCAAGTTTCGATCTAGGAAGACTCTACTACGATATGTTTCTAATCTAGGCGCACGGTAGTGCGCCAGGCTAAGTTCCGGCCTAAGCATACTGTGTGGAGGTCTTAGAGCCGATTTTTCCCCTCTCATAACTTTCAACCAGGTAAAGATAAACTAATGAAATTTTACAAAGGTATTATACTACTAGATGCCAGTAAAACTGGAAATTTTCATAATTCTAATTGAATAGTTTCTGAGATATAAGCGATCGAAAATCGGGATTTATAGGACTCACTGATTCACTGACTGACTCATCAAAATTATTAGGCACATCCCATGATGCTAGAGACTTGAAATTTTGCAGGATGATAGATATGAGGGCGTTATTAAAGGAAAAAATAAAAAAAATCTTGAAAAGTTGTGTTTGACTCCGCTTCCAGGGCGGGGGTGGGGGCAGTTTTGTACTTTCTTTCGGAAACCCATCATTCCGCCCAAAATCCATGATGTGGGGTATCAAATGAATTGTCTCGGTATGAAGAACCTATATTTGATGTTTTAAGAAACATTTAGACGCAGATAGGCTTGGTCTAAATCTTATACCAGCGGTATGTCTGTATGTTTGTTCCTTATACACTTCCGAACCGTTTAACCGATTTTGACCAAACTTGGGACACGGGTGGGTCTTGATCTGGGAAGTGGCATAGACTAGGTCAAAATCGTCAATCAGCTCTCTGTCTGTCTTTTTTTTCATTTTACAAATCCACACCTTTTGACAAAAATTGACACACAGGTCGGTCTTGATCCGGGAAGTGGCATAGACTAGGTCAAAATCGTCAATCAGTTGTCTGTCTGACTGTTTGTTCATTATACAAATCCACACCTTTTGACAAAATTTGGGACACAGGTGGGTCTTGATACGGGGAGAATCATAGGCTAGTTCAATATCGTCTATCAGCTGTTTGCCTAACTGTTTATTCCTTATACAAATTCACACGATTTGACCGATTTTGACCAAACATGGTACACAGGTAGGTCTTTATCCGGGGAGTGTCATATGCTAGGTCAAAATCGTCTATCAGCTGTCTGCCTGCATGTTTGTTCCTTACACAAATTCACACCGTTTGACCAATTTTGACCAAACTTGACGCACAGGTAGGTCTTGGTCCGGGGAATGCACTAGGCTAGGTCAAAAAGGTCTTTCAGCTTTCTGTCTGTATGTTTGTTCCTTATTCAAATCCACACCGTTTGGCCTATTTTGACCAAACTTGGCACACAGGTAGGTCTTGATACGGGAGTGTCATATTACCTATGACGTTTTGTACTATTTGTTCCATCGGAAAGCCATCATTCTTTCTGAAACCCATCATGTGGGGTATGAAATGAATCGTCTTGGCAAGGAGAACCTATATTTGATGTTTTAAGAAACATTTCAACGCATCTTAACATTTTTATGTGCATACCTATTAAGTACTTACATAGATAAGGTGACGGCGACATTAGTTAGACTTCAAATTAATAAGTGCCAGACAAGGGCACAAGGGCATTTCTAAATAATGATTAGACTAGAAGGTATTATAAAGTTATAAAAAATAAAATACTGACATGATAAAAACTTTATAGAGTTATAAAACATAGTTCATTGATTACTAAAATGGTCTCTGGTGGGTTTATAACGAGGAAAAATGATACATGAGGGATATTAGACGATATAATGGAAGGGATTAATTATGGTGAACTTCAGCCAGAATTTGTACATAAAATTGATAAGGCATTTGAAATTATTGAGACGGAGCAGAGGTTCATTCGTTCACGGAGCACAGCCTTGATCGTTTATATTGTCAACAAATATTTTTTACTTGAACCACAAATTTTTCTTTAGAGCTTTCTGCCGCAGCGGCTGTATTTTAAAAACGCATCATACCTGTGAGGGAAGGATGTGTTGAATTTGATATGGGCCATAGAGGGTGGCTTCTTGTAGTTCTTGAGTTTACTGGTGATAGAGGCTCTGGTCATTTCAATTTATTCTGGCCAACTAACGTCCCGTTCTATGAACAGCCCTTGCCGTATTTTTCTCCTCCTTCACGAGAACCTCTTATGAGACTCATTGAATCAGATGTTGCCCTTCCTGAGGAGGAGGTAGATCAGGAAAATTTCATTGCTCATCCCAGATATATTGCCCGTTCTGTAGAGCAGGTACAACATAAAAATGTTAATTCTCATACAGGTACTTTGAAGGAAGCTCCAATTCAGCCTGATATTAATACCACTGAAAATGAGGATGCTAGTCAATGGACAGTTGTTAGAAAAAGAGGATGACCAAAAAAAAAAAAAAAAAAAATAAGAAAGTAGGTTGCCCCAAAACTTCAGGAAAGACTAGAGCTGAGCAACTTAGAGACGGAAACAGAGTTTACCAAAATAAAAATCCAGGGGTACATCGTAAAGCAATAGCCACTGCTTTTCATCCTGAAGTACATAAGAAATGTGTAGCCAAGTATACTGCTTCGCATCCTGCAGTAAATAAGAAATGTGTAGCCAAGTATACTGCTTCGCATCCTGAAGTACATAAGAAATCTGTAGCCAAGTATACTGCTTCACATCCTGAAGTAAATAGAAAATCCGTGGTGACATATTCAGCTAATCATCCTGAGGTGGTAAAAAGAAAGCGAGAAAATTATAACTTTATTAAGAAATATGCTTATTCGAGTCAAGTGGGGTATTTTCTTATCTTGTTTTACTCCTACTAGAAGCAAGAATAAAATAACAAGAAATAAAAACAGACAAAAATAACAGTTCAAATAAACGAAAGTTTTATGTACTTATTTCTCCGATTGACATCGCTTAATCAAAACTTTCTTCAGAATCTTTTTTGTAGAGCATTTAGTAAGCTTCTCAACCGTTTTTGAGATATTATTGAAAGTATACGAAGTTCCCAAAACTTTTCATGTCTGTTAATAAAATATTTTATTCTAACCCTTCCTTATCTCCAAAAGTAACCAAAATTTCAACATATTAGTTTTGATGAAATTCGAACATGCAGAAAATGTTTCAACTTAATCCCATGATTTTAAGTACCCAAACCAAAAAAATTCGTCAACAACTATTTTTCCAATTTTCTCGAAAACGGTTAAAGCTTTCGCCTTAAAAATGGTTTCATTTGTTTTCCTAGGCCCAGGAGCCTATAAAACAAGTACTTGCAAGCATATGAAGTAAGCGGAACGATTTTTTTCGCCCGACATTCGCTCCAAAAACCATGTTCCGGTGGGCAGATTCTGCTGGTTAACGAACTTGACCTTTAAAATTAGATGAACGATTTTTGTACCAAATTTCACCAAAATCAGACCATTTGTCTGGGACCTAGAGAACGAACAGACAATATATATATATATATATATATATATATATATATATATATATATATATATATACAAATTTGAACCACTGTAATTTTCGGTGTCTAGGGGTTCTGAAACGCAAAATTTTCTAGTCGGCACTTCCGGATTGTTTCATGAGATCAATCTTATAAGCGGGTTCCTCTCTATGAAGAGAGGAAGGAACCGCGCTAAAAAGCAAAATGATCTTTAAAGAAATGTAAAATATATCCAATTACTCCACTGAGATCTAAAAATCACTGTAAACATTTAAAATTCACCTGTATGCCATTCTTACAATGAACTTCATGTACTTATTTTGTTTATTGATTGATTTAATCATTTTCCAGACTGTGACTGTAGTTGGGATGGTGCTTTTGACAATCACTGTGATGTAGATTCAGGACAATGTGCTTGTAAACCTGGAATTTTTAGTAGACAATGTGATCGATGTAATCCAGGATCTTGGAATTTTCCCAATTGTAAGCCTTGTCAATGCCATGGACATGCTCATACTTGTAATCTTGATACAGGCGAATGTATTGACTGTCAAAATTTCACAACTGGGCATTACTGTGACCAGTAAGTATTTAAATGGCTTTTTCAGTCTAGAATTTTTATAATTTTATAAATGTTCATTATTTTACTTATTTACTTTTACTCTATTAAAATTCTATAATTCCTGAGGACACTATTTGATGTAAAAATGTTCTAAATGAAAAGATTTGCCGTATCACTATAAGTTTAAAATGTTTAATAATATGGAACCAAGAAAAAAACACCTTATAGTTTGAGAAATCACAACTCTCAATTTATTAGTGTCATGATGTAGACTCATCATGGTAAGGAATGTCTTTACAGGAAATTATTCACCTGCATGGATTGATAATTTGTATTAACCTTTTCGATGCGACTTGGGCTAACTGCCTACTCCCTCCACAGCTAGACCAAACTTCCTCTTGTAGATCAGCCGTTTTTACCTGTATTTTTTTTTTTTTTTTTTTTTTTTTTTTACTTAGGTGCTCATTACTAATCATCATTTTAATGTTTATCTTAAATGAATGACGACGTATATCACTTGAAACAATTTATTTACTTCAATCGAGGTACGCAGCAAACCTACAATAATTTAAAACACAGTTTACTGCTTGTTTTTGAACATGATTTTTAAGTGTAGCAATGAAAATGTTTTTTATTTATTTTATAATAAGCTATTCCTTTCAATTTTTTGTTTGCAGTTTCGCTAAAAAGTACCCTAAGAACATTTTTACGCTGCAAACGTCTCACAGACGCATGTTACTTATAACGTTCAAAATTTGTATGTTACCAGTTAAGGGTTAAACCAGCAATTATCCCCCATTCCTGCTAGAGCATTCTGTACGCGCTCAAGGCTAAAGAGGGCTCGGAATCAAGAGATACAGCTGTGGCGAGAATACTCAGGTGTCGCCTCTCAGGAACACCTTTCTTCAGCGAGTATTCTCGGGCGTTGCATCGAATGGGTCAAAATACCATTTTCAGCTTGATATAGAGTAAAGGCTCTGAAATTTCAGACAGGACAAACATAGGCCAGGAAGGAGGGTTTAAATGAAATGCAGAAAAATTTGAATGTTGATAACACAGCCTCACACACACACACACACACACACACACACACACACACACACACACACACACAAAAAGACGTTCAGACCCAGAGAGTAGATCATGCATTTAAATGTTTTTGGGGTTACTGAATCCGAATCTGAGGTCAGAAAACCCCCTGTGCTGTTTGCATGTTTTTTTGTGCCGAAATTATCTTTAGAGAAAAACTAAACATTGCCAAGTTTCAGAATATACCTGGTTGAGGAAAGTGATATTTTAGTAACTGGATATAAGTATTTTTATTGTTGTTTTTAAAGGTCAGTTGAAGTGTCTTTACTGTTCTTAGTAAGTAACTATGAGGTCTTCCAAGTAATGAACTTGGACATTTCTTTCTTGTATCATCTCTTGTATTGGCAAATATTTTTGGTTGAATTAATACACCAACTCATACTACTTTTTTGGAGTGTAGAATGGTAAGGCGTTTTTGGGGGGTTTTAGGAGGGGATATTTTTGAGGAAGGGAGTGTTTCTTTGTGGGGGCAGGAACTTGGCCTCTATTTCACATTTATGTTTTTTTGGGGATCTCATTACTTTTTTCTAAGTATTAAATAGAATTTAGGTGCCGCATACCAACTGTCTTTTGTACTTCATATAAAACCAGGGTTTTTGGATTCTGCATAAGGTTCTCCTTAGTGCTTGATATTTGATACCAATAATCAACCTTCATACATCTAATCACTAGACTAGAAAAGTTAGAAGTTCTTCCAGATGACATTACTCTAGAGGACAAATTGATTGCTCTCTTAACTAAACTATTACACTGTAAAACCCAGGAACCTTATCCCGAGGATAAAGATCACAATAGGGAAAGTGCAGAAGGCCTTCAAGAAAAAAATAAGAACAAAGACGATACATTTTGGGTTTGTGATCCTAAACTTTGTAATTTAGATGGCTCGACTTTGAAAAACTTAGTATCTGCTTTGAAGAATATTATGCAGTGAACCCCTACGACTTTATTTACTACATTTAAGAAAGAAGTCACAACTGTTTTTGTTAAGATGCGTCGAAATGTTTTTTAAAATATCAAATGTAGGTTCTCCTTACCAAGACGATTCATTTGATACCCCACATGATGGGTTTCAGAAGAAATGATGGCATTTCGATGGAACAAATAGTTCAAAACGTCATAGGTACTATGACACTCCCGTATCAAGACCTACCTGCATGCCAAGTTTGGTCAAAGTAGGCCAAACAGCGTGAATTTGTATAAAGAACAAACATACAGACAGACAGCTGAAAGACCTTTTTTACCTAGCCTAGTGCATTCCCCGGACCAAGGCCTACCTGTGTGCCAAGTTTGGTCAAAATCGGTCAAATGGTGTGAATTTGTGTAAGGAACAAACATGCAGAAAGACAGCTGATAGACGATTTTGACTAGCCTATGACACTACCCGGATAAAGACCGACATGTTTGTCAAAATCGGTCAAACGGTGTGTATTTGTATAAGGAACAAACAGACAGACAGCTGATAGACAACTTAACCTAGCCTATGATTCTCCCCGTATCAAGACCCATCTGTGTCCCAAATTTGGTAAAAATCGTTCAAACGGTACGGATTTGTAAAAGGAACAAACATACAGACAGACAGCTGGTATACAATTTTTTCCGAGCTTATATGCGTCTAATTGTTTCTTAAACAATCAAATATAGGTTCTTCATACCGAGACAATTCATTTGATACCCCACATCATGGGTTTCGGGCGGAATGATGGGTTTCCGAAGGAAGTACAAAACTGGAATGCCCCCGCCCCGGAAGCGGAGTCAAACACAACTTTTCGCGATTTTTCGATTTTTTCCTTTAATAACACCTTCACATCTATCTTCATGCAAAATTTCAAGTCTCTAGCATCATGGGAAGTGCCTGATAATTTTGATGAGTCAGTGAGTGAGTGAGTGAGTGAGTCCTATAAATCCCGATTTTCGATCGCTTATATCTCAGAAACTATTCGATGTAGAATTATGAAAATTTCCAATTTTACTCACATCTAGTAGTATAATACCTGTGTAAAATTTCATAACTTTATCTTTACCTGGTTGAAAGTTATGAGAGGTTAAAACCCGGCTCTAAGACCGCCTGTAATATACACACATTATGCTTAGGCCGGAAATTTAGCGACTAATAGTCCAGGTAACTAAGATTTATAGATGGAAATGTTTGGAACTCAATTTTTGACTTCATAACTTTGTTTCGGCTAGTTACGAGGTCAACGTATCAAAAGTCCTCACCCGTAGCCTTTGTGCCGAGGGGAGGGGGGGTTTAGAAGGTCTCATTTTTCGGGTTTTCGCTTATATCTCGGAAACCGTGGGTCCTAGCGACATGACCATTCTATAACAAACGAGAGCTGATTCAATTTCTTACAAGTTCTATTCAATAAAGTTTTTCGAGATATCTTTAGTTTTCGAAATATCCGCTTTTGAATGTCTGTCATTTTGGGAAAAAACACACATTTTTATATTCTCGACCGGATATCTCTTTAACAATAAACCCAAAAAATAAATGCCGTTTATAGGGTTGTAGAGCATTACATTATCTTCAAGAATATATAGAACTTTACTATTTTATGTATTTTCCTTCAAACGTGAAAACAGTTTTAATGTTTATCGTGATATCTGGCGACAACTGATCAATGAACCTTTCAATTTCTCACCATTTCCAGTCAATGTATAGTTCAAAATATGCTCCATTATGTAAATATAGTGAGTACATACGTCCAGTACTCACTATATATATAATATAGCACAAAATATATAATTTTGGGCCCATTGACCAGTTATTCAAACTCAATTAGATAAGATCTTGTCCATGGTTTTGCTAAGACCATGTGAGTGCGTATATAACGTTTGAAAGAAAATACATAAAATAGTAAAGTAATATATATTATTGAAGCGAATGGAATACTCTACAACCCTATAGCCGACATTTATTTTTTGGGTTCATCGTTGAAGAGATATCCGGTCGAGAATATAAAAATGTGTGTTTTTTTCCAAAATGACAGACTTTCAACAGCGGATATTTCGAAAACTAAAGATATCTTGAAAAACTTTATTGAATAGAACTTGTAGGAAATTGAATCAGCTTTCATTTGTTATAGAATGGTCATGTCGCTAGGACCCACGGTTTCCGAGATATAAGTGAAAACCCGAAAAATGTGACCTTCTAACCCCCCCCCCCCCCCGGCACTAAGGCTACAGGCGAGGACTTTTGATACGTTGACCTCCTAACTAGCCGAAACAAAGTTGTGAAGTCAAAAATTGTATTCCAAACATTTCCATCTATAAATCTTAGTTACCTGGACTATTAGTCGCTAAATTTCAGATTTCACGATGAACACTGAAATTTTTTTTACGTTTGAAGGAAAATACATAAAATAGCACAGTAATGTATATTATTGAAGGGAATGCAACACTCTACAACCCTATAACCGTTATTTATTTTTTGGGTTCATTGTTGAAGAGTTATCCCGTCAAAAAGAGGAAAAAATATGCGGCGAAAGTGTTTTTCCCAAAAATGACCGACTTTGAAGAGCGGATGTTTCGAAATCTAAAGATATCTCGAAAAACTTTATACAATAGAACTTGTAGGTAATTTAATCAGCTTTCATTTGTTATAGAATAGTCATGTCGCTAGGACCCACGGTTTCCGAGATATAAGTGAAAACCCGAAAAATGTGACCTTCTAACCCCCCCCCCCCCCACCCCTGGCACTAAGGCTATGGGTGAGGACTTTTTATACGTTGACCTCCTAACTAGCCGAAAAAAAGTTATGAAGTCAAAAATTGTGTTCCAAACATTTCCATCTATAAATCTTAGTTACCACCTGGACTATTAGTCGCTAAATTTCAGATTTCACGATGAACACTGAAATTATTTTTATGTTTGAAGTAAAATACATAAAATATCAAAGTAATATATATTATTGAAGGGAATGCAATACTCTATAACCATTATTTATTTTTTGGGTCCTTAATGAGTTAGCCCGTCAAAAATGGGAACAAATGTGCGGCGAAAGTGTTTTTCCTCAGAATGACCAACATTGAAGAGCGGATATTTCGAAACCTAAAGATATCTCGAAACACTTTATAGAATAGGACTTGTAGGAAATTTAATCAGTTTTCATTTGTTATAGAATAGTCATGTCGCTAGGACGCAGGGTTTCCGAGATATAAACGAAAAACCGAAAAATGTGACCTTCTAAACCCCCCCCCTCCCCCCTGGCACAAAGGCTAGGGGCGAGGACTTTTGATATGTTCACCTCCTATCCAGCCTAAACAAAGTTACGAAGTCAAAAATTGTGTTCCAAAAATTTCCATCTATAACTGTTCGTTGACTGGACTGAATTCCATGTTATTAGTATAGCGCTGGCATATTTCACTGCTTTGTCATATTTTAGACCTGTTTTTTTGCTTTGATATTAGTAAGATAGTTTTCTTCCTTGACATTACCAAATAATATCTTAAAATAGAGATTTCTTTGGAAAGCCCCAAATTGAGAACTACTGCAGGGAATTAACTACCTTAAAGTTTGGGCTTTAATTCCTCCCACATTAACTTTTTCTCAGTGTACAACTATGGCTTTCTTGTGTTCAATTTTATGCTTAATTCATCCCATTCATCTTTACCATGTGTTCCTGCATCCAGAGGCATATATTTCCAGCAGTGAAATGTTCTGAGTGAGATATACCAATTACATGGGATTGAGACTTCGAGTGTTTATAGCCCGAAAACAAATACCCCTTGCCCTGTCAAACTCTTTGCCACAAGGTTGGGCTTTTATTTGTCACATACTAGATTTTCCTGAAAATTGTACAGAAAAATCGCCTCGCTAATGCATAAATTGCCCATTACGGATACGCCCTGCCTCTGTGTCTCATGTTAAAAAGTGAATCTTTGAGGCTCAAAATCTCGAAAACGAGTACCGCTTGGAGGGTCTTTTCCATTGCAAAGAGGACACTTTAATATACATGTAGGTAAATGTATAAAAAAATAGTTGGGAAATGATAGCTTAATTAATTTATTTTAGGACGTTTATTTAATTGATACATTGCTAGAGTCAAACATGGGGAGATTTTTTAAGGGTTGTATTTTGGGATTTTAATGATCGCATCAGTTGAGGTATCATCTCCGAAGGCCTTGGGTCATTTTTTTTTATAAGAACTCAAAGATTGTTTGCATCAGAAAATGTACTATCAATACTAAAATATAAGCAAAATGCAAATTTTTTAGAAAAGTCTTATATTTAAAGGGCTGTAACTTGGCTTCAAATGGACCAATCGACTTCGTCGAGGACTCAAAAAAATTGTATTTTTGTGTTCTAAAGACATTACACAGGAGATAGTCATTTATTTTGGTTAACGACCAGAATAAGAATATTATAGTGTAAAATATCTTAAATTATGAGTTTTGAGGGGTTCGGTTTAAACAAAAAGTGCAGAGAGTTTTCTGACCCCAGATGCAGATTCAGCGACTCCATAAACATATAGTAAACATGGTCTGCTCTCTGGGTTTGAATGTTTGTTATTTGGGTGTGTAATCTTTCGAATTGCTCTGGTGGTAAATCGTAGACATATAACGTCAGTGATTTAATATGGTGAGCTGCTTTCACACTTCCAAAACACAGTTTTTTGATGATATGTTGGGGATGATACCTTTAAGCCTCATTTGTGGAGTCATCCCAAAATACCTGAATTCAATCACAAGAAAATGATTAATTTATTAAACAGAGTGCCTAGCTGCATGGAAAGTAGTAAATTGGTATAGGCATGAAGAAAACTTCAGTAAAAGCCAAGAAAAAATTGCCTTGATTTTTCTTTAAAAGTTGTTAAAACTGACTATGCTTGATGTTGCTAGTGGGATGATGGCTTATGTATGGTGCGATGAGATACATAGTTATTTCATAGATACAGGACATGTATATTAACATTCTATAGCTTTGGAAATAAAATGGCTTAT
Organism: Gonocerus acuteangulatus; assembly: GCA_946811695.1. Taxonomy (NCBI): domain Eukaryota; kingdom Metazoa; phylum Arthropoda; class Insecta; order Hemiptera; family Coreidae; genus Gonocerus; species Gonocerus acuteangulatus. Next base: position 57,630,437 of record OX328132.1, read on the forward strand.
TTATTACTCTATGAATTGAGAGGAAGTGGTGTATAGGGAAATAAAATAAAACAAAAAAATAGCAGATACTTAAGAATTGCCACGTATCAACCCCAGATCTGATAACCATTTTTTATCCACATTTCCAGTTTAATCCATGTGGATCCATATTGTTTCATACTAAGCAAATCACTTTGAATCCATGAATTCTCTTACAAATGTAAGAAATGAATTCCACCCCCTAATTCTGTTACAATAAAAAAAAACAAAAAAACAGCAAAATTTCAGCGCAATCAGACAACTGCAAGGCAACCCTCAAAAGGTTTGAAATTGAAAGATAGTATTCACAACAATTCATTCCATTTTAAAGGGATATACTGTTCTCTATTGTAATCATTTTCTCTGAAAAAGTTATGTATATACAGCCACGCAACCCCAGATTGTTTAGAATCATTCTGAATCAAGTATCTCAAAAGTTAATTCTAAAAATTGTTGAAATAACATGAAAAATGTAAAAAGAAAAGGATTTTAACTTTAATAAAAAAAAAAGGATTTTCCTAATGCACAAAACTTGTTTAAGATGATTTTTTTTTTTTTTTTTTTTTTTTTTTTTTTTTTTTTTTTTTTTTTTTTTTTTTTTTTTTTTGTGCATCTGCTGCCGAGACCATTAGTACAAAGATGATTTTTATTTACAATATGAATTTCTATAGAATCAAGGCATAATGTGAAAAATACAAAAAAATAAAAATATTGAATATTATTTTTTTCTAAGAGAGTACCTATTAGTAGCAGTTGGGTATTTTTTTTCCATCACTGGCAACAATCTGCAAAACTAATTGTTTTTCAGCTTCAACTTTTGCGAAAATGTTATTGTAATCTTGCATGAGTTGACGCCTCTTTCTGCAGCATCATTCACAATGAGTATCTTCTCAAGTTTTTCAATTCCACTTTTATAACCTGGATCATCCTTCCTTGTTGAAGGGTCTTTGTAGAGGTTATTGGTGCAGATAGAAAATCTCATGAAGAAAGTTCTTCTTCTCTCAAAACATTTAATGTTTTGTATCAGGAGTTACAAACGATGAAAAGTCAATTTTTCTGAAGCAAGGAAAATCATTTTGGTGGAGAACGTACCCCTTAAGTTGATTTTTTCTTCTTCCTCTTCTTCAGCATTGTCTGCTTCCAGCATAACTTGAGCTATATTTGCCTTAACCGCTGTTGGAACGTTGTCATCAAATAAGGATGGAGTGTCGGTTGAGGGAACAAAACATGAGAGATGATTGGTCGGCGCTAATGGCCAAGATTTATGTCGATGAGCCGTAAAAGAAATAAAAAATAAATAAAAAATAAAAATAAAAAAAATGATTGGAAAAATGTTTGCAGCAGCCTTACTGATTTCGATCAATATCCTGATCATGTATCAGTTGATGCATGAATAGGAAGTCATGATACGGTGGTTTAATTGTGTCTAATGGCAGAAACCAACCTCGAACGTACACTCGCATAAGAAAAATACATATTCTTCTTAAAACTTTGTTCTCCCTATGCCATATCTGGAAATGAATAGGTATATCTTGTTTGCATAAATCGCCGTTGCCATCAACCTAGCATGACTTACTGCTCTTGGTACATGAAACGATACTCTGTTCTTCGGAATGCCGCCAAGAAAGATCCATTTCCATTCATCATAGAGTTTGAGTAACGCAGTGGTCAGTTCTTCTAATAGGAATTCGTGCTTTTTGACAAAAAAAAAAAAAAAAATGGAAACTTCTTGAATCACCAATGCTGCACTCTCCTTTGTTGTAAGATTTACAACTCTTCAAATGTAGAAAAAAAACGTTTAAAACTTGCCAGTTTGAAGGTAGTTTGGCTCCGATGATTTGATTGGAAATTTGGCCAACAAGAGAGACATGATAATCTTTTCTTAACTTGTGTAATAAACTACCAGAAGAAGTTGAAGCCATTTTACAATTCTAGGAAGAGCACGTCACAAATATCACTTGACGCCAGCAGCACCACTAAAATGCAAATGCAACTGTGCTAACATAAATGGTACGCCGAACTGAACGATAAATTGAAGTTCAATGGGTGTTATTAACCCATTCGATGCGACCTGATTCTCCCGAGAATACTCGCCGGAGAAAGGTGTTCTTCAGAGGCGACGCCGGAGTATTCTCGCCACAGCTGTACCTCTTGATTGCGAGCTTTCTTTAGCCTTGAGTGAGTACAAATTGCTCTAGCAGTTATAGGGGGTAATTGCTGGTTTTACCCTTAACTGGTAACATACAAATTTTGAACATTATAAGTAACATGCCTCTGTGAGATGTGTGCACGGTAAAAATGTTCTTAGTGCATTTGTTTAGCAAAACTGTAAATAGTAAGGAGTAGCTTATTATATTAATAAATAAAAAGCATTTTCATTGCTACATTTAAAAATCACGTCTTAAAGAAGCAGTGGTTTCGGAATGAATTAGAAAGAGAAATATAGGGGAGAAAAGTAAGTAAACTTTGTTTTAAATGGTTATTGTAGCTTTACTGTGTACCTCAATTGAAGTAAATAGATTTCAAGTGATACATGTCCTCGTTCATGTAAGATAAACATGAAAATGATGATTAGTAACAAGCGCCTAAGTAAAAAAAAAAAAAATACGGGTGCGTATGGCCACTCTAGGAGAGGAAGTTTGGTCCGCCTGTGGAGGGAGTAAGCAGCTAGCCCACGTCACATCGAAAAGGTTAAGTATCTCACACTGACAGGCTCTGACTTGCATTAAGGAGCGCGTTCTCAGGAACCAGGAGCAGACTTGTTTGTGTGTCTTTTTATGCAAAATTAACAAGGGCATGACTAAATTAATTAGATGTAATTAGCTGCTTAGAAGAAAGTACAAATAAAATAACTTTTAAAAAAATTATATGGAAAAATTATTTTCAGGTGAACATTTCAAGACTTCAAGGTGAATGAGGTTCGCCATACAGTTGTTCAATTGAGTTTAAATTTGCACAGCTCATTATTTTTTTTTTTTTATCGGAACAAGATAAGGGGGGGGTGGGAGATCAACTTTTAGAAAGTTGAAAAATAAGGGCCACCCTATAACACACTGATAAATTGAAATAGGCTTCATTTTTGGAAGAGAACATAGCATTTGTCAAAGCAGACAATAAGTGTTTAAAGGAACAAAACATGCTCTAAATATTTTTATAATTCCATATGTGTAGGAAACAGTGCCAATAAAACTATTAAGCAATCAGGGATTAGTTGGGATTCGGCTAAGAAAACATAAATACGATTTTTGTAAAAAGCTATATTAAGGACGTTTTGGCTACTCTTTGGTAGCTTTAGTGACAAAAAACAAATGATTGTTTTTTCTCATTTTAGCTGACGAAAGCTACCAAAGAGTTGCTGAAATATCCTTAATATAGATTTTTTACAAAAACCGTATTGATGTTTTGTTAGCTGAATCCCAACTAATCCCTGATTGCTTATCTCCTCAACGGCTAACTATCTAATCTTCATCATGATACTATTAAGTTATTATCAATATTTTATTTTTAATATTTTAGATACACAATGCTCTTTTGTACATAGAAAAATATTTCTGACTTTATCCTGCAGGATTAATATACAATATATTTTACTTGTAAACTAAATTACTGATTATAGATGTGCTGATGGATACTATGGCGACCCCAAAGAATCAACATTTTATGGAGGAGAACCTTGTCGAGCATGTCGGTGCCCTGATACTATTGAATCAGGGCATTCTTTTGCTAGTACTTGTTCATTAAATCCTGTAACCAAAGATGTCCAATGTTTGTGTGATGAAGGTTATGCTGGTATGTATTTGAACATCCCAGTTCCCATTTACTTTTTTATTGCATTCGTATTTCTATTTTTTCTAAATAATAATGTTTTACAAAAAACTAGGCTCTTGCGAATTTTATACTTTCAAGAATGCTGCAGTAATGCTTTGGATATTGTTGAATGTTAAACAAAAATTATACATGTATGTGAAAAAAAAAAAAGTTCAACTATGTTACCTAAGCACATCCCCCCTTTTCATCCTTACTCCTGATTTACTTGGGAAAGAAAAAACAGAAACTCTCAATATATTTTGCCTAAAAAGGGGAAATAATTTCTTGCTGTGTTTGATAAACTCATTTTATGTTACACAATATTAAATACCTCCTTGAATATAATCTAAATAAAAAACAAGAATGTTGGTACTAAAATGACATTAGTATCTTGTAGAATGACAGTATCTGATTGTAGAGGGAAATACATGACTCTAATTGCTTCCTTCTAGCATTCTAGATTAGGGGTGCTCAAACGGTCGATCGTGCATGCTATTTTAGTTGATCTGGAGACAAAAAGCGGGTGAGACTTTATTTGAAGATTTTGAAGCTTTATTTGAAAAAGCTACAAGTCTAGTCAATTGGGTCTGACAGACCCCTGGCTATCAAAGGCCTGTCTTAGGGACCTCCTATTCAATATATATACTATATAATTTCCTTCAGTAGTAGTTAAAATTCATAATACAAAATAAAAGTTATTAAATTCAAACAAAATAAAGCAAAAAACTTACTGTGGCAAGAAAGGTCGCACGGAAATGATAACTCAACAAAGAATGTCACGCATAGACAGCCGAGCAAGAACTAAATATTTGAAAAAGGTTTCTGCTTGTACAGGAAGGTTGGGGGGAGAGGTCCATGGGACTTCAGCGTGATATCGACATACCAGCGATTCTCAGAAGAGCAATTCTGAGTATGTCGGGTCTGTCAGACCCATGCGACCGCTCTCGGGTTAATAACTTTTTTTGTGATTTCAGGACCGCGTTGCGATAAATGTGCTGAAAACTACTACGGAAATCCAGAAGTTCCTGGTGGCTCTTGTAAACCTTGTGAATGTAATAACAATGTGGACATTAATCAACCAGGAAATTGTAATCCAAGTACAGGAGAATGTCTACAATGTCTTCATAACACTACAGGACCACATTGTGAATACTGCCAAGAAAATTTCTTCGGGGATGCATTGAATCAGCATTGCTCAGGTTATCATCAGGAATTAAATTAAATTTCCCATTTTATTGTTATTTTGTTTTAATTTCAAATTTATTACTAGATTTATATATATATATATATATATATATATATATATATATATATATATATAATCATAAAAATGTAATTATATTTCTACGAAGGCATTTGGCTCCATGACTTCCTGAAGGGTAGAGAGATTGTAAACACATCTTGACCTCGGTAAACTAGCTGTCAGCACTCTTAGGATGCTTCTAGATTTAGGAAGTGCAATAAAAATCTGTAGCCTTCCTAGTACCTCCTCCCATTTTAGACCAGAGAAAATGGTGGAAGGTTGTGGCCACATGGTCTGGTGGAAATTTCAAATGTTTAAAGAAAGAGTAAAAAAGTGTTATTTATAGAAGATGAAAAATCCTAGAGTTTTAAAGGTTTAGATGTAATGTGATGACAAGCTCTTGTGAAAATAGGGTGTTTATATGTGGATTAAGAAAGGAAGTTAATGAGGATGGCCCTGAGGCCGAAACGTTTAAAAATGAGGAATTGTAACTAGTTCATCAATATATTTGGCTGAGGTTGAGGATCAATAAATAGACTATATATGGAAATAATTTATACCTCAGAAAATCTTTGTGGATAATTTCCTAACTTGTCTATATATATATATATATATATATATATATATATATATATATATATATATATATATATATTGCAATGATATAAAAGGAGGTGCTCTAGAAAGAGTCAGTTTCTGGCATAGCAAAGAGTAGCATTCCTATTCAAAATAAAGGCTGTTATATTCCATAAGTCCATCACAAATATTCTCCTTTGTCAATCAATTAAATAAATAAAAGAGTAATAAAAGGGATAGCAATTGGCAGTGCTTAGTTTGGCAGTATTTATTTTTTTTAACAAAGGCAGTGTGTAATAAAAAAAAAAGTCCAAATATCTCGGCTAGGAGCGATAAGGTATACAAGTTCCCAGGAAGATAAGAATAGATGTGCTTCCAAAAATGCCCTTTGGACATCCAGGAGGCGATCGCTGAAGACAAACACCCTTGGTGTGGTGGGAGTAACGCCTCTATAAAAAGGGCCTTCCCCCACCACTCGTTCTCATTTCAACGCCAGCCAAGGGCCAGAGCACACCCATTCATGCACCAGAGGCAGAGGACACACGGTCTCGCTGTAGAACCAGCTGGTCAGCCGACACCAAGCTCACTTCACCTGGACATGATGGCCAGACACCACTCCAAGATTTAGCAGCCGACCATCATTCTCCTCAACATAACTACAAGCAGTCTGCCTCTTCACTTCCAGAACATCATCCGTAAAATAAGCTGAGTATAACTCACTCACTGCCAATCTTCAATTAAAATTTAAAAGCTATCTAAAATTTAATAATGACCAATATTTATCTTTTAATATATAATTTAATATTTTAATTATGTACTAACATTTCTTAAATAACCCAACATTGATACAATTATGTGAGTCAAGCAATTTTTTATATTCTTTTTTATATCACAGCCATACCAAATCATAAATTATATATTTTATTCAATATAAGTCATTTGTTTCAACTCTATTATTATTTATAATGAACCTTCCTCCTGGTATTTAATATGGTCTCAACACATAAAAGGACAGATGGTAAGAAGTGGTACTAATAATATATTTCTCATGCTTTTCTTTCAGGAAATTTATTAAATCAACATTAATTGTTCAAATGGTTTTATTTATAAATCCGTATGTGGTGAGTTTGGTAATTTTAAATGAACCCTGAGATATAATGAAAATATAATAAAAACATTCTAAATCAACTTTTTCTACAATAATTTTTAAATATAATTCAATTTTCTTTTTCTTCCCAATCCACTAAACACCACATCTTGGCGCCTCACGTGGGGCTGAATCTAGAAAAAAAAAAAAAAAAATGCCATATAGGCGCTATAGAAGCGTGGCAGTCCACAAAAAGTGCCATCCTGTCGCCGAAATCCTGAACACGTTGAGTCGCGTAATCCTTCCCGTAGCTTTGTATTGCAGCCCGGCAGCCTAGAGAAGAGTTGCAGTAGGCGCGCGCGTGTTTTAAAACCAAAATTAAAATTTTTATTTTTTGTTTTTATGTTTTCAGATTTTAATATTGAGACCTTATATTTCAAAAAGTGTGTTTTAAGGTTCAAAACATAAATTTTTATGAAAACTAAAATTTTTTGAGTGATATTGAATTTTTAGCAAATATTTTATTTTTGGCTGTGATATTTATTAAGTTATTTCAAGTTTTTATATATTTGTTTTGTCAGCTTGACAAGTTTGCTACGACCACATAATTGGATCAATGTTGGGAAATGTGATGGCAATTTTGAAAGATGCGCTAATGATAGATATAATTCTATATATTTATTTCTGTATCTTTTTATATTTTATTTTTGATTTATTAATTTTTGGATCATATTTATAATTTTTTTTATATTAAAATTACTTTTACTTTTATTTTAACAATATGGAACATAACGAAGGTAATAGACGTTTCACCCAGAGTAGTAGGGAGGAACTAAATTCGGGTTTCACGAAAATGCAAGAATTGATGAAACAAATGATGGCCCTAATGTTAAGCCAAAAAGCAGAAGCGCAAAATACCAGAACCGAATTAATAGAAAATCTAAAAGCAGAATCACAAAGTATCGGGGCCGAATTGGGGGAAAAAATTGAATCACTCGGGACCATAATGACGCTCCGTGAAATCAAACCAACTCCTCTTATAATCCATAAAATCAAACCTGTTTCTTTAATGATAAATGATCAAACTAGTCCTAAAAAAACTTCTGAGTCCAACGATCTATTTACTTCCGATGAAACTTATATTTTAAATAATTTATTCAAAATAAATAAAATTACAACGAAATTAAACAATAACGTATTCACTTCCGCCGAAAATTATATTTTAAACAAATTATTTAAGAAAAATCAAACAAAAATTTTAAACATAGACTATTTAAAAACTGTTGAAGATTTTATTTTAAACCATTTATTTAAAAAAAATATCTTAAAAGAAGAAACAGCAAAATTAAACCTAAAATTGACTATTAAATGTCCCATTATTAACATCAACCTGGGAGAAACATCCTGTAAAAAATATTCTTTCATCTTTTCGAATAAAAATGGAATTATTCGGGAAATGTTCCATTCGATTCTCCTTAAATATTATCATGAACCGACCAAAGATAATGAAGTTAAATATTCAACCAGTAAAGTATAACAATAAAACCTCTCTGTTTTGGAGCTCCTCCGGCGTTGGGTACCGGATTTGAGTGGATAGGGACAAATAAATAATAAATTTATTAATAATTGCACTCGACTGATGAACTGGAGGACCAGGTTCAAAACCCGAGCGCGCACTAAAGATTTTTTCTTCTAGTGCCGTCGTTCGAGGGTTGGATTTGGGGTCCCAGATCGTCCCTAGGCCAACCCAGCCTTTAATTAATTTATCAATGGGTACCTTGGTGCTAATGACTCTAGCAGTCGAAGCAGCAAGGGAAAAATCAGGCGGCCAGAGCATAGTATTGACCACACTATCTCCCTAGTGTGCCGTATGGTCAAGAATCAGATACCTCTACAGTATCTGCCCATTTGGGCCCTTGTGGCCTGTTACGGGACTGATTAATAATTAAATTATATTACCTATCAAAATTCTATGGTTTATTGATAAAACCAATGTTTATAAATTTTTTATACCATTTTCAAAATTACGAGAGGCTAAATCCATATTTTCTTTCATTTTTATTTTATATTTTAAAATCGTGTGCACAATCGTACACTAAAAATAAAAAATGTTACTAAAAAAAAAAAAAAAAAGTCATTATATTATCCTTTTTTAGTCGTAAGTTAAATCTTCCAAGTAGAGAATCACAAAAAAAAACTTTATTGTTAGAATTTACAATGAACTACATGTATTTAAAATATAAAATGTCCGACTACTGGACCGACACTGCGCACCAAGGCGAAGGGTGAGTGGCGACTGCTGGTCAGAGAATGCCCTTGCTCCTTAGCGTTAGGGTTTATATATCGTCTTGTTATCTTGGGTGATGTCATTGTTGACATGTGACGTCAGTGTGGTGAGTTGGAGGTTGCTGGGGATTTATCCACTCCCTCCCGAAGATCGAGGCTCCGATTCTTGTAGAGTGCCAAGGGTCAAAATATGGTGCAGTGGCAGTTGGTCGGTTCACTAACTCAAAATGATATGTCGGTTTATCGTTTACAATGGTTTTGTTACAATAATGTTTACAAGAATAAAATAAAGTTACAATATTATATAAAAATAGATAAAGTACAATCAAGGATATTAAATAATACATGTAATTATAAAAAGAATGTTCCGTATCTTCTAGTGTTTCTAATGACAAATCAGACACAATTTTATACTTATTCAATTGTCGAAAGGATATGTTCAGATGCTTTCCAGTTTGAGGGGATTGTAAAATTACAAGAGGTGTACTATCTATAGTGGAAGAAAAATAATTAGTGGAAGTTAGATTTACAATGCTTTCATTACATCCTAATTTTATTAATGAACAAGAATTAATAAATTCTACCTTCTTTGTATGATTGAGTTGTAATATAAGTTCCTTATATCCAAATATAAGGTATTCATTTATTTCTGGAATAAATGAAATAAATGGATGAGAGTTAATTGTTAAAGATTTACAATGTTTAATAGGATTATTACTTATTACTTCTAGAATACAATTATCATTAATCGAGGTTTTATTACTACAATAATAAGTATTCTTAATTCTAATACAACCACCATAAAATACATCAAAATGACGCTTATGTATGAATTTGTGATTTGTGATAGTTGATATTAGTTTACTGTCATGGAATGACGGAAAGGATAACATATAATACATTTCTAGGGGGATAGTTTTTAAAGGAATATTTACAAAATAGTATACAGCTGATGAAGAGATTGAACAGTGAACTTTACTTGTTTGCCATATGACTTCTATGTCGGAAGAAATTGCGGATATGTTGCTGTTAATTACAGTCTTTAAATGATTAGCAGACAATATACTAGAATGAAGGGTTCCTAATTTACAAAATTCGATTGAATTTTCGATATCGTTTATTCTATTGTATAGATATATAAGGGAATTATAAATTTGCATGATGGTTATAACATATTCGCTTTTGTTAACAGAGTTGAGTATCCTCTCAGTTTGCTCGTTGTTGAATTGCATTATTTCGATGTCATGGTTCATTTCCGAAATCAATGCTTTGTTTATTTGGAGTTGCTTATCAATGTTATGTTCTAAATGAAATTCATTGTTTTCCAAATGTGAGATTACTTTATCATATCTTTCTTTATCCTGTGAGTCCATTGTACCAGTAAGCCAAGATAGTGCTGTCCCAAGTCCATTGATAAGTCCGCGTCTTACCCTTGTCTTATCTGAGTAAAGGGAGGTCAAGTACTCTAGTTTGGTGTAAACAAGATTATATTGTTTGACTGCTAACTGATATGTCAGTCTGAGGTCTGAGTTGTTGTGAAAGTTCGTTAGTATTGTTCCAGTCTTGAGAATTTCTTTTGTTAGTTTATCTAGTTCTATCCTGTTTACGATAGTGTAGAAATCTTTTGGGAAATATGATTGTCCTAAATATACAGGGATGATTCCTGGACTTGCTGATATATCTATTATTCTATAAGTGTCAATAACCCTCGAGGTCTGAAGGAGATATATCGCTGTCATATAGTGGTACCATTGAGGAAGCATTGTCTGAAACAAGAGATTGGTTGTCAGCTACCTGTTCTGTATTGTCGTTAAAAGTGTGTTTGTAATTCTTAGACGGTCTTTTGATTCTGTCTGGATGGATTTTAAATTCGCGCGACCTCTGTTTAACTACTAATGCTGGTTTGTATTGTTGTTTGTTTTTTCGATGTGACGAGGTTTTAATAAATACTTGATCACCTAATTCTTGTACATCTTCGCGGGTTTTGTTTAATTTTTCTGTCCGTTCCCTTTTTTCTTTATCAACTAACGCTTTAATTGCTGAGTGGACTATGTTTTGAGATTTATGGTATTCTTCGATTAGGTATTCCGTAATGTATTCGTGGTTAGTTTCGTTTCTCATTTGTCCAAAAGTTATTTCATTTGGTGATAGTTTTAATTTTTGATTTAAGGAATTGTTAAACGCACAGACGGCGAGTCTTAAGCATTCTTCTAGGGTTTTTTTATTATTGTTGTTCGTTATAGTCCTTAAAAGTTCGCATAGTGTTGAGTGAGTGCGGTTTACTAGCCCTAGGGAATTGCTATGTACAGGAGTGACGAAATATGGTTCGATTTTATTATATTGCAAGAAATTTTTGACTAAAGTGTTGTTAAATTCTGGTCCATTGTCCATTTTGATGATTAGTGGGGAAGGAAAAAACTCTAAATAGGTTTGTAAGATTTTCATGGTATCAGTTGAATTGCCAGATTTTGTTATTTTTGCGAATAGTCGCTTCGAAAATGTGTCAACCATGGTTATTATTCGTTTTCCACCGAAGTGAAATGTGTCCATCATTAATTCAAGGAAAGGTTTGTCGGGTGTAGGCGTTTGCTGGAATTTAGTTTTTATAGGTTTCCTGTCGTATTTCATTTCTTTACAAACAGGACAATTATTTATAAAGTTAGTGATTTTGTCTTTCATATTTGGCCAGTAGTACAGTCGCTTTAGTTTATTGTACGTTTCTAGGCTGCCGCGATGACATGTTTTTCCTGTATGATAGTCTTGTGTTAATTCTAATTCTTCTTCGTCATTTTCCACGTCGATTAGTTTCAGTTTATATCTTTTCAGTTTTACCGTTTTGAAGTCTGTCTGTACTATGTCCGATATTTTATTAAATATTTGGTCATAAATGTTGTTGTCAATTTCAGCTTTTAAAGGGGATTCGCAATATATTCCGTAAACAGTATTTGGTTTCAGTATGTCTTGTAGTTGTTGACGTATATTGTCGTAAGGATATGATGTTTATAGGAGATATCGGTGTTTCTTGAAAGGTCTTGAATATTGTACGTCTGTAGCTCCGCGGGTTATTATGATTTGGTTCTTTTCGATATTAACGGGTTTATTTTCGTCCGCTATCCACACTTGGTCGTTTGACGAGTCTTGGGAATGAACCGTTGCTAAATCTGTTTCCATACCTATGTCTAGTCCAATTGCATGTTCGTCTTGTTCAAATGAAGTACTAACCGAAGGGGATGGGTTGTTTGTTAAGACATTGATTTCCTGATCTATGGGATTTCTACTTAGGGCATCGGCAACTACGTTTGTTTTGCCAGGTATATGTTTTATTTCGAATTCGAAGTCACTTAGTTGAAAAATCCATTTCATTAACTTAGCGTTCGTATTTTTCATTGTGAAAAGCCATTGGAGAGGCTTGTGATCTGTGTGCAGATCGAATTTTTTTCCGTACAAGTAGGGCTTAAATTGTTGGCATGCCCATACTAGTGCTAAGCATTCTTTCTCTATCGGGGAGTAGTTTAATTCGGATTTATTCAATGTTCGGGAAGCAAATGCAATGGGGTGGTCTTTTCCGCCTGATGTTTGTGACAGTACTGCGCCTAAAGCTACATTGCTTGCGTCTGTTGTTAGAATAAACTTTTGAGAAAAGTCTGGTAACTGAATAATGGGTGCATTAAGAAGTAGCTGTTTCAGGGTATTAAATGAGTCTTTATATAACGAAGGTATAGGGTCTACATCATTATGAAGCGCACTAGTTAGTGGCTTAGCGATTTGTGCATAATTCTGGATAAATTTTCGATAATAGCCTGTTAGGCCCAGGAATTGCCTAATTTTCTGCTTTGTTTTGGGTAGTGGGAATTTTTCAACCGCCTCGAGCTTTTGAGGGTTGGGCTTAATACCATCTTTTGAAATTATATGACCTAGAAATAATAATTCGGATTTGATAAATTCGGTTTTGTCTAGCTGGATCTTTAAATTGTGTTTTGCTAATAGTTGTAATACTGTTTTTAAGTGACCGAAATGTTCTTCTATTGAATTTGAAAAAATTATGATGTCATCCATATAAACTAGTACGTTAGGAATATTATTAAAAATTGTATTCATTGCCCGTTGAAATGTGGGTGGAGCATTGCAGAGCCCAAAAGGCATTCTTAAGAACTCGTAGTGCCCAGAATCCGTTGAAAAAGCAGTTTTTGGAATTGATTCATTTTCTATTTCGATTTGATGAAATCCGGATGCCAAGTCTAAACTAGAAAATACTTTCGCCTTGCCTATTTTCGCGAATAAGTCATCAATATTGGGTAGCGGGAATTTGTCTGAAATCGTATTATTGTTTAATTTCCTATAATCTATGACCATACGAATTTTTCGTTTTCCGCTCGCATCCGGTTTCTTTGGTACGACCCAAACCGGGGAGTTATATGGAGAATTGCTTGGTCTAATTATGTTTTGATTTAAAAGCTTTTGTACTTCGTCTTCTATGTCTTTTCTAAACTGGTGGGGGTACCTATAGTTTTGTGAATAGATCGGTACATCGGTCTTCAAATTAATTTTATGCTTAAGCAAATTCGTAGCTGTTAACGGGTCGTTTTCTTCCCTAATGAGATTATTATTGGCTAAAAGTAACTTACACAATTTTTCCGTATTTTTATCTTCTAAATGGTTATGACGAATTAAGTTTTTTATTTTTTCTTGGTTGTTTATATTAACACAAAATGAAGGGGCTTCGGAAGATTGTTCTTCGGAAGTTATTATGTCGATTTCGCCATTTGATAGAAATATTTTTTGTTTTACGCAATTAATATTACAGCCTAAAGACTTCATTGTTCCATATCCTAATAATATATCAAATTTATCGCTAAAGGAAAATACATAGAATTTTTCTAGCCTGTCAATGCCCAAAAATGGTTGAAGATTAAGAGTGACACTAAGTCCTCCTTTTTGTTTACCAACTGGGGTTTTTACGACAAACTCTTCCGATTTAATTTCAACTCCCTCGGGTAAGGAGTTAGGAGTAATATAGTTTTTTGTTGATCCGGTATCCACAAGCCACGTTCGTCCCGTATTGCATTTAAAATGTGGTAATGTTTCCGTAAAATTTAAATTATATTCGGGGCAGGTTCTAGTTGGTCGTGGTCTAAAAAAGATTCTTCTTCGTGCTTTAGAGCAGCTAGTTCTTCTTCAAGCTCTCGTATCCTGTTTCGTTTGAGATCTAAATGGTTTATTGAGTGTTTTTTTGAGCTAACAGTTCTCATTGAAACGGTATTTTGTGAGTCTTGTTTAAAGTTTTGGGGAGGTGTTGGGTTTGCGTCATTTTGTCTCCAGTGTGGGTATTGATGCCATGCCTTGGTAGGCCATGTGTTTTGGTGCGAGTCTCTGGTTTCGTATGAAGTAGTCCCTTGGAAATAGGGTTCTTTAATGGGGGGTTGCGAGTAAAATTGGTCTCTAAAGTTTTGTCTGGGTGGTGGTTGAGGTTGTCTAAAATTTTGTTGAAATGGACGGTGTTGTCTAAACATTCGTTGGGGTGGTGGTCCATAGTTATTTGTAGTTTTGTAGTTTTTGTTGTAAAGTCTGTCTAGTATAAGTGTGCAGTCGTTATGGAGAGAATTCCTAAGTGCCTCTAAATTAGGTAAATGAAGGTGGTTCAAGAAGTCGCAAAGTTGTGGATGTAGGCAAGAGAGGACATGGTGGACGATTTCTTTTTCCTGAAATTGCATTATTAATGCTGAATTTTCCTCGTTTTCTAATTTTATCCTAGTATAAATTAAGGCTCGAATCGCGTCTATCCTATTAACAAAACTTAAAGGGTGTTCATTAAAAAAAGGTTTGGTATTTATGAGGTCGATTTTTAATTGTTCGCTAGTCCTAGAATCTTTAAAGGATTTAGTTAAGTAGTCTAGTAGTTCGGGGATTGTTGTGAAATTGTTCGTTAATAGACAGTGCCTAGCATTACCCGTAAGTCTGGCGGTTAATTTGAATAGTAGTTTAGCGTGATTTTTGCTAGCTTCCGTGTTATGATTGTCACAAACAAAATTATGGACTTGTTTAGCCGCTTGAATAAAGTAAATTAGGTTTTCAGGAGACCCATCGTAACAAGGGATGTGGTCATAATCTTCTTTAGTTAAATTATATGAGTAAGCCATGTTATTTGTAGTATGTCTAGTGTTACTTAATGAAAAAATAAAATCTTCTAAAGTCAAAAAAGGGTTTTCGGCTTTTTGTTTATGAAATACTTTTCGTAATCTATCTTCTAAGTTAGGCATACATAAAATAAAAATAAAAATAAAAAAAAATTGACTAAATAATTGCTTAATACTAATAACTTATATTAATATAACAATAAAGTTTTAAAAAGATGAACCTGAATCTTGGAGATGCAACGAATTTCTTGGTTCGATGGTCTGGATGAAGAGTTGAAGACTCCGGCGAAGTTGTTCAGGCCTCGTAGCAGTAAGGGTCAGCCTTTGCTAGCGAAGATCTATCAGTGAAGATACCCCAATACCTGTTGGTATATTTCTTCGGTATTTCTTGAGTTCTTCTTGATGATGCAGTTGTAGCCGTTAAAACTTGCCTCCAGGTCCCTGAGTTCGGGCGCCAGTTAAATCTTCCAAGTAGAGAATCACCAAAAAAAAACTTTATTGTTAGAATTTACAATGAACTACATGTATTTAAAATATAAAATGTCCAACTACTGGACCGACACTGCGCACCAAGGCGAAGGGTGAGTGGCGACTGCTGGTCAGAGAATGCCCTTGCTCCTTAGCGTTGGGGTCAGAGTTGGGCAAACGTTAGCGCGCGCTAAAAGCTGATACCTCTCCGCTAATTTAGCGAAACTGTAGAAAGCCAGCGCTAATAATTAGCGGTTAGCGGCGGCAGTGCGCTAACCGCTAATCTCTTTATGAAATATGGTAATTGCTGAAAGCTTAAGCTATAGTTACAACATTTTGTCATCTCAAAGCTCACTTCCGGTCTGCTCTGAGCACCCTCTCTCCTGTTCCACTTCCGCTTCAATCTACAGGATTTCCGATCACATGAATGTCAATTTCGGTTACTTCCGGTCGACTCATGCCTATCACTGGGTAACTCCTGTTCGATCTGGATCACTTCCGGTCACTCACAGACAATGGCACACTCTGACACTCCTTAATCTAGGTTACTTCCGGTCCTATATTCATCCCTGGGTCGTTTCCGGAAGTACCCCAGGGCCTTCCAGGCACTCATGACAGACCGGAGGTGAACCAGCAGTGACCCGGAAGTAATTGTAAGCAACCGGAAGTGAAAACGGAAGTGGTCCGAATTTGTCCAGATTCATCCGGAAACTGTCCAGGAGTAATTTTGGTGACCCGGAAGCCATTTGGGAACCCGGAAGTGAAACCGGAAGTGGCCAAAAGTTGTCCAGATTCATCCGGAAACTGTCCAGGAGTAATTTTGGCCACCCGGAAGCCATTTTGAGAACCCGGATGTGGCCCGAAGTTGTCCAGATTCATCCGGAAACTGTCCAGGAGTAATTTTGGTGACCCGGAAGCAATTTTGAGAACCCAGAAGTGAAACCGGAAGTGGCCAAAAGTTGTCCAGATTCATCCGGAAACTGCCCAGGAGTAATTCTGGTGACCCGGAAGCCATTTTGAGAACCCGGAAGTGAAACGGGAAGAGGCCAAAATTTGTCCAGATTTATCCGGAAACTGTCCAGGAGTAATTATAGTGACCCGAAAGCCATTTTGAGAACCCGGAAGTGGCCAAAAGCTGCTCAAATTCGCCCGGAAATGCCCCAGGGATTTTTAAAATGGTTTCCGGGTCACCAAAATTACTCCTGGGCAGTTTCCGGATGAATCTGGACAACTTCGGACCACTTCCGGTTTCACTTCCAGGTTCTCAAAATGGCTTCCGGGCCACCAAAATTACTCCTGGGCAGTTTCCGGATGAATCTTGGCAACTTCGGACCACTTCCGGTTTCACTTCCGGTTGCTTACAATTACTTCCGGGTCACTGCCGGTTCACCTCCGGTCTGTCATGAGTGCCTGGAAGGCCCTGTGGTACTTCCGGAAATGACCCAGGGATGAATATAGGACCGGAAGTAACCTAGATTAAGGAGTGACAGTGGTCCATTGTCTGTGAGTGGCCGGAAGTGAGCCAGATCGAACAGGAGTTACCCAGTGATAGGCATGAGTCGACCGGAAGTAACCGAAATTGACATTCATGTGATCGGAAATCCTGTAGATTGAAGCGGAAGTGGAACAGGAGAGAGGGTGCTCAGAGCTTTGACATGACAAAATGTTGTAACTATAGCTTAAGCTTTCAGCAATTACCATATTTCATAAAGAGATTAGCGGTTAGCGCACTGCCGCCGCTAACCGCTAATTATTAGCGCTGGCTTTCTACAGTTTCGCTAAATTAGCGTAGAGGTTTCAGCTTTTAGCGCGCGCTAACGTTTGCCCAACTCTGGTTGGGGTTTATATATCGTCTTGTTATCTTGGGTGATGTCATTGTTGACATGTGACGTCAGTGTGGTGAGTTGGAGGTTGCTGGGGATTTATCCGTAGATTCAGTAAAATGATAATCGGTTTATCCGTTAAAAGCAGTAACATTATTAATAAAATGAAAATTTTGCACCAATATAAAATTCTAATGTCATTATTATTATTAATATCAAATTAAAAATTAAAGAAGAAAAAATTGTTTCATTATAGGTCGTGATAAAATTTTAAACACGCAAGTGGAAGACAAAGAGAATCGATAAAAAATTAGGAAATCTCCAGTTTATGTTAAAATCCTATTCCTATCTTAGGAATGCAGATAATAGGATAAGTAACTATCAAAATTACAAATCCTCTAAGCGCCAGATAATACTTAACTATAAAAGTCAGGAAATATCCAGTCCCTGGGAAGATCCCTTATCTACCTCGAGGGAAGAAAGCTTTGATAATCCCTAACGTAAATAGAGCAGGCTCATGCTAGTTCAAATTTTGAACACGCGCACCGCGCTAGTAGCCTACGTTGTCAAGAAGTTCCTATAATTGCCACAGCCCCGAGCAGCGCTCGCCTCACTCTCTATTCAATATAACTAGAACCCGCCAACTATAGGATGTTTTTAAATGAGAAGTATATCTTTGAAGCTAATAAGGCTATAACGAATTAACGAATAGAATAATTAATGGTTAAACTACTTAAAAATAAAATAATTAAAACTTAGTAATTGTTTAAATAAATATAAAGACAGACTTTGACAAGGACAGTTAATAAATATTTAAAGGGAAAAAACCTTTTTCAAAAGTTAATATAATAGTAGGAGTAAATAATAATAATTAATTGAAGTAAGGGGTAGGAGAAATATGTTATTTGATATATTTGAATTAAATATGTATTTTATATTGAGGGCTCACGGACCCATGAAGAGGCCGGAGTACCTATTATTTGTTTTGTATTAAAGGCTCACGGACCCATGAAGAGGCCGGAGTACCTTATTTACGTAGTGGGAAATATAATATTATATTATAATAAAGGGGGGAAACTTATTAATAATAATTTGTTGAATAATATTATTCAAGAGTAAGGAATTGAATAATATTATTGAAGTGGAAGGAGTTTAATAATTATTGAAGTGGAAGGAGAAGTTTTTAAATGAAATGTAGAAAGAAGGAGTGACTGACAAACAAGTTGACACCGACAAGGGCTGATTGACTTTTGACAAATTATTTTATTTCATGAAAATTTCAATTTTTTAAAATGGGCTAGTGAGGGAACAAACTTTCTTGGACAATCGTTAGAATCGAGTCGAATAAAAGAAAACTTTGAAAATTTTTTTTTTACTGAAGATGGACATAATAAACATTAAATGTAAAAAGTATTCCTTGTTTTTTTTTTTTTACTGATTCTTTATATGAATCTGGAAAGTTCAATTTAATTTCCTGTTGTACATAAAATATAATTAAAAAATAAAATAAAACTTAACATTAAATGAGCCCAGGAGGCTCAGCTTTGAGCTATACTTATTTTTTTGTCATAGTGGATATTTTTCATTATATTATATTGTTAATTTGAAATTAAAATTATTAATTATTGGATTAAGGGTAACATTAAAAATTAAAGAGAAAATATATATGTAAATAGATAAAAATAATTTTTTTTTTAAAAAAAGGTTTTGATATAAGTGACTTTATATTGGGATAAGATGTATACAGCCATACAACATGTGTTGTAAATGTAAATGCTATTATTGTATGTAATTTGTTTTTGTTATAAGACATAATTTATAATTCTGTAGACTTGTTAGAATATTTATAATTTAATTTACAGCACATTAAGAAAACAAATGTAAAATTTTTAATTGAATGAAACCAGTTAATAGTAATTCAGTATTTAAATAGTAATGCTACCCTGAGCCGGAATACAAAATCATTTGTTTCCAAATAAAAAAAAAAAAAAAATAAAAAAAAAAAATTTAAAACAGGCTAAGCAGTTTTTATTTTTTTTTACACCGGAGCCCACCCGAAATGTAATGATATAAAAGGGGGTGCTCTAGAAAGAGTCAGTTTCTGGCATAGCAAAGAGTAGCATTCCTATTCAAAATAAAGGCTAAGTTATATTCCATAAGTCCATCACAAATATTCTCCTTTGTCAATCAATTAAATAAATAAAAGAGTAATAAAAGGGATAGCAATTGGCAGTGCTTAGTTTGGCAGTATTTATTTTTTTTAACAAAGGCAGTGTGTAATAAAAAAAAAAGTCCAAATATCTCGGCTAGGAGCGATAAGGTATACAAGTTCCCAGGAAGATAAGAATAGATGTGCTTCCAAAAATGCCCTTTGGACATCCAGGAGGCGATCGCTGAAGACAAACACCCTTGGTGTGGTGGGAGTAACGCCTCTATAAAAAGGGCCTTCCCCCACCACTCGTTCTCATTTCAACGCCAGCCAAGGGCCAGAGCACACCCATTCATGCACCAGAGGCAGAGGACACACGGTCTCGCTGTAGAACCAGCTGGTCAGCCGACACCAAGCTCACTTCACCTGGACATGATGGCCAGACACCACTCCAAGATTTAGCAGCCGACCATCATTCTCCTCAACATAACTACAAGCAGTCTGCCTCTTCACTTCCAGAACATCATCCGTAAAATAAGCTGAGTATAACTCACTCACTGCCAATCTTCAATTAAAATTTAAAAGCTATCTAAAATTTAATAATGGCCAATATTTATCTTTTAATATATAAATTAATATTTTAATTATGTACTAACATTTCTTAAATAACCCAACATTGATACAATTATGTGAGTCAAGCAATTTTTTATATTCTTTTTTATATCACAGCCATACCAAATCATAAATTATATATTTTTTTTCAATATAAGTCATTTGTTTCAACTCTATTATTATTTATAATGAACCTTCCTCCTGGTATTTAATATGGTCTCAACACATAAAAGGACAGATGGTAAGAAGTGGTACTAATAATATATTTCTCATGCTTTTCTTTCAGGAAATTTATTAAATCAACATTAATTGTTCAAATGGTTTTATTTATAAATCCGTATGTGGTGAGTTTGGTAATTTTAAATGAACCCTGAGATATAATGAAAATATAATAAAAACATTCTAAATCAACTTTTTCTACAATAATTTTTAAATATAATTCAATTTTCTTTTTCTTCCCAATCCACTAAACACCACAATATATATATATAGTAATGATATATTACATTGCCGATAATTCCTTTGAATTAAAAAAAACGTTAAAAGATTAAAAAGCCCGCATAAGCTGTTTCTCAAGTTCCTGGAATTTATCAGTATATATCAATTTTAATTCAAATGTTTCTAGACTGGACTGCCATATGATAGGTATGGAATAAATGTACACAAGCAATCAGTAAATTAATAACTTTTTATTGCAGGAAAGTAACAATTATCTTAATAAATAAATGTGCAGATCCCAGATCCATAGTGTTGTGGAAGCAATCATTTAGCTCTTCTGGCTAAAAGGTCTTAGTCTCTTCCCAGTCTGTTGTATGTCCCGGTCGGGAGAGGAACTCTTACTTTGTACTTGGTCTGTGGTATCATCTTGTCAGGAGTGTGTCAGTCTTTCTTTTAATATGTTCAAAGGCTCTTTTGTATAAAGTTCTTGGTAGAGTTTAAATGCAAACAGTAATAACAAAAGTGTATTCGTTGTCTATACTGGCTAAACAGAAGTTGCTGCGTGTTGTGAATCCGGAAGTGAAGAACTCTGAATTCTTTTGAAGTGTCAACTCAACAGTTAAGATAAGAGTTATTTTCGTTCATATAATGGTGTTACTTTATTGAATTGTTTCATGATAGATTAAATTTTACGGTTGTATGTCAGAACAGTTTGGGAACACTTGTTTTGTTTTTTCAGTCATTTGGGAACCTTTTTATCCACTGAGATTAGGGTACTCATTAGAGCTAATTAAATAGTCAAGGCTTAATAAATAATTTGCTCTTGTAATAAAAATATTTTAGTTATCTCTCTCAATAAAATAAATCATTATATTTAAATGGCGAACCAACGTGTGGCTTATTAAATTAATTTGTTTTAAACACTACCATGAAATATCGTTACATTTAATGGTGCCCAACTTGTCGGAAAAGTGAACTGAAAAGAAAAATATAAGTTAATAACATTGTGAAAAATAAAAACAAAATAAATTTTAATAATAAATATAAGAAATAATTTTTTTGTGTCTCAAAATAATGTAGAACAAATTGAAAATAACGAAGGAGACGAAAATAGGGTAAAATCGCCGAATTTTTGGAATATTTTACAACACAAAATAGGGAAATAAATAACATGGGAGAAATATGTGAGAACGAATTGCAAGTGAGTGATGAAACGCCATTCCGGGAATCGTCAGAGGGCTCCATAGTAACAACAGAAATTATATCGAATGGTGGGACTTGAATTCTGGAAAGGACTAATGAGATACATCCTTAAGATATAGAAAAAATGATGAGGTTATTATTAGAACTAAGAAATGAAAATAATGCCAGATGGGAGGAAAATAGAAAGAGAATACAAAAAAATATGTAGAATTAAATAAACATTTTTGCGAAATAAGTACGAATTTTAACGATATTAATTACAAAATTAGAAATGTAATAAAATATTGGAAAATAAAATAGACGCGAATAGAATGGACCAAAATTAAAGATTGGGTGATTTATGTGATGGATTAAATAATATGGAAATTAAAATAACAAAAGAGACGGATTATAAATTGAAATCATTAAGAAAGGAAATAGATGAACAAATTTCTGAAATGAAGAAAACAATACAAATTGTGGATCAAAAACAAAAAATTAAGGTAAATGAAATAGTAACTATAAAACAAAATTTTGCTAAACTAGAACAAATAACTATTCAGAACAAACAAACATGTGAAACAAATCACAAGAATATAGAGGGAAGAACAAGATTTTTAAAAGATAGGATGGAAGGGAATACAAATAAAATAGACCAAGTAGAACAAAAAATAAATCTGTTTAAAGAAAAAATAAGTAAAGAAATGCAAGAAAAGTTAAATTATATCCAATTAAGAGGGCAAAACGGGAATAATAATTTTAGAGATATCGAAATCAAAATCCTATTTAAAAACTTTCAAGAGCAAGGCCTCAGCAAGCTTGATGTAATACAGTATGTGGGTCAGGGTACTATTGTTAATGATTTAAAAAGATCAGGAAAATTCAATATAAATCATGAAACATATGTAGAAAATAAACAACAATCACTTATCAGAGTGAGTGTGAACAGGGCTAATGATAGCCTTAACACAGCGGCAAAGGAAAGAGGGAAACAAGAGAGGTGAGAGGAAGACGGCCGCTTAAAACAGCGGGCGAGGATATCTCACTTAGCACAGTGAGAAAGGTAGGTGTAGGATAACCGCTTAGCACAGCGGAGGAGAACCTCACTTAGCAGAGCAAGGGGAGCTAGGAGAAGAAGGAGACCGCTTAGCACAGCAGGGGGAAACCTCCCTTTGCACAGCGAGGGGAGCTAGGAGAAGGAGGCCGCTTAACACAGTGGTGAGGCTGGAGAAGGTAAATAAGAAACAGGTATAGAGAGAAAGTAGGTTTATTGGAATAAGGTAAAGAGAAATGTTGCGGAGAGAGGAGAGAGAGGAGCAACTTACACAGCTGCTTGGAGACCTCTGCCTCTAGCTGCTGAGAGGTGGCTTATATACCAGCCTGCTTGCCCCTCCACTCCTTCCGAGACTCGGAGAAAGCAGGCAGAGGGTCGAGGTGAATTCTCTCCACTTGAACTGCTATATGCTTAAAATATGAATAATGTTTAAGAAAACATTTTATTTAATAATTAATTACTTGAAACTATTTTTATTCCAGAATGTTTTTGCAATTTGTTGGGAACTGATGCTAAATTAGGGCCATGTGATCGTCATACTGGACAGTGCCCTTGTTTACCAAATGTTGAAGGTCGTGACTGTGGAAGGTGTAAAGAAGACCACTGGGCCATTGCAAGAGGTACTGGTTGTATTCCTTGTGAATGTGACGATGTGGGATCGCTGAGCACTACTTGCAATGAGGTTTCATACACTTATTCCTAATTTGTATATTGTTTTCCCTCTTATTTTTTTGTTTGCCTTATAGATTTTATTTTATCTAAAGATTTTTTTTTTTTTTTAAGTAGCCATGAAGATGATAATTTTAATAAACAAATTTTAAAATCTTGTTGCAATAGTAAAATTGTTAGTGATTTTCTGTGAATTAATACTAACAATATTTCAAGATATTGTATTATTGTTGTGCATTCTTTTTTTATAAATAATAATTTCCATGTGTTGACCTAAATTGTAGTCTGTGAGAGGGAATGAAATTTATAAATTAGAAAATTGATTGAGAGGAGATTGTTGACTGTTGATGATGCAAAGTTAGAAATTGTAAGGGTTTGGTCGTTGCATCTTAATAAAACTTCATTTTTTATGTGAAAATGGGTTTTATTGTTTGCCGATGTTTAAGCTTGAAATTCAAGCCTTCATCAGAGCAATAAAAAGACGGGTAACTATGCCTCACGGATACGAAATCATTTCTCTCCGAGAGAAAACAATCTTAACAAGTAATAATTTTGAGGCTGAGACAATATGCTAACAATAAATATAATTTGATATATAGCCAATGCTATGCCATGTTGAATACACATATTCCAGTCTGATCACCAAAGTTATAAACACTACGCGTGTTTAGTACTTGGACGAGTGAACACCTGGAAAAACCATGACCTGTTTGACGACAGCATCTACAGTTATAGTTTGTCAGAAACCTGTTGATAGAATGGTGCTAATAGCTTAGAAGAGGTCTTCCCATGGTTCTGTGGCTAATGCCATTGATTCTCATGCTGGAGATGCATGTTAAAGTCGCTCCTGCAGCAGGTTGTGTTTTTTTTTTTTTTTTCATTTCAGAGCCCAATGAAAAGATTCCCTTCTGTACTATGGATGTTTAGGGAAGGTGGCAACCAATGGCCTAGATGTCAAAGCTCTATAAAAGTCCGATTTGCAGGAATTGTTTCTTCTTAGTACGGTTCCCTACTTACTCCTAGTAACATTTGGAAAGCTTAGAATTGAAATGAACATTTTATTTATTTTTTTTATTTTTTTTTTTTTTTTAGCATTTTGTAAAAAATAAATAAAATAATTTTTGTAAAATAATAAGTCTTCACTTAAACAATCTCATTGTTGATTAGTTAAGGAAGAAGTTTAGCCCATAAAAAATTAAAAAAAAAATTTACAAGGTAGTATTACCCCTTAAGTAGCCTAAAACTACATATCTATAATATATAATTCCAATAAAATAATAATAACACAATAATAAGATGTGTTATTATGTATTTTTGCTGATGTATTTTGTTTTATGTTACTTAATATTTTGGTTCTTGGTGAATTGTTTTCTTTAAATTTGGTTTTTCTTGCCCCTGAAGATAGTAGATAAATGAATAGTAATTAGAAACCAAAATGTAAATATTGGTTTCAATTAAAAGTAACAAAATGTCATATTCTGGTTCAAAATTAAAGCTTGAGTTTTTTGTTTAGTTCACTGGTGACTGCAATTGCAAAGACGGATTTGGAGGTGAAAAATGCAATCAGTGTCAAGAGAAGTTTTGGGGAGACCCCAACACAGAATGCTTCCGTGAGTAAGAACTTTAATGATATATTTTATCCTGAAAGTAGTTGATATGGTAACTTCCTACAGTTTCTTAATTTATTATTTCAGCTTGTTCTTGCAATGCTGATGGAGCTATAAATGGGCATTGCCATCAAGACACTGGAATTTGCTACTGTAAAGAAGGCATTGGTGGAGAAAAATGTAATCTGTGTGCTCGTGGCTATAATGGGTTTGCACCTTATTGCTACAAATGTGGAGAATGCTTTGACAATTGGGATATCATCGTAGGAAATTTGACAAGTACGTTCTGTTTTTCTCTTGAACATTGACGAAATTTTCTCAGAAAAATTATCCCAATATATATATATATATATATATATATATATATATATATATATATATATATATATATATATGTATAGTGGGATTGCTTAACATTAACTAAATGACTGAAAATGTTATCAATATCAGAAAAATTATCTTAGTTTATATATATATATATATATATATATATATATATATATAAATATATATATATATATATATATATATATAAATATATATATATATATATATATATAAATATATATATATATATATATATATATATATATAAATATATATATAATATATATATATATATATATATATATATATATATATATATATATATATATATATATATATATATATATATATATATATATATGAGTAGGGGAGATTCAAAACTCATTCGTTGCCACCTCCTCAGTGGTCCGCTCGTGACCCATGTTAAGGCTTAATTTGTGTGCCGAGTGAACCATACACAGGCATTTAATGGTCCCTGAGGAGGTGGCATGTAGACCACAAAACATGTAAGGCATTCATGACTAAAATTGTACAAAAGAAAAAGAAGTACTAATTTTTTATGTACGCCGTATATATATCAAACAAAGTGAATATACTTGATTGACCAGAAATATGTGGAATATAATATATATATATATATATATATATATATATATATATATATATATATATATATATATACTAGCTGAATAGCCGTGCTTCGACATGGCAGATAAGTATTTATTTTATTGCGTTAAATAATGTATCATCAAAATTAAAGCTACTATATAATTTTGTGCAGTTTAATATAGTACGGTTCCCGTATGTACAGGGCGTCCCAAAAATAATGGTCATCCGTTTGCCAGATGATTCTCCAATGTGAGTTCGGAAAAAATAACCCCCATATTAACCCCCGCAAAATTGACCTTGAAATGTTATTCAAGGTCAAATTTTTTTATTGCATATTTCGAAACTACAAGTAATGAGGATGAAAAAAGTCTACGGCACCATAGGTCAGAAATGACTCCTTATGGTCAAAATGGCCATTAACAGCGTATACGGGGGCCATTCCATTCCAATTGACAAATGCTGGCCGATTTTTTATTTTTTACATGTTCTACTAGCATTGCCTTACACAAAAAAAAAATCCTTAGAATTTATTTAGAAGCATCTTCTAGTATGAAAAATTACAAGTATATTGAAAAAAGAGCCTCTCAGCGGCATTAATAAGAGAACTATAAGTCATATTTTACAATTGACAGGAATGCCTTCATGAGGTTATCCTCGAAGCTTATCCAGAGCTCTTTGCCATAAGCTTTCAATCAATTGCTGAAATTACTCATTAAGGATTTCACAGGTCATGTATGAATTTCACGAACCAGCTTATCCCTCCCAGACTAGAGGATACTTGCCCGTGGGCAGATAAAAAAGTTTCTTCCTAAAAAAAAAAAAAAAAAAAAACAAAAAAAAAAAACAGATTATCACTCCAGCGCCCGTAGCAATTGGGCCTGATATCCAGCTTCAATATTTCGGACTTAATTCTTGTGGCAAGCTGCCAACCTTGCTTTCAAATTCCTCCTCACTCGACTAAGGACCTGGCGAGAATTTCTCATAATTCTTTCAAATGCCCATGTTATTGTCATCCATTTTGCTTGCTATGGAAGATGATGCTGGAAAACGAACTTTTGTCAGTCCACAATACCCGCTGGAGGAAGTGTGGAGGGTGTTCCAACTAGACAAGCACCCACCTTCAAAACAATGCTCTCTGCTCCTAATCCCGGGACTCAACTCCTGAACTTGCTGTAATCTGAAGGGAGACGTTCTTCCCAAAGGATCTGACGGACCGTCATCCTCGAGACTCCAGTAGTTTGGGCCAATCTTCTCAGCCCGTAGTAGGCCTGGATCGGGCGAGGGCAATTATTATATCCTTTAGTCTGGGGGGGGGGGACTCGAGGACTGGCTGGTTCATGAAATTCCTACTTGACCTGTGAAATCCCTAATGAGTACAGCGATTCAATGAAATCTTAAAGCAAAGAGCTCTTGATAAGCTTCGAGAATAACCTCATGAAGGCATTCCTGTCTATTGTAAAATGTGAGTTATGGTTCTTCAATGAATGGTGCTGAGAGGGCCGTTTTACAATACACTCAAAATTTTTTATACTGGAAGATGCTTTTTAAAAAATTCAAAGGAGGTATTTTTGCATTAGGCGTTGTTACTAGACACTTTAAAAAAATAAATGAGCAAAATCGGCCACCATTGGTCGATTGGAATGGAATGGCCCAAGTATACGCTGTTGATGGTCATTTTGACCCTAAGGAGTCATTTCTGACCTATGGTGCCGTTGACTTTTTTCTTCCTCTTGACTCGTAGATTCAAAATATGCAATTAAACAATTTGACCTTGAATAACATTTTAAGGTCAATTTTGCGGGGGTCAATATGGGGGTTATTTTTTCCGATCTCACATTGGAGAATACTCTGGCCAAAGGATGTCCCAAACCCTGTAGGGTGTCCCAAAAATAATGGTCATGTCAAAACAATTGATGAATAACTTATGGTACACCATAAGTTATTCATCAATTGATAAGTAATCGAAGTATAATGTTTCTTGACATTGGGGCGCTCCAGATCAGTGTCAACAAACTGATAACCTAGAGATAACCCATTATCTATAGGTTAGCAGTAACAGCAGTTTAACCAGTACAGGTTCAAATTCATACAGATAAATAATAAATGTACGTAAAATTTAAAAATGTATGTTTCCATAAATGTACGTAAAATTTAAAAATGTATGTTTCCAAGATGTCATTTGGAAACACCCTTTATGTTTGCGAGAATTACCAAGAAGTGCTCTGATTGGTGGGTGGGGAGGCTGTGCACCAAGGGGACATTCGGGATATTATTACCTCAGATAGAGCATCACCAGTTATAGCGTAAACTCTATTAGGGACAAAATCACAGTTTATTTCTAGTAATTCAAGGTCTGTTATCAATGTTGAAATGAAGTTCAAATAAAATAATATTAAGAAATAAATACAATACGGTAACAGCTGACCTGTTATCGTCCTAGCAACGCTTGCTACCTAGGCGTGTCTGCTCTCTAACCAACTAAAAATTCAAACCCTTCTAAAAATTTGAATATCCCCTCTAAAGAGAATGTCCAATGACACTGTCCATGCAAAATTTCAAAGTTTTCTGTCGAGTGATTTGGGCTGGACGATGATAGGTCAGTGAGTGAGTGAGTGGTATTTAGCAAAAATATAGTGTGTGTGTGTGTGTGTGTGTGTGTGTGTGTTTATGTGTATATATATATATATATATATATATATATATATATATATATATATATCCTGGGATTGCTTATAAATAACTAAATGGCTGACAATGACGTTCCTTCCTGGTTGGTGGTGTTGAACCAATTTTTTTGTCTAGTCTCACTCCCTGGAGTATTGTCATTAATTTGCAATACACCCTGTATAAATACAAATACAATTTTCCTGTAAATGCAAATATGTTCACAGGAAAAATTGTAATTATTCACAAAAACTGTGAATATTCACAAAGACTCAAGTGATTACAAAATAGAATCACATTGAAATATGTGAATTCAAATTTGTTGACATTATAATTTGTTAATAAATATTTATTCACAAAAAAATCACAAAATAAGTTATGAATTTCTTAACAATCCACAAGGACCCAGGGGGGGGGGGCAGATACTTTATATGATTCTATAGAATAGAACCCTGAATGCAACCCTCATCATGGGCGTATATAGAAAATAATTTCGGAGGGGGCTGGGAAAATTTCGGGGGGGGGGCGGCGGGGGCTGATACCATTTCCGGTATATGGAATACTGACAATTTAGATCTTGGAAGATTTTTAACCAACTTAAACGCTATTACACCCAAAATAGAATATGTTTTTTGAACTACATAATCTTATTTAATTTATTTTTAAGGGTTTTATGAAATTTTTACCAGTCAAATCAAAATTTCGGGGGGGGGGGTGTTGCAGCCCCTCCCCTTATATACGCCCATGACCTTCATATCACACTTGAAGATAAAATCTTTAGTTTTATAAGTTTATCCTCCAGTACCATAATGAGTTAAGTGGTCTACCACTGAGCTAACCAGTGAATAGAACATTTTATTGATGCTGCCTAAAAGAATGGAGGTACTAGCTTTACATCTGTATGAACTATCAAAAAGTCATCTAGGTTTCATATAAATAAAAAAATAAGTAATTATCTTGTTACATCCTGCAATGGCCCAGGTGGGCAGATACCGTGATTTATACTAAGCTCCATCCTGATTTTCCTGATTTGCAGTCACCCATTAATGGTGAGAGGGCCTAAGGACCAATTCCCACTCATGAAGGATGATACTAGAAGTTGAAATCTTTAGTTATATTATTTTATTTTATTTTATTTTTTTAACAGCACATCGACAAATCTGGGCCATTAGCGCCGCTTTAGTCATACACCAAAGTTTTGATTTGAAGTAATTAAGTGCATGAGTATAATGGTAGATCATTAGAGCTACCACCCCATACAAATTTTAGCCATTTTTTTTATGTATTCAATTTTTTAATCCATAAGTATTTGTATTATTTTTAAATATACACATATCCTTTTCTGTCCACTAATAGTGTTTAAAATTAATACTTTAGCCTACTTTGGTGGTAAGAGCAGTTTCCCCTTTAACAATAAATTAAGGTTTTGGTGTGGCAGGATTAGTTTTTTTCAGTGATTCGTTTGCTGAATAAATTCCCTATTCTGCCATGAATATTCGCCTGGCTTTAATAAGTATAGAAGCAGAGGAGCGGTTAAAATTTAAAAAAAAATTGAGATTGATCTGTTCACAAAATGCTGCTTCATTGCAATTATTACCCTGCTTATGAATTTTGCTAGCTTTTAATTTCTTTAAAATAAAAGTTAAATGCAATTTAAGGAAATATCTATTCTTATTCAGTGATGTTGATTGTTCACATTGTATCTTTTTAATCGGGTTAAAAGAAATGAAAATCATTGTAAAACATGACATGATTTTTTTTTATTCTGATTGTTTTTATAGATAAAACAGACAAAGTTATTGAAGAAGCTAGAAATATAAAAAGAAAAGGAACTCCTGGAGCATATAATTCTGCTTTTGATGACATGACTAAGAAGCTTGATGAAGTAACAAATGCTCTTAGTAATACAAAAGTTAATAAATTTGAACTGGACTCATTAAACAGCAGAGTAAATAGTTTTAGGTATTTTTTATTTCCCATTTTTTTCAAATTAATAATAAAATAATAAGTTTTTTATAAGATATGTCTTTTAGGAACACAGCACTTAGTGAATCTACTGACAAAGTAAACAGGCTTAGTAATGTAGTGCAAAATATATTATCAAACATGTCTATAGCAAGCCTATCCTTGACAACAGTTAGTGACAAAGCCAAGGCATTGCGTTCATCAGCATTAGGCCTCAATGATAATGCAACAAATCTTCAAGAGAAAGATTTAAAAGGTAAATAAATATATTATCTATTAAACTGACATGATCTCAGCATTCCATGAATCTGTTCAAAACATTTTGCTGTCGAATATATTTTATGCAAAACCACATTAATCCTAGCAGATTTTGTGTCAGATTATTATATCAATCACTGACTATCATTTTATATAGCAAAAATCACTGAATCTACTATGATGAGTGTCCTTATTTATACTTTTAGTGTTTTAGAAGGGTCGGCTTTTGGCTTCACTACACAGGTTTGGGGTTGTAACCTCTTTGGAGGTTGTTTACATTATGGACTCTGGGATTGAAATTATTTCACCGAGTAAATGTAATAAATATATATATTTCGTCTTTACTAATAAATAACATAACAAATAATAAAACTGATGCAAAAAAATAGATTACTTGGCAATCACTAAACTTCTAGCAATAAAAAAACAAATCTACTCTGCTTTGCATGCAAAACATTATATAGAAATAACAATAATAATAAATATAAAATCCTTAAAATGCATAACTGAAGTGAGTACTCACAATAATTATTGTTGGTGCACCATAAGTAATAATTATATTACCAGCAGGCCTGCATTTATTATGATCAACATTAAAGTGGCACACACTTTCACATCTCTAAACATTTATAAAAAAACTTCCTAGTCTTCCACAACTGACACCATGTTTTTTCATAAATCCTCTGACAAGTGCCAAAACTCAGAATCTCGGAGGCTGTCAAAAGAGGTAGGGAGGTAGGAGTTGCGATTATTTATCACTGAAGTAGTAGTGCCGCTACAGGACTCCCCCCCCCCAAATAATCGCGTTCAAGAAACTAATGTTTTGGTTTGATGGCTACCATGGGTTTCAGGAAAGCCAAAAAACAAATCTTGAAATATCTTATGAACTATTCATTCCTATGAAAATTTATAATGACAAACGTTTCTCTGTTTTAAGAAATAAATAGGTTGCCTTATTTCAAGATTTTACCTTTGACATAATTTTTAGATTTTTATCAAAATTAATTAAACCCTTTTTAGCATTAATTTGGGAGATTCTTTCTGCAAAATGAATACTAAGGCTGATTCCATCGAATTGGTATGCAGAAGACATACATTTTTATTAACATCTACTCTTACCAAAATAATTTTAGCCAGATGATATTTTGCAACTTGTCTTCAGGTGGACTAATATAATTTTATTGTTTGTAATATATTTACTCATCGAGTATCATAAGTAATAATTTAGTAATTATTTTGAATGCTTTTAGGTGCGTTAAATCTCACACGTGAAGCTGGTGAAAATTCTAAGAAAGTATACTTAATTGAAAAAAATACATCTGCATTACTGACTGAAGCAGATAGGCAGTGCAGACGGACAGAGAACTTTCTAAATAAAGACAATGATTCTTTCACATCTACAGAACTAAGAAATGAACAGGAACGGCAGAATTTGGAATTTACTATATCTCAACTTGAAAAAAAAATTCCTGATCTCAATGACAAGGTCAGGGAGCAGATCTATCATTGTTCTTGTTATTACAGAAACATATTATTTGAAAACATTTAAGTTCTTTTTGGTTTTATTTTTCCAAATCTGTAGCTCTCTGTTATACCTAGAAAAATTACTGAAATCCTAGTTTTATCTGTGTATAGCTTCATTATTATTATTAAACTAATTTAATTCTAAATATATGAGCAACTCATTTTGTCACTCGAGAGAAACAGTAATATTTCGAGGCTGTGATATTTATGTAACTCACAATCATTAATTCTTATATTTCCAGGGATTACAAAAATATTATTCACAATTACAGGAAAGTGACTCCAATAAATCCACTTTTTCAAATTAATTAAAAAAATAAAATGTTATGATTAATTATTCACAACTCTACTAGTTTCGAACTATTATTGCCTCACCAGGAGCTAAAATTAAAAATAATTCAAAGCCACAGTAAGCAAGGGAACCTTCAGCTCTCCAGGCCACGTCATGGTGTAGGTTGGTAGCTCCCACATTTCAGAGTAAAACATGGGTTTTCTGAAACATTGTCAACCAATGTTATATTTGGCTCCAAGGGTTTGGGTGTGTACGATTAGTGTAGCTGGGTTTTCAGTCTTCAGCCGCCTGGTCTATATTACCTCAAGAAGTTATCGGATGTCCTGTGACACCTTTTAAAGAATTTTGAGGTTTGATCTGGGCCAGATATCCCGATGCGGCTTTTTTATATCTGACTTGAAAAGTGTTGTCACAAGACCATAGAGCCATGGCAACATGTTTCCGGTTATGCCCAGATCCTTTCCATTCATGGGTATAGGAATAATCTCAGCTTTTAGGCCGGCATCCATTGCTCCCATTTTCCACGTTTCATTAATTGCACTGACTAAAACTTGTAACACAGTTTCAGCCTCTTTCTCTTAGATTCTTGACCATTTTAGAAAATATATATTCAGGTCCACAGTTTTTTCTCACTTTCAGAGTGTGGAATGTACAATTGAGTTCAGTAATGTTGAGAACTGTGTTCATGATTTCGTCTTCTTTTTCTGGGAGTGGCTGAACAGGCCCCTTTTCTTCTCGTGTTGGGGGAAGCTTTCTGGACATATTAAAAAGTCTTCCAGACGCTATTTGTCGGTCTCGCTTTAGCTTTTATAAAGTTGTTTTTATTTCAATAAGTGCAATTTTTATCTTTTTTTATCACTTTTTTTTTAGTTCTACCAATTCAATTGAATTGTAGAAGGTTTAGGGCCAAATAAACTCCTATTCCAATTCAGCATATCCAATTGAAAAACTTACTCGATCCAGATCTATACATTTTTTTAAATCTCCATAAGTGCAGTTTTTACTGATTTGTAGCCAATTTTAGAGGGTTTTTGCAATATACTCAACATTTTAGGGCATAGGCCTCAGAATTGGATTCAGAGTGGAATACATGGAGGTAGTTAGGTCTGTTCAAATGTACAGACCACTTCTTTTTGTATGTGTGCAGGTGTTATTGTACTTCAGTTTGTACAGACTTTAAATAAATATTATTATTTTTTTGTTGTAATTAATAAATATTTTTGTTTTAAAGATATGTGATAAAAGAGGAGATCCCTGTCATGATCTTTGTGGTGGTGCTGGTTGTGGAAGATGTGGTGGATTCTCCTGTGATCTAGGGGCTGTGGAGAAAGCAAATGCTGGTATTAATGTAATTTCAGATATAAAAAACAGAGTGACAAACCAATTAAAAGAAGCAGAGAAACTGTATCGTCAGGTACATAATCAGATATATCTTTATTTTTCAGTTTAGTAATCATTAAAGCAACATGGGGTCTCCCGTGGCCTAGTGGCTAGCGCATTGGATTCATAAGTGGGAGATGGTGGTTTTGATTCCCACTGGCAGCAGGAATTTTCTCATCCCACGGCTCGTTGGGAAAATTCCTCGCTGCACCCTGGATGTCGGCGCTATTGGCATAGACGTCAAAGCGCTGTAAAAAAAAAAAACACATAAAAATGCAGATTTCAATGTGATAGTTTAACAACAAAAAATATTTAAACTGTGACTAAAGGTATTATTGGTTTTAAAACAGTAATATTACATCATATTTAGCTCAATATATTTGATTTATTCATTTTTCCAGTAATTCTAAATGTGTCTCCTAAAGACAGTATATGCTAATGTACATATATATATATATATATATATGCTATATATATATATATAGCATTTCCAAGTCTATTTGAACCTTTTCCAGGTCAACTGTAACCTTTTACAAATCAAATGTCACCCTTTCCAATTCAAATGTAACCCTTTCCAAATCAGATGAAACCCTTTCCAAAACAAATGTAATGCTTTACAACTAAATTGTCACCCTTTTTATTAGCGCGGTTCCTCCCTCCCCCATTGGGAGGAACCCCACTTATAAGGTTGATCTCATGAAGCAATCCAGAAGTGCCGACTAGAAAATTTTGCGTTTCAGAACCCCTAGAAACCGAAAATGATGGTGGTTCAAATTTGTGTATATATATATATATATATATATATATATATATATATATACATATATTTGTCTGTTCGCTCATTTCTGGCTTTCCTAATGGCCCGATTTTGATGAAATTTGGTACAAAAATCCGTCGTCCAATTTGAAAGTTCATTAACCAGCAAAATCCGCCCACTGGAAGATGGCGTTTGGGGCAAAATTTGCGCAAAAAAAATCGTAATGCTTACGTTTTTGAGTTCATATGCTTGTAAGTACGCGTTTTATAGGCTTCTTGGGCTAGGAAAATGAATGAAACCATTTTCAAGGCGATAGCTTTAACTGTTTTCGAGAAAATTGGAAAAATAGTTTTTGAATACCGTTTTTGGTTTGGGTACTTAGAATCATGGGATTCAGTTGAAACATTTTCTGCATGTTCTACTTTCATTAAAACTAATATGTTGAAATTTTCGTTACGTTTGGAGTTAAGGAAGGGTTAAAATAAAATATTTTATTAACAGACATAAAAAGTTTTGTTAACTTTGTATACTTTCCTTAATAGCTCGAAAAAGGTTAATAATCTTGGGAAACGGAAGAATACCATTAGAAAGCTTACTAAGTGCTCTACAAAACCTAAATGTCTGTGCGTCGTTTAAAAAAACAAAAACAAAAAAAAACATTTTTTTTTAAAGACGCACAGACATTTAGGTCACTACTAGCGAGATCGATTTTTTTTTTCATAAAAATATTTTCATAATTTATCCCGTTGAGTTTTGAGGCCCTCAATTCGCCCATTCCCCATTACGGTCAATTTGCAAAAAATTTCAAGGGTGACAATTGAAATGGAAACGGTTACAATTGAAATAAAAAGGGTGACAATTGAGTTGTAAAGCGTTACATTTGTTTTGGAAAGGGTTTCAACTGATTTGGAAAGGGTTACATTTGAATTGGAAAGGGTGAGTTTTCTCAGCGAGCCATGAGATGAGAAAATTCCTGCCACCAGTGGGGATTGAACCCACCATCTCCCGCTTATGAATGTAAGGCGCTAACCACTAGACTACGGGAGACCCCATATATATATTCTCATTTCAGAAATGGCTTTTAAGTTAAAATAAGTAGTGACCAAAATCTCAACAATTCTTTATATATAGGCAGAAGGTCACTATATAAAATTCAAAATTAACATAATAGTCAATTCATTAAGATAGCTCTACATGTTTCGCATCATATGATACCACTTCAAGAGCCTAAACATCGGCAAACCTTCCACTACAATGGCCATGTCTCAACTGAAGACTATCTACATAGCAACAATCAGCTGTTTATAGTCAGCTGTTTAAAAAGTTGATAGAGTCAAAAACATATAATTCGATTACCCAGAGAAAGTTTGGTCACTGAATTAAAAAAAAAATTAATTAAATACAGTAATTAATTGTAAAAGGATAAAAAGATTTATTCATTGTCCAATAAATTAAAAAATATATTATTTAAATATTTTATTTCAGTTTTCTTATTCACTACTTTTTTCCTATATTTTTTTTTGTACGATGTATCAATTTTCTTGTATTTTTTGTTTCATTAAATTTCTTTTGTTATCTATGCTCTTTATATTCTCAAGGTCAATCATATGTCTCTTTTGTATAGCATGGTTAGCAAGAGCCGTTTTATTATCTTCTTCATGGATATTTTTACATGTTGTTTTATTCATTTGGGGGCGAGGTTAGCTCAGTGGTAGAGCACTGGACTAATAAGCTGGAGGACCTGAGTTCAAATCCCAAGCAAGCACTAAAGATTTTTTCTTCTAGTGTCTTCGTTCATTGGTTGAATTCGGCCTCCCTGACCATCCCTAGGCCAACCCAGCCTTTAATTAATTTAATAACGGGTACCTTGGGGTCTCCCGTGGTCTAATGGCTAGCGCCTTGGATTCATAAGCGGGAGATGGTGGGTTCGATTCCCAACCTCCGGCAGGAATTTTATCATCCCATGGCTCGCTGGTAAAATTCCTCGCTGCACCCTGGATGTCGGCGCTAATGACCTAGATGTAGATGCGCCGTAAAAAAAAAAAAAAAAAAAAAAAAAAAAAAAAAAAAAAAAAAAATAACGGGTACCTTGGGTGCTAATGACTCTAGCAGTCAAAGCAGCCAAGGGGAAAATCAGGAGGCCAGAGCATATTACTGACCACACTATCTCCCTAGTGTGCCGTATGGTCATGAACCAGATATCTCTATAGTATCTGCCCCTCAGGGCCCTCGTGGCCTGTTACAGGACTGATTTTTTTTTTTTTTTTTTTTTTTTTTTTTTTTTTTTTTTTTTTTTTTATATATTTCCTTGGCAATTTCGATGATTCTCCAATATCAAATTTGTTGCAGTCCCTACAATTAATCTTATATCTATTAATCTCTTTTTCAGATATTTTGTCTTTTATTCTTGTAAAACTGTTTTTTATTTTATAATTATACCTCCATGTCAGCTTTCTCATGTCTTTACATACACTTTTTATCTTGTTAGAAATTACCGGATTATAATTAAATGAGTAAACAGTTTCACCATCTGTTGTCATTACCTTGCATTTGTCATATTTTTAAATGCCTGTTGCTTAAAAATGTGGCCGTTATAGTGTTTTTTATAATTATTCAAAACTTTGGCGTTAAAATATGGGTGGCATGGTTATGAATTCTTTGCTGGAAGAAATTATTAAGGAATAAGATAAACACATACAATTTCTGTAAAAGTATGTTGACGTCTTATTGCGTTGTGTATTCATCAAGATGATAACAGAAAATTATTTTCAATTTTTAATAGTAAAAGTAGCTTGGGCTTTATGAAAGAAATAGAATTAGACAATACAATTTTATTTCTTGATGTTGAAATAATAAGGACGACAGAAAACACTCACTCTTGAATTTAAATGGCAACAAAAAGAGACATTTGCGGGTAGAATGATTAATTTTTATTCATGTCATCTCTTAACATTTAAAAAGAACCTCCTTTACAATAGAACATTAACTGCACTCCTGAGAACAAGCCCAAAATATTTTCCAGAAATTAAAAACAAATTGAAGTCTATTTTCCGGAAAAATTGCTATCCTGATTTCTTAATAGATATAGAAATTAACCCTTTCTGGACGGTGGGCTTCTCCAGCAGCATGTACAAAGCCGTGACTGGCTGACGGTGGGCTTCTCTAGCAGCCTGCACAAAGCCGTGACTGGCTGACAGTGGGCTTCTCCCACCAGCAGCCAGCTCACTCTATATCGTATATGGATGGCCGCTTCTTTTCTTTTGTTGTATTTGGTTTTATAAGTTTGTATTTTTGTATAAATCGGTATTTGTTGTATTTTAAAAAGAGCAAATCAGCGTCGTTGCGATGTTCAAAAATTAAATTAAAAAAAAAATGAGGACAGCGGGCTTCGCTAGTTCTTTTAGAATATACACTCAGTGTCAAAATGTTAGACATACTATGAAAAATATTATTTTTGACTTTTCATTTGAATAGATCAACAAACAAATACGAATTAAATTATTTTTAACTTATCTTAAACTTATCTGGCAATGCCATTTAGTATTATAACCCTTTACAAAATATATATTAAATAAAAATGCTTAAAAACGGATTCAAGGTGTGTCAAAATGATAGACACACTGGAAGAAAAAATAATAAAAGAGGAATTTAAAATTCTTTGGCTTTTCCACCACCTTTTATTCCTTCAAAAATTCAATTTGGAATTTAAATAATTTTTTAATGTTTCTTGAGGTTTGTCGTCCCAGGAAGCTAATTTTCACTTTTTAGCTCATCGATTGTTGAATATTGTCTTGACTTCCTATATACTCTTCTTGTGAGAATTCCCGAGGCATTTTTAATATTATTAAGGTCTGGAAAAATAGGTGGCCAACCTAGTTTGTCTATATTCTTTCAGATAAACCATTCCTTAATAATTCTTACCGAATGGATTGGATCATTGTCTTGCTGAAATGCAACTGAACCTTCTCATTGAAAGTGTTTTTTTTTGTTCTTCTAATAAGTTTTGATACTCATGTGAATATATTCTCTTAGAAAGAAACACCAAGTAGTGTTTCTTCTTGAACCTAATATTTGCCCGAACCATAACATTTTCTCCACTCACTTGCCGCCGGGGTATTATAAGTTCTACTTTTCTTTAATCATGAAAATGAAATGGAAAATCATCAAGTCCATCCAAATCAAATGTTTTCTCATCAGAAAAAATAACTTTCCTCCATTAATTGGTCCTCAAGATTACGCTTTCTGCAAAAGCCATTTTATGATGTAAGAGGTTTTCGCGTTACTTGTTTTCTCATTATGTTTTTTCATCTTTCCAGTAATCCATGCACATTCCTAGACTTGGTGTGAACACTGGCTTCTTATGCAATTGCTTTGGGTGTTTTGCATGAGTGGGATGCGATTCTTAGATCAATTGTTTCTGCCTCATTGATAGAGTTGGTGGTCTTCCAGTTCAGCAATGGGTACCGTATGGCTCTCCGAACGGAATTCAGGGGGCTAGATTTGATAAACTTTGTTTTATGTGACTTGGAATCTCCCTAGAACCCATCTCATCCTTGTTTAGCCAAGAAATTAAACAGCGCTCTTCTCGAGACAACCACTTCTTTTTTCTTATTCTTTAACTGGAAAATTCACAGCTGTTGTCATTGAAATTGACCACAGGAGAAATGGAAAATGTCAAATCTTAATGCTTTTTAAGGGATAAGGTCTAAAAATGCCTTATCAACCATTAGAAAATTAAAGGACTGTAAATAACAACAAGTGTGTCTATCATTTTGACGCACCAAAATAAAGAAATTATCAGTTATTTATTTACCTCTTGATAAATCACAGAGGTAAAGTATCAATTACATTTTTTTACTATTATATACATTTGAAATAACTTATAAAATAAGATTGAACCACAATTTGAAAAAAATTATATTCAATTGGTGTGTCTATCATTTTGACACTGAGTGTAAGTCAGATTTCTTAGTAGACGTGTTTGAGACTTCTCAGAAGATGAAAAATTGTGGCCCAGTCCTTCCTCAGGTCCAGGAAGTAATATTGAGAAGCATTCTTGGATTTCAATGAAGACGGTAGGCTTTTTTCGAAGCGTAAGCAATGTAATTTGCTGAGGAGGCATCACAGTTTCCTGGGATCTAAGTTTTCTTTCAGTAGTAAAAAGGTGTTACATGGAAAGGGTTCTACACTAATTAAAGAATATGTATATTACTAACACGAGAACAAAAATCTTTAAAAAAGTCCAATTCGCAGGAACTGCATCATCTTAGCGCGGTTCCATTCTTATCCGAAGTGCGATTAGTAAAGGAATAGTAGCAGCTATCGGTAGGTTTT
Source organism: Gonocerus acuteangulatus (assembly GCA_946811695.1). Lineage (NCBI taxonomy): Eukaryota > Metazoa > Arthropoda > Insecta > Hemiptera > Coreidae > Gonocerus > Gonocerus acuteangulatus. The sequence goes on from OX328132.1 coordinate 57,670,700, forward strand.
GATCTTTCGTTAAAAATATAAAATAAAATCTCAAAGAGAAGGAAGCTTAAAGCGCCACATATGGAAACTGACAGTTTTCTAAGCGGATGGGACTCTCCCGTCATCGCGACGCTCACTCTAAGAAAACTCTATTACCAATATGATTCTTATTTTCTCAGCTTTAATGAAATACTCATTCCACCGTTAGATAAACTTAAAAAACAAGAGTGAGGTAAACAGTGACAAAAACCCGTTTAAAATAACAAAACTAACACTTTCGTAGTTTTAAGCACTTACTTCTCCGACTGATATTGCCCCATCGAAATTTGCTTCAGAATCTTTTTTGTAGAGAATTTAGTAAGCTTTTGAATGGTTATATCGTACTTCCCACGATTTCTTAACTGTTTTGAAGATATTAAGGGGGGGGTTGGGGTCTCCCGTGGTCTAATGGCTAGCGCCTTGGATTCATAAGCGGGAGATGGAGAAAAAAAAAAAAAAAAAAAGAAAAAAAAAGAAAAAAAAAAAAAAAAAATTAAGGGGGGGGGGCGAAATGGTGCTAATACCTACCGATAGCTGCTATATTCCTTCACTAATCGCACTCGAGATAAGAACGGAACCGCGCTAAGATGATGCAGTTCCTGCGGGTTGGACTCTTTTTGTCAGACAAATTAATGTATTATGTTTATATTATAATATAAATATTATATTTATAAGAAGAGCAAGTCACTTTAATTGCGGTGTAAAATATTGTTGCTAGCTAAATCTAACTATTATATAAGCTCATAAGGAAACAATGGTGCTAATGGCTCAGATTTCGATGCACCATAAAAGAAATAAAAAAATAAGGACAACATACGAAGATTCCGAACCATTTCATGTCTGTTAATAAAATATTTTATTCTAATCCCAATAACGCTACACTTATACACAAATAAATTTTTTTTAGGTATCTATTTAATACGAATAAAATAAGGTTATAATGAGCGATCCGCTGTGGCATACACCAAGTACTACCACCGTGTGGAGTGCAACTAGTATAGACCGGTACGTCAGTACCACTGTGGTATGTAAAGAGCGGCTGTTCTGATACTGGCAAAAATTAGAAATCCTACATTCCTAAAGTTGTTTGGAGGCTTATCTTTATGACTCTAGAAAGGGACTTACAGATGACGAGGGTACACTGAGAGGTATCTGGGGACAGGGAAAATGCCCCCCCCCCTAAGCCTCCTAGCTCCTCACCTTCGAATTCCTATGATTTTGTTAAATGAATTTAAACAAAAAAATTAATAAATAGATAAAAACTGCTGAAAATAGGGAATACCAAAAACAATTCTAAAGAACGAAATCAACACCAGTACAGTAATCTAGATATTCATAGGGCATCTTCGAATTCCAAGATGCCGTTGAAACAAAATATTGTTTCTATTTATACGTATCCTGTTTTATTGACTAATACATTTGACTACTATAAGCAATCACAAAAATAACGAGCAGTGAAAAACACTGTAGGAAACACACAAAAAGATTCGTTCAAATAAACGAAATTACCTATGTTTTAAGCACTTATTTCTCCAAATATGACCATCCCATCGCAAATGTCTTCAGAACATTTTTTGTAGAGAATTTAGTAACCTTTCGAATGGTAATCTTTTGCTTGCCAAGATTCCGAACCGTTTACGTGATATTAATCAAAATATACGAAGTTCCCAAAACTTTTCATGACTAAAAATGAAATATTTTATTTTAATCCTTCCTCTACTCCAAACGTAACCAAATTTTCAACATATTAGTTTTGATAAAATTCAAACATGCAGAAAATGTTTCAACTGAATCCCATGATTCTAAGTACCAAAATCAAAGACAAAAAGAACAGTTCGAATAAGCGAAATCAATTACTTTAAAGTTTTAAGCACTTATTTCTCCGATTGACATCGCCTAATCAAAACATTCATTAGTACCTTTTTTGTAGAGCACTTAGTAAGCTTTCTAATGGTATACTTCCGTTTCCCAAGATTCTCAACCTTTTTCGAGATATTAAGGAAAGTAAACAAAGTTACCAAAACGTTTTATGTCTGTTAATAAAATATTTTATTCTAACCCTTCCTTAACTCCAAAAGTAACCAAAAGTTTAACATGTTAGTTTTGATGAAATTCAAACATGCAAAAACTATTTCAACTAAATCCCATGATTCTAAGTACCCAAACCAAAAACGGTATTCAAAAACTATTTTTCCAATTTTCTCGAAAACGGTTAAAGCTATCGCCTTGAAAATGGTTTCATTCGTTTTCCTAGCCCAAGAAGCCTATAAAACGAGTACTTACAAGCTTATGAACTCAAAAACGTAAGCGTTACGATTTTTTTTTGCGCGAATTTCGCCCTAAACGCCATCTTCCAGTGGGCGGATTCTGGTGGTTAACGAACTTGACCTTTCAAATTGGACGACGGATTTTTGTACCAAATTTCATCACAATCGGACCATTAGGGAAGCCAGAAATGAGCGAACAGACAAATATATATATATATATATATATATATATATATATATATAGAAATAAATAAATATATACATATATATATATATATATATATATATATATATATATATATATATATATATATATATACAAATTTGAACCACCGTTATTTTCGGTCTCTAGGGGTTCTGAAACGCGAAATTTTCAAGTCGGCACTTCCGGATTGTTTCATTGTATCAACCCTATAAGCGGGGTTCCTCCCTATGGGGGAGGGAGGAACCGCGCTAAAAGTGAAGTCAATATGCCTCCCATCAACTCCCATTGGACACTTCAGCTTCTATAAACAGTCTACAGACGGGGATAGTAGAAGGACTGATAAAATAGCTCATAGCAGCCAAGGGCAGAAGAAGATGAACTGATATATCAGTCAGTAGCACTCGGAGCACTGCTCCCTCCAGACTGAAATATCAGCTACTAGCACTCCCGGCACTGCGACCACCAGTCTGATATATCAGTTCATAGCAGTGTAGGGATTAAAGCACGGAACAAGTTTTCCAGTTCATTGTTTCCAAAAAAAAAAGCCAGGTTTAGGTTGGAAACGGTCATACATTGGGGATGGGTTAGGGATTTCTAAAAGAATCAGTCCAGTCAACGAATGCTTAAAAACAGCTATAGCTGGAAATTTTTCGGAACACAATTTTTGACTTCGTAACTTTGTTTGGGCTGGATAGGAGGTGAACATATCAAAAGTCCTCGTCCCTAGCCTTTGTGCCGGGGGAGGGGGGGGGGTTTAGAAGGCCCCATTTTTCGGGTTTTCACTTATATCTCGAAAACCCTGCGTCCTAGCGACATGACTATTCTATAACAATCATCTATCATTCATCCATATACAGTTTCCTTTTGAAACCACTTAACCCTACGTTATTATTTTGTGTCCTAAGAATTTCAACATCAAGGAAAGCTATTTTGTTGTTCATTTCTAATTCTTTCATAAATTCTAGGTTATTTTTATTATTAAAACTCTCTGCTGCAACCCCCCCCCCCCCGAAATCGGTAAAAATATGTCATAAAAACCTTAAAAATAAATTAAATAAGATCACTTAGTTCAGAAAAAAATCATTTGTTTTTGGTCTAATAGTGTTTTAATAGGCTAACTATTCCAGGTTCTAGATTTTTAGTATTACCCCTCCCCCCAAATGCTCTCAGCCCCCTAAAATTATTTTCTACTTATGCCCATAATCACAGCCCCCATGGTGCTAATGACCCTGGTAGTCAGAGCACCTGTATTTAAAAAAAAATCACAGTTTCCAATGATGAAAATATCCGAAGATTGTATGTCAAGAAGCTGTGAAAATACTAGGATTTGGCCCAAGAGCTGAAATAATTGAATAAATTAGATTCCTTAAGGATGCCAGCCTCATTTTCTTGACCTTTGAGCTCATTGCAAAATCTGCTATTGCCACAACTGCCTGCCTGAAACACTTGGAGGAACTTATTAAAAACACCCAACAAGTGGTAGTGCTTCCTACTGCCAGAGTAATCTGGACATTTTCTAACAAATGCCCATGAAAAAATAAAATAAAATATAAAAACCATTAATAAGTAAAAAACATTTATCCCAGAAGCCTGAGGAGAGAACCCTCCCATAAATAACGCAGGCACAAAAAAAAAACTCGTTAATAACACAGGCACGCACAAAAAGTTGGTATTTTCCAAAGACTCCATACATATATTCTTATGTATTTCGAAACGCTGAATTAATCGTCTGTAACAATTAATCTACAGACAAAATACTTTTTTTTTTTAAATAGACATATTTGTCCTTGAAATGAACTTGATTTTCCACTGATGGGGTGAAACAGACGTCGGATGCGACTTCAGTGACCCTCAAAACCATGAAAGTTCTAGTTATTTCTTTTTATGAATGACTCCATATGAAATTTGACCTTCAACTGCCTTTATGCGAGGCCTTTGTGGGGTTGGCCAACCCATCCAAGTAAGACCAAACGACCATCAAGAAAGGTCAAACCAAAATAATAACTGTTTCTATTTTAATCTTTCCAAATTAGACTAGGGATAAGAACGGAACCGCGCTTTTATGATGCAGTTCCTATTCATATTTTATAATATTATATAATATGTATTTTTAAGAGAAAGCCCCACGTTGGCTTGCCATTAAATGTAAACATATTTTATAATGAGATCAAATTATTAGGCCACACGTTGGTTCTCCATTTAATGATATGATTCTTTCTGTTAATATTGTATAATAAAATCTTATATAAATTATTTATATTTAAATTTTTAATTTTAATTGCCATGGCTGCTAAATATATAATTATGAGTACTCTTATCTTAAAAGGTTCTAAAGAAAATGAAAAACGAATATCCTAAACCCTCCTGACAAATAATAAATAAATATGAATTCAAATGTATCATAAGACAAATCAATCAATTAACACTCACTTATACAGGAAAATAATTCTTACCTCAATTGTTGGAGACAGCATTTCAATAGATTCCAAAATTCTTCACTTCTGGGTTCAAACAACACAGCAATTCTTCTTTCTTTAAAACAAACAAACTATTTGCAACTATAAACACTGATCGCATTGGTCGACACTATATACTTTGATAAAAGGAATGAAATCATATATAAAAATCGAAGTTAGCATAAGACTTCACAATCCACAAGCCTCAGTTCCCGACGGCTGCAGAACGAATGGAGAAGACTGGGAAGACCGAAGAGAGAGATCTGAAAGAGGCTGAAGACCGAGACAAGACTGAAGACTGGACTAGACTGAGCATTTTAGTGGGAGAAGTTGGACGTCCGCGTTCCTAAACCTTCTGGATCAAGCGTCTGTGCATTTTCTCAAGATAATGGGTTGAGTCAGAAAAAATTACCGTTTTCTATGTGTTTGAACTTTGCATCGTAATTCCTCTCTTATTTACATTTGGGAGCTAAGAATTGTGATAAGAAGTTCATGTTTGATCTCTTGTGAATCATTTGGTAACCAGGATGCTCTCTATCCGGGCTCAGTTCTTCTATAGTTCCCCTTTGTTCACAATGACACTACAGTACGGAATTATCATAATTTTGCTTTATTTTTGGAAACGCAAGTTTTCAGCAACTGAAGGCATTTGTTTAGTGGTTGAATTTGAGGATGAAGACTCTTTGAATGAGAAGTTGGTTCCAAAAATTTAATAAACGTGATTTGAGCCTTGAAAAGAAATCTGTGTCAGGGTGTATTTCAGTAGTCAACCAGAATGCTCTGCGCACTGCTATTGAAGCCGATCCTACAAAAAGCTATTCTAAGAGGTTATATTCAGTACAACTGCTGAGAATTTACGATTTTTTGGTTCAGCGGTATCCAGGTTTAGTCAACAGAAAGCAAGTCTTGTTCCAACAAGATAATGCCAGACCCCACACCTCTTGCCTTACAAGCCAAAAACTGCCCGATTTGGATGGAATCGAGCTTCTTCCTCACCCAGCATATAGCCCAGACCTAGCACGATCAGACTAGCACCTTTTCAGATCAATTGCCCATTTCCTTCAAGGAAAAACATTCAACAACTTGAATGAAGTTGAAAATGTTGTTCGTGAGTTCTTCGATTCGAAACCCAAAGAGTGGTACCATCAAGGATTTCAACAGCTGGCTTCCAGAAGGCCACAAACCATAGAACACAATGGTATATATCTTGATTATTAAAAAACTTGGAAGTAGAAGAAAAATAAACTTTGATTTTTACCAGTCATTTTTTTTTTACTCACCCCATTAATTATTATTATCCTGTAAACAAAAGCTTTTAATTCATTGATTGTACAAATGAACATTTATTTCAGAACTATGTATGTCAGTTTGGATTAGAATTATATGAATGAAAATCTATTTATATTTATTTATTCCAGGAAACTCAAAACCATGCCTTATACAACATACATTACAATATAGATTATAATGATATATATTTTTAATTTAAGAGATATATTATGCTAAAAAAATTATATATTTATATATGAACCTGTAAATATTTAGATTTCCAGTGCCAAGTCTGCAACTGATGCTGCTAAGGACTCTGTTGAAAGGGCACACTCTGCTGCAGAAGATGTTAAAAATCAGTATGAGCGAATTGTTTTAATGCTTTCTGAAATGAACAAGAAGTTTGACACATTCATAGCAACTCCAGGAGCAACACCTGCTGAAATAAGGCAGCTGGCAAATGAAGTCAGTATTTGTTATTATAAAATTAATACTTTCATTAACCCATGTGAGCAGATATATCAGCTCATTGGAAGTAGTGGCCTAGCGACTGTGAGCGGATATATCAGCTTGGACTTGTTGATTTTTCATCTTTCATCTTTATTCCTTGAGATTTCAGTGCACATTCTTCAGTATTGTTCCTTGCCACTACTTTTCGTATAAATGCACTTTTTATTGGAGGCCATAAGCCGGATTCCTCCCTACAGAGGGAAGGATGAAACGTTCTAATGTACAAAGAAAAATTCTGAAGGACTTGATCTCAGCTTTTATAAATATGTACAAATGCAAATATTGTGTTGTTCAGGATTTAAAATTAATCTACTTTATGATTCTGCCAATTCTCATTTCAAATAATATGGATATGAAGGCTCAGCATTATTAAATTTATCGGATTTTTTATTAAAAAAAAAAAAAAAAAAAAAAAAAAAAAGACTTTATTGTATCAACATTTGTTCAATTAAAACCTCACAGACACTTAATTTGAATTTTACAGAAAAAAATACTATTTTTGCATGATGGACCGCATTTCACAAAAAATGGTGATAAAAAAAATGCATTTAAATCATGTATCCCTTATACTTAAACCACCTAAGTAAACCCATAAAAATGAAAAAATAAATCGAATTGTAAGGCTCATTATTTTGAGCTTTACAATTTGATTAATAATGACTGATAAAAGTGCAGTTTGTACCATTTGTATGTTATTTTTAAACCATTTAACCATTTAGATGCTCAGCGGGTCAAGCCTGTCTTTGAGTGTGGCTGTCTTCTCCAGCCCACCTAACCTCCTGAAAGTGGTATTCTCAATGCTCAGCTGCTTACACCTCTTCATTGTTTTCCAAGTTTTACTTAATGTTTTACAAATTTTGCTATCCAGTATTTATGAAATGAAGGTGTTGTAAAAAGAAAAATACTAAAAAAAATAAAACAAGGAATAGTATATTCAGTAACATACATCAAACACAGCCTATCAGTACTAAAAGTAGCCACTAGTTTTCTTATCTCTCAAGAGATATCTCCCTATTGAGCCATTATTATGGCCTACCGCGTTTAGATGTAAAACGAGAAAAACCGAGAGAGTGGCTTCACGTACCTGGAGCATGGAAAACTAGAGCCACTATAATGGCTCAGGATACTACAGAACAGTTGAGCTCAAGGAACTATAGTGGCTCCATATACCTACAGGGTTAATATGATTTTCCTAAACATAGGGGCCGAAAGGGGTTGAAATGTCAAACAATAGGCATATTCTGAAAGCTGAGATCAAGCTCACCATCTTTTAGCTTTGGCATTATTCTCTCAGATCAACTGTTTGCCCACAAAAAATGTTTAAGCCACCTTAAAGGGGACACTCTGTATATGGAATGTTCTAATCTTGTATTAGTTCTATATTTAAAAGACATTATAAATATTAGGACAGATAAGTTTACACAATTTGAACTTTTAACATGAGAATTTCCTTTTACTTTGTAATCTTCTTATGTAAATTTAATTTTTTAATATCCTAATTTCAAAAACACTCCTTATTTTATTTAGGCTCTGAATTTAAATATTCAATTGAAACCTCAACAAATCAAGGAATTGGCTGATCGAATAAATGAAACAGTGGCATCACTTACAAATATAAACTCAATTCTTGAAGAAACTAAGCACAATCAAACTAAAGCAAATACACTAAAACAAAAATCAGATGAAGCAAAGTAAGCCTTTTTTCCCCTATTTATGATTTATGAGCATTATTACTAACTACAAATGATAATTTATTTATTTAAAATGTTTGTTTCCTTATTATGATGTACTTTTCTTTTCTTTTTTTCTTTTTTTTTTTTACGGCGCATCGACAATTCTTGGCCATTAGCGCCGACATCCAGGGTGCAGCGAGGAATTTTCTCAGCGAGTTCTGAGATGAGAAAATTTCTGGCGTGGGGATCGAACCCACCATCTCCCGCTTATGAATCTAGCGCACTAGCCACTAGACCACGGGAGACCCTATTATGATGTACTGAATTGAAATAAAGGGGATATTTAATAATCATTCATGTATATATATATATATATATATATATATATATATATATATATATATATACACACACACACACATACACACACACATGTATTCCTGCAAAATATAACATTAAAAAAGTCACTTAGTTATGCAGGAGCTGCATAACTAAGTACTTTCCGCAGAATTTGTGTCATGTCGAGTTCATTCCTTAATAATTTGCTTAAAAAAAACGTATATAAATAAAATAAAAACATTAATAGTTCTGCTCTTTTAAATTTGTAATGAGCAAATGTTTCAATTTTTAATTTTGTAATTAATGTCCTTCCAGAGTTTTGTGTACGCAGGGAAGTACACTACTTAATAAATTCACAAAAACTCCCCTTTTTCATCTATTGATCTTGATGAATAATAAAAGAAACGGGATACAGCAATAAAACAGGAACAGGATACAGCACTTCCTAGTACAGTGGCGTAAATCAGAACACTACCCCACATGGTGGGGCAGAATAAACTATCTGATTTGACGGGTGAATTGAAAAAAAACCAACCAAGATAATTAAAAGCTGTTTTTATTTCTGGGAACTACATTCAATGCCATTTTATTTTAATTAGGTTTTGAAAATGATTTCATCCAGGTGACAACCTTGGCAAGTGATGCACATAGTGAGTCGTTCAAAAAAGTTTTCATAAACTCTTCTTATTCCATTATTTGAGCGATGATATCTGAAACTGTTCTAGCAGAATTTGGCGTGAACAGCGGGTGGTATGAGCCATGGAACCATTCTGTTGAAACTAAAAGTCTTCTGTGTCATATTCCCTACCTTACGCTTCCATTTTGGGGAGTGAAAAGTTCTCCAGCATCTCACAATAGCAATTCATAGTAACAGTTGAACTTCAATCTTCAAAAAAGTAATAAAGCCTATAGATGACACAGCACCCCAAACTGTCAATTTGGGGCTATGCAGAGATCTTTGGTGAAGTTCACGAGGGTTTTCAGTCACCCAGTAACAAAACATTTTTCTTATTTACTGAGCCGGAGAGGTGAAAATGCGCTTCATCACTAGACCAGAGAATAGTGTCAGGTTACAGAGAGGCTAAGATTGCATTGCAAGCATATGTTTCACCCAGTCTTCTAGACTAAGTTCTTGAACAATCATCAACTTGTAGGGGAATAAGTGAAGGTCACAGTGTAAAATTCGCCTTACCGTTCTGGGCGATATTCCAAGAGCTCACGCTCTATATTCAGCTGTCCTCACGCTTTTAGGTTGGCCAGCTGGTTTTCTAGGAAGTGGATTACTACACTAGTAATCCATTTCCTAATGGTTTTAGGATCAGGAATACTGACATGACGAGTCAAACCACCTATGAAATTCCCTCTGCATCGCCACCATACTATCATTGTTTTTAAAATACATTTCTATGACAAAGCCTTGATGCTCTCCAGACCAAGGCACGGTGGCTACTAAAAATAGTGTTGTTTCCATCAGCTAACACAGCTACATTCATTCCTCTACTTTACTTGCGCAATAATTAGTGATTTTTTGTTAGGGAGTCCATTTTCAAGAGAATTCAATAATTTTGCAACCAATAGAAAGAACAGTTGTTGAAGAATAATGTTGACTAACCCGATCAACTATGCAACTCTGTTAATAATATCTGCAGCCATTTGAGTATGAAAAATCCTCGAGTCTCAACTCACGTTACTCTCTTCCCTTAGTCAATTTGTTAAGATATTAAAAATATTTCTTAAGTTTTTTTTGTAATGCATGGATTTGTAGCGGTTATCAGATAACCCCCAAAAAAAACACATGTTTTAAAAAAATAAATAAAACATTATTAAGTGTTCTCTCGCAATTGAAAACTGCAATTCATTCTTGTAAGTTGTAAATCCTATACACTTAACATTGGTGACCCCTGATATTGAACAATACTTCTGATTTCACTTCTCGCCGTTCGTCATGTCCAAAAAAAAACTCATCTACGTCCGATACAGATCTCCATGAAACCCAGCCTGAGGTTAGTTTCTACCAAGGGCCGAGTTCAAGACTACCGACATTCTGGAAACAGAACCCGACTTTATGGTTCGCGACGATCGAGGCTGTATTTGCGACATCCCGCGTAACATCGAGTCTAAAAAAATTCCAGCTCGTCATACCGAATCTCGATCTGGATGTTCTCAGCCAAGTCTCAGATATCGTCCTCCAACCGACTGAGCAACCATACGAGGACCTTAAAGCTAGGCTCATCAACACGTTCGGAGAATCCGAAACACGTAGAATTAGCAAGCTGTTAGAAGAAATGCCACTCGGAGACCAGACTCCTTCACAGCTCCTCAGAAAAATACAACAATTAGCTGGCTCCGATGTATCAAACGGATTTATTAGCACCCTGTGGATGAAGAATTTACCCCCACGAATTCGTCCCATCCTCATTTCCACAGGCCACACTGACATCCAAAAACTGGCAGAAGTAGCCGACAAGATCTTGGAGGTATCCCCGTCAGCTGAAACGTACGCTATTCGAGACATGTCAGAACCTCGCCCAAACAAGTCTTCCGCAACTACCACATCAGTCACGAACAGATGCGAGCACCCATCCGAAGATTTCGGAGCTCTACGCCGCGACGTAGACGAGATCCTACGCTTTCTGAAGATGAAGAACCGCGAAAGAAGCTCCAGCAGCAGCCGGAATCAAGACAATCTCCCTCGATCCCAGTCGCGCGATACCTGCTATTACCACCAGAGATTCCGCGAGAAAGCCCGACGCTGCACACAACCTTGCAACTGGAAATCCGAAGAGCCAGCTTTAAACTCGGAAATGTGAAAGTTGCGGCGGAAACTTTCACAACCCAGCAGCACCGCCGCCTATTTCTGACGGACAGAACCACTGGTCAGCCCTTCCTCATTGACACAGGAGCATGCATATCTCTTCTCCCTGTGCCCAAAGGACGGCGTAAGACTCCATCTGATTTCACCTTAATAGCAGCCAACAACTCCCCGATTCCAACCTTCGGTGAAATCACTCGATATGTCGACTTAGGACTCAGAAAACCTCTCAAGTGGACCTTTGTCTTAGCCGACGTCGCCAAGGCTATATTAGGTGCTGATTTTCTCTACTGGCATCAGCTTACTGTGGACTTAAGAAACAGGAGACTGATCGACCAGCACTCAGGACGTAGCATTGTAGGTACCATATCCTCAGCAGAAATACCAACCTTCTCCATCTTTCCAACCGATAATCGATTTGCCCGCATCCTAGGTGAATTCCCTACCGTCACTCAGGTCACTCCCATCCGTGGACCATCCAATTCAACAGTGGAGCATCATATAGAGACCAAAGGACGACCTGTCACGGCTAAATGCCGCCGTTTGCCTCCAGGAATTTACCAGGAAGTCAAAAAGGAGATCCAGGAGCTCATCGACAGCGGAATATGCCAACCTTCCAAAAGTCCATGGTCCAGTCCACTCCACGTAGTGAAGAAAAAAGATGGTACTCTCCGATTGTGTGGAGACTATCGAGCCCTGAACGCCATCACTATTCCCGATCGATATGGAATACCCAATCTTCGAGACTTCACAATGGAGATACATGGCAAGAAGATCTTCTCCAAAATAGATCTCCGCAAGGCTTACTATCATATACCGATAGCAGTAGAAGATCGAGAGAAAACTGCCATTATTACCCCATTTGGCCTTATTGAATACAACAGGATGAGTTTTGGACTGAAGAACGCAGGTCAAAGCTTCCAGCGTTTCGTCGACAACCAATTCCGAGACCTACCCTTTCTCTTCAAGTTTCTTGACGACTTCTTGATCGCTTCGGACAACGAGGAACAACATGAAGCTCACATCAGAGAAGTACTTCGTCGTCTCGACATGAACGGCATCGCTGTGAACCCATCGAAATGCGTCTTCGGTGTCCCAGAGCTCGATTTCCTTGGATTCCATCTAACACCATCTGGCATCACACCTCTGGAAGACAAAGTTAAGGCTGTCCTAGAATTCCCACTTCCCAAGGACGTTCGAGAACTTCGGCGCTTTATGGGCATGGTGAATTTCTACCGACCTTGTCTTCGCCACGCAGCATCAATCCAACAACCTCTCAACGGACTTCTCCATCAGGTCAAGAAAAATTACAAAACTCCAATCAATTGGAACGAAGAAACGCTCAAGGCTTTCGAAGACACCAAGAAGAACCTTGCTGAAGCAACTGAGCTCGTCCATCCGAACCCAGACGCAGAGATCTCACTCGCATGCGACGCATCTGACGTCGGTCTAGGCGCTGTCTTACAACAAAAACAGGATAACAAATGGCATCCTCTAAGCTTTTTCTCGTTAGCACTCAATAAAGCGCAGAAGAATTACTCTGTCTACGACAGGGAGCTTCTGGCTATATACAAGGCCATCAAACATCTTCAACCTCAACTGGAAGGCCGAGTTTTCTCAATCATCACAGATCATCGCCCATTAGCTCATGCTTTCACTCAAAAGCCTGAATCTACTTCACCTCTCCGCATCTGTTGGCTAACTTACATTAGCCAATTCACCACTACAATCATCTATAGTCCAGGCAGGGAAAACATTGTTGCCGATTCCCTATCAAGGATTGCTGAAATCCAAACTCCAGACGATTTTGTCGCCCTTTCTTTAGCCCAACAAGAAGACCATGAGATCAGCCGACTCCAGGAACAAACTAAACTAACCTTTAGAGCCATCGAAATTCCTGGCACTGACAAGACCCTTCTCTGTGAGATGTCAACAAGCAAGGCAAGGCCATACCTCCCGAAGAACTTCAGGCACAGTGCTTTCGTCAAGGTGCACACCTTAAGTCATCCTGGCGTCCGGACAACACGGAAAATGGTAGCAGAGCGATATTTCTGGCCAAACATGAATAAGGAAGTAGCTGATTGGGCTAAGTGCTGTATCGCTTGCCAGAAGAGTAAGATACACCGGCATACCCATGCACCTCCTGGAACATTCCCAGCTGCCACTCGCTTTCAGCATGTCCACTTAGATTTAATTGGCCCACTACCACCCTCCGACGGCCACCGTTACTGTCTCACGATGATAGACCGTCAAACCAGATGGACAGAAGGAATACCATTACGTGACATCACAGCCGAAACCGTCTCAAGCGCATTCTACACTGGTTGGATCTGCCGATTCGGCGTTCCCTCAAGAATAACCACCGACCAAGGCCGGCAATATGAATCCCAGCTTTTTCATCAGCTGACTTCGCTTCTGGGAATCGAGAAAGGTCGCACAACTGCTTATCATCCCCAAGCTAACGGATGCATAGAACGATGGCACCGGACACTCAAAGCCGCCATTACAGCACACCTTGACAGCAACAACTGGACCCGCATATTGCCAACCGTACTCCTCGGACTCAGAGCCAGCCTGCGAGATGATACTTCATCGAGCATAGCTGAAGCAGTCTACGGTTGTCCCATAAGATTGCCAGGCGAATTCTTGGAGCAACACACGACCGCGGAAGATCCACACGTACTCCTGCGGGAGCTGAAGGAACATCTTCGCACCCTTCGACCAGCCGAGTATAAGGAGAGCACTAAGAAGACCTACGTACACCAGGAGTTGCAGAACTGCACGCATGTGTTCATCAGGGAAGACTGTGCCCGACGTCCGCTGACACCACCATACTCCGGACCACACAGAGTTCTCCAACGACACGACAAGTACTTCGAAGTGCAACTCCCAGGCCGCCAAGCCACCATATCGATAGACCGGCTTAAGCCTGCGTTTCTTCCATCCGAACAGACTCAGGACACACCACCAGTTCTCCCAAAAACGCAGTCTCAAACGCCACCGCCAACTCAAGAGCCCTACAGGACCCGTTCCGGGAGAACCGTGAAACGAGTTTCACAGTCAGCTTCTCTGACTCCGTCATCTGGGAGGGGAATCCTGTAGCGGTTATCAGATAACCCCCCAAAAAAACACATGTTTTAAAAAAATAAATAAAACATTATTAAGTGTTCTCTCGCAATTGAAAACTGCAATTCATTCTTGTAAGTTGTAAATCCTATACACTTAACAGATTAAATTGTTTTTTGTGATCTCTATGAACTCTATGATAATTAAATTAAGGTCTGTAAAAGGTTTGACATATGTTAATTAAAAAAATCTTGAGATTATGGTAGTGTCAATATTGGGAACACAATAAACAACCATGGCTCCTTTTCTTGACACTAATGTCAACTCTAGGAAAACGGTTGTCAGTGATGGAGACTGAAAAATTTAGTTGGGATTTTCATTAGGAATCCATCTATTCTGATTCTATTAATTTTTTATGACTGGGACCTTAAGTTAACAGCCTGTTTTCCTAATGTTGACATTGTATTCCTAATGTTGACAGAAAACGTTTTATAATAGTTTGTTGCAAGTTGAAATGGCCACACTACCTCTAACTCTATTTGTGGTACAATGATTACAACTGGCGGTGCCTCTAAATGCTTCTCACATCATACAAACTAAGAATTTATGTGTTATCCGAACACCTAAATAAGGTTAGGAGCTGAAAGTTTATGAACAAACCATATGGCAAGTCCAGTGTTAAAAATCAAATAAAAAAAAAACTGCTGAAATCGCCAAGAAAGAAAAAAACCAATGCTAGATTGAACAAAAAAGAAGAAGAATACTTCCTGTCAGAAAAAGAAAGTGAGAAACTCCATAACTGAGGAAGATGGTGACTCCACCAATCACCCTGAAGAAGGAAGGATGTTACTAACATGAGATGTGGAGAATCAACAGGTGTTTGTAAACCATCATCAATGGCAGCACGTCATCTAAATAAAACCACAAATAATGAATAGCTGGTCATATTTTACACAAAAAGTGAAAGAAAAAGAGCGATTGTTCAAAAGCGACCGAGAGAAATGAAAGATAAAAATGACTGTAATAAGCAAGTTATAAGCAATGTTGACGTTATTAGAGCAGGTGATAATTGTATAGTTCTAGTTGAGGGAAAAACAGCACAGGACATATGTTTGTCAAGTGGTGAGGGGCAACTGCCAATGCAGTTGTCCCTCATTGCTAGCAATAGAATAAAAAATGTTTTCATCGCTGATGGGAAGCGATACCAATGGGGACCAATATCTACTAGTCAAATTACTTGTAAACTTAGCAATCCTCTATTATTTAAATAAAATACATTCATTTCCACAACCACTGACTCTACAAAGAAAAATTTGGAGGCATACCTATTTTTTTGTCTCCCTAGTTCTGATTTTTTTCTTAAAAATAATTTTTGCACCTAATTGTTTGTTTTTCGAAAAGGATCTCTTTGGAGTTCATTTAATTTTCCATTGTTCCTGCTATTTTCAATCCAATTTGATTGTTTTTTTAATGAATAGAGTTGCATTATTTTCATTTTCCCTCACTGTCACCCTTAGGAACAGAAAAGTCAAACTTAGGCACCGACCTACTTCTGATGTGCCAACATTAGGACCAGAGTAAGACAGCATTTATTTTTCTTTCAATACTTAATATATCTAAAATTGGTTTATGTCCATTTCATAGAGAATGAGATGACAAATAATTTGATATATTCAAAATTTATTATCAACAGAAATTAAGCGAAAAATTATCTAAAATAAAATAACCTCTCCTTAAAGTGTCAACTATTGGGTCATTTACCCTATTGAGTTTTTTTTTGTTGAGATTTTTGGTCTGTCCAATGCAGGAGCTGTTGCAGTTGGGTACAATGCAAGGAATCCAATAAACTACATTTATTTGTGGGATTGAGTCTTTTAACCTTCAGGCTACGTAATATTTCTAGGGCTAGATGAGCGGTGGTACAGGAGCACTTGGAGTTCCCTGTGTGCTCAATACTTTCATTACACGATGTTTCGTAGGAAGATAATTCTCTTGTACAATGCATTCCACTTGTTCCAGGTGTTTCTCTAATAGAAACATTTTGGGATACATAATGAGACCCTCATTGTCATTGAAAGAAAACTCCGCTTCACTTTCGCTCACACGTGTCAAAAGTTCTAACAATTCTTATTCAGAATAAATTTTTTTCAGAAATATTTACATACTCACAATTTTTCATTTGAAAAGTACAAAATATACTGGAGGCATATGCAAGGTAAATTCCCGGTAAAGAGAAACAACTATTTTCGGCAGTAAAAAAGAAGGGAGCAGGTATACATAGAGGTAGCCTGAGTAGTTGGAAGCTAAAATGACAAAAGTCCGATTCGCAAATGTCTTCAAAACATTTTTTGTAGAGAATTTAGTAACCTTTCGAATGGTAATCTTTTGCTTGCCAAGATTCCGAACCGTTTACGTGATATTAATCAAAATATACGAAGTTCCCAAAACTTTTCATGACTAAAAATGAAATATTTTATTTTAATCCTTCCTCTACTCCAAACGTAACCAAATTTTCAACATATTAGTTTTGATAAAATTCAAACATGCAGAAAATGTTTCAACTGAATCCCATGATTCTAAGTACCAAAATCAAAGACAAAAAGAACAGTTCGAATAAGCGAAATCAATTACTTTAAAGTTTTAAGCACTTATTTCTCCGATTGACATCGCCTAATCAAAACATTCATTAGTAACTTTTTTGTAGAGCACTTAGTAAGCTTTCTAATGGTATTCTTCCGTTTACCAAGATTCTCAACCTTTTTCGAGATATTAAGGAAAGTATACAAAGTTACCAAAACGTTTTATGTCTGTTAATAAAATATTTTATTCTAACCCTTCCTTAACTCCAAAAGTAACCAAAAGTTTAACATGTTAGTTTTGATGAAATTCAAAAATGCAAAATCTATTTCAACTAAATCCCATGATTCTAAGTACCCAAACCAAAAACGGTATTCAAAAACTATTTTTCCAATTTTCTCGAAAACGGTTAAAGCTATCGCCTTGAAAATGGTTTCATTCGTTTTCCAAGCCCAAGAAGCCTATAAAACGAGTACTTACAAGCTTATGAACTCAAAAACGTAAGCGTTACGATTTTTTTTGCGCGAATTTCGCCCTAAACGCCATCTTCCAGTGGGCGGATTCTGGTGGTTAACGAACTTGACCTTTCAAATTGGACGACGGATTTTTGTACCAAATTTCATCACAATCGGACCACTAGGGAAGCCAGAAATGAGCGAACAGACAAATATATATATATATATATATATATATATATATATATATATATATATAAATAAATAAATATACATATATATATATATATATATATATATATATATATATATATATATATAAATAAATAAATATACATATATATATATATATATATATATATATATATATATATATATATATATACAAATTTGAACCACCGTTATTTTCGGTCTCTAGGGGTTCTGAAACGCGAAATTTTCAAGTCGGCACTTCCGGATTGTTTCATTGTATCAACCCTATAAGCGGGGTTCCTCCCTATGGGGGAGGGAGGAACCGCGCTAAAAGTGAAGTCAATATGCCTCCCATCAACTCCCATTGGACACTTCAGCTTCTATAAACAGTCTACAGACGGGGATAGTAGAAGGACTGATAAAATAGCTCATAGCAGCCAAGGGCAGAAGAAGATGAACTGATATATCAGTCAGTAGCACTCGGAGCACTGCTCCCTCCAGACTGAAATATCAGCTACTAGCACTCCCGGCACTGCGACCACCAGTCTGATATATCAGTTCATAGCAGTGTAGGGATTAAAGCACGGAACAAGTTTTCCAGTTCATTGTTTCCAAAAAAAAAAAAGCCAGGTTTAGGTTGGAAACGGTCATACATTGGGGATGGGTTAGGGATTTCTAAAAGAATCAGTCCAGTCAACGAATGCTTAAAAACAGCTATAGCTGGAAATTTTTCGGAACACAATTTTTGACTTCGTAACTTTGTTTGGGCTGGATAGGAGGTGAACATATCAAAAGTCCTCGTCCCTAGCCTTTGTGCCGGCGGAGGGGGGGGGGGGGGGGTTTAGAAGGCCCCATTTTTCGGGTTTTCACTTATATCTCGAAAACCCTGCGTCCTAGCGACATGACTATTCTATAACAAATGAAAGCTGATTAAATTACCTACAAGTTCTATTCTATAAAGTTTTTCGAGATATCTTTAAATTTCGAAATATCCGCTCTTCAAAGTCGGTCATTTTGGGGAAAAACACTTTCGCCGCATATTTTTTCCTCTTTTTGACGGGATAACTCTTCAACAATAAACCCAAAAAATAAATAACGGTTATAGGGTTGTAGAGTATTGCATTCCCTTCAATAATATATGTTACTTTGCTATTTTATGTATTTTCCTTCAAACGTAAAAATAATTTCAGTGTTCTTTTCTCATCTCAGGGCTCGCTGAGAAAATCCCTGGCTGCACCCTGGACGTCGGCGCTAATGGCCAAGATTTATGTCGATGCGCCGTAAAAAAAAAAAAAAATTTCAGTGTTCATCGTGTAATCTGAAATTTAGCGACTAATAGTCCAGGTAACTAAGGTTTATAGATGGAAATGTTTGGAATACAATTTTTGACTTCACAACTTTGTTTTTGCTAGTTAGGAGGTCAACTATCAAAAGTCCTCGCCCGTAGCCTTAGTGCCGGGGGAGGGGGAGGGTTTAGAAGGCCCCATTTTTCGGGTTTTCACTTATATCTCGAAAACCCTGCGTCCTAGCGACATGACTATTCTATAACAAATGAAAGCTGATTAAATTACCTACAAGTTCTATTCTATAAAGTTTGTCGAGATATCTTTAGATTTCGAAATATCCGCTCTTCAATGTCGGTCATTTTGGGGAAAAACACTTTCGCCGCATATTTTTTCCTCTTTTTGACGGGATAATTCTTCAACAATGAGCCCAAAAAATAAATAACGGTTACAGGGTTGTAGAGTATTGCATTCCCTTCAATAATATACATTACTTTGCTATTTTATGTATTTTCCTTCAAACGTAAAAATAATTTCAGTGTTCATCGTGAAATCTGAAATTTAGCGACTAATAGTCCAGGTAACTAAGATTTATAGATGGAAATGTTTGGAATACAATTTTTGACTTCACAACTTTGTTTCGGCTAGTTAGGAGGTC
Organism: Gonocerus acuteangulatus; assembly: GCA_946811695.1. Classification (NCBI taxonomy): domain Eukaryota; kingdom Metazoa; phylum Arthropoda; class Insecta; order Hemiptera; family Coreidae; genus Gonocerus; species Gonocerus acuteangulatus. The sequence continues at coordinate 57,690,480 of OX328132.1, forward strand.
AACGTATCAAAAGTCCTCGCCCGTAGCCTTAGTGCCGGGGGGGGGGAGTGGGGGTTTACAAGGTCACATTTTTCGGGGTTTCACTTATATCTCGGAAACTGTGGGTCCTAGCGACATGACCATTCTATAACAAATTCAAGCTGATTCAAATTCCTAAAAGTTCTATTCAATAAAGTTTTTCGAGATATCTTTAGTTTTCGAAATATCCGCTGTTGAAAGACTGTCTTTTTGGGAAAAAACACACATTTTTATATTCTCGACCGGATATCTCTTCAACAATGAGCCCACTCTAAAGACTGCCCCAAGCCACTTGACGTCCCACCGAGCTGCGCGAACTGCGGCGAGAATCACACTGCCAGCTACAAAGGGTGTGAAGTATATAAAGCACTCAAAACCATCAGAATGCAACGGCAGAGAACCCAGCTAAGTCATCAAAAAGATGCCAAGAAACCATCACCACCCAGCGGACCCTCCCACTTCCCCAGCCTTCAGCCCGTTCCAGCAGCACAAGAATCGTCCCATCGCCGGCCGAACGTCACCTACTCCTCCCTGCTAACTACGCTCGAGAAAAAGAAGCCGCCTGTCCCTAAACCAGCTCAGAAACCACATGAACCATCTTCCCTTCCTACCTCTTCTACTTCTCCTCCGCAACTCCAAACCTTAACTACCTTCCCACTTACTCCCGCCCCGTCTAAGCAAACCCCACAGCACCAGGCTCAAGATCCAATGACCCTTTTCTCCTCTTTCCTAAATAAACTTCTTACTCCTCTAATTAACCTGATGACCACCCTTATAGCACACTTCCTTCCTAAATCCCAGAATGCAATGCTTCCATAATTCCCATCTCTCTATTCTTTTGTGGAATGCCAACGGACTCACAACAATAAGACAAGAACTCACACTTTTACTAACTGACAAAAACATTGACATTGCACTTATAACTGAAACACACCTGAAAGAATCCATGACATTCGGTGTCAAGGGTTACTCCTGTTATCGAACCGACCATCCATCTCTGGCGCAGCACGGGACTCTAATCCTAATAAAGAGCAACTTCAAGCATCACCAAGAGTCCAGCATCGCATCAGTAAGCCTGCAGGTAACATCCATATCCCTTTCCCTTTCTCCCTTCGATATCATACTATCCGCAGTGTATTGTTCTCCCAACTATACCATTTACCATCCTGAATTCCAGTCAATATTCCAATCCTTTGGTCCTCGTTTCCTCACCGGGGGTGATTTTAATGCGAAACACCCCATGTGGGGAAGCCGTTCAGCTAACTCCCGTGGCAGAATCCTTTATGATATCCTCAATTCCCAGAATAATCTCCCTATATCGCCAAACACACCAACATACTGGCCAACTGATCCATCCCGCAATCCTGACCTTGTCGATTTCTTCATCTCGTCTGGCTTGGGAGGTATAGCGACTTCTGTTGATTCGCTCCTCGACCTATCGTCGGACCATTCTGCGATCCTTCTAACCCTCTTCTCATTCGCTGTACCCCGTCCTCTACAACCAACACTTACACCCGGTCCTATCAACTGGCAATCATTTCAGCTCAACCTAGAGCGCTCCATAGACCTAATTGTTTCCCTAAAAAACCCCTCAGACCAAGGACAGGGTTACCTCCTTCACCCAAACTGCAACTTCCAACCCACATCCAAGAACTTCTTGCAGCCAAGCGTCGGGCCAGAGCTCTATGGCAAAGATCACGCTATCCCTCCGACAGAAACGCATACAACAGACTGACGCGACAACTAAAATCTTCCCTATCTCAATTCCGTTCAGAATCCTTTAACGAATACCTTTCATCCCTCTCTACACAAGACTGTTCTTTGTGGAGAGTCACTCGTAAAATCCTCAGGTTTCACCAAATTCATTCCCCTCTCAAACGCAGTGATGGGTCCTGGGCCAGAAGTGATGAAGAAAAGGCGCTCCTTCTCTCCACACACCTTACTTCAGTATTTTCCCCTAATCCTCAAACGAACCCCTCCCATGATGAAGATATCGTAGACTACCTGAATTCTCCTTTACCTTTGTCTTTCCCTCCCAAAGCTTTCCATCCGTCCAAAGTAAAATACATCATCAAACACCTCCCTATGAAATCTCCCAATTACGACCTCATCACCTCCACAATTCTCAAAAACCTCCCCCAGAAGGCCATTATATTCCTTACATACCTGTAAAACTCGATCCTTAGAACAACCCATTTCCCGAACCCCTGGAAACACTCAGTTATTATTGTTATTCCCACACCTTTTAAACCTCCCCACTGCCCTTCTTCCTATCCAACAATCAGCTTTCTGCTGTTAATGTCCAAAATATTCGAAAAACTCCTTTACAAAAGAATCCTTCCTATCATAGAAACCTCGAAGAAAATCCCCAACCACCAATTTGGTTTCCGCTTCCAGCATTCCACCATACAACAGTGTTTACGAGTTGTAGACTCAATATCCTCCTCGCTTGAACGTAAGAGTTTTTGCACGAGTGCCTTTCTCAATGTTGCTCAAGCATTCGATCGGGTTTGGCACCCGGGATTACTTTACAAAGTAAAGCTTATACTTCCTCACACTTATTTCCTTATCCTCAAATCCTACCGCTCAAACAGATCCTTTCAAGTTAAACAAGGTACAAGTCTTTCCCCTACCTGCCCCATAAACGCTGGTGTCCCTCAAGGGAGTATTATTGGTCCTCTCCTTTTCCTCCTTTACACTGCGGATATTCCCACACACCCTCATACCTTACTGACCACCTACACAGATGATACTGCCATCCTATCAACTTGCCCTGATCCCCCAGTAGCATCCCAACACCTACAGGAACATCTTACCACTATTCAGCATTGGAGTGAAAGATGGAGAGTTAAAATCAACCCTGAAAAATGTAAACAGGTTACATCCACTCTAAACCGGAGATCATGTCCTACAGTCTACCTCAAAAACACTCCACTACCAGTATCCAGCGAGGTTCGATATCTAGGATTATACCTTGACAGCCGACTGACATGGAACCCTCACATGAGACTGAAAAGACAAGAACAGAACAAACGATACGGACTAATTACACGACTCCTTGGATCCTCATCTAAATTATCAATACAGAACAAACTAATGATATACAAAACAATCATTCGGCCAATATGGACATACAGACTCGAACTCTGGGGATCTGCAAAACCATTCAACATCAACAGAATACAGGCATTCCAGTCAAAAGTCCTCCGTAAAATTGTAAATGCCCCTTTTTATGTATCCAACAAAACCCTACACAATGACCTCAACACCCCATTTGTCCTTGACCTCGCTAAAACCCGTTTCCAAACGTTCCACTCCAAATTGTCTCACCATCCTAATCCTGAAGGTCAATCCTTATCATCCCAATCCCATCCAGACAATCCCCCCAGGCGACTAAAGAGACAGTGGCCCCGAGACAATTTACTTGCCTGATCCCTCTGGATTCATTGAAATACTTAGTTAAATAACTAGGAAGTCCTAAAAATGGTTGGCTTCTTCCAAATATTGTACTTATTTTATTTTATTTTTAATTTTTTTCCGTTTTGATCATATGAAGTACATATCAATATCTGTATCAACACACTTGATCATTGTACATTTTGTACAGATTTCAAATAAATAAATAAAAAAAAAAAAAAAAAAAAAGTTTGAAGAAAAATACATAAAATAGCAAAGTAACATATATTATTGAAGGGAATGCAATACTCTACAACCCTATAAACGTTATTTATTTTTTGGGTTTATCGTTGAAGAGTTATCCCGTCAAAAAGGGGGAAAAATATGCGCCGAAAGTGTTTTTCCCCAAAATGACCGACATTGAAGAGCGGATATTTCGAAACCTAAAGATATCTCAACAAACTTTATAGAATAGAACTTGTAGGAAATTTAATCAGATTTCATTTGTTATAGAATAGTCATGTCGCTAGGACGCAGGGTTTCCGAGATATAAGTGAAAACCCGAAAAATGTGACCTTCTAAACCCCCCTCCCCCCGGCACAAAGGCTAGGGGCGAGGACTTTTGGTATGTTCACCTCCTATCCAGCCCAAACAAAGTTACGAAGCCAAAAATTGTGTTCCAAATTTCCATCTATAACTGTTCGTTGACTGGACTGAATTGTGATGTGGGTGATAATGTGTTTTGGGGATTGATTGGCTTTCAGGATGTTGAGAAGTCTTTAGGGTGAAATTTGGGGTCAGATAGGGTGAGAGATCAACCTATCAGGTTCACGGCAGTATTTAGGATTTGTGGTGTCTGTGATGTGAGAACTGGTAATGGAGGAGTCGTCCAAATTAGGTATTTTGTATACCTATGGATTCGGGTCAATCATGAATTTCACTCTACGAAGGTAGGATTAAAGGCTTTTAGTATCTCAGGGATTTTATTAGGGCTAATGATGAGGAAAAGATCAGCGACATATGTTTTTAAGAAGCAGTATATCATTAAGAAACATAGGGAGTAAGATGTTGAGGAGTTAATTAAGTATTATATTTGATATTTTTGGTGTGAGGCATTTACCCATACCTAGGCCAGAGATTTGGTTAAAGTATTATTTTCAGAACAGGAAGTATCCAGATTTACAGAAGAGGGTGAGGAGGAATTCTAGGTAGCAGGGTCAGGACTTTTGGGTATGGGGTTCCATGGTGGTCCAATTTTTTTTTGTCAATGATTTCAAGGGGCTAGAGAGGTGAGGATGAAATTTGGAAGGATGTTAATGGAATGAAATTGTTTTTTGAGGACATAGGAGATCAACAAATTCTTTTAAACATTTTTTTATTTGTCAACACATTTCTGGCACTTGGCATCTCTTCACAAGATACTTTTCTTAATGTCCACATTATTTGTTAGTATTTCCCTGTCGTTAAGTTCCTCCCATCTTTTTGGCTTGTGGGAGTTTTTCCCTTGGGAGGGAGTCTGCATAGTTTTTTGTAAATTGACCTCTTCTATATATTTTTTTCCTCTTCTTTTTTTAAAGACCTTATAGGTAAAAAAAAAGTTCAGGACTCCTACAGCCCGAAACGATGGCAGGAGCTCAACAAAGTGCCAGAAACGCATAGAAAAATTAAAAAAATGGTATAAAAAGATGTTAAAACAATTCGTTTTATCTATAAATATTTTACAGAATTGTTCATTATTACCGATAAATTTACTTACAATCACTATAACCTTTCTTAGAGAAAAATAAAAATGTTTCCATTACTATAAAAATTAAAATGATTAAAATTAACTTAAGAGAAAACTGTAATTAATTATTGCAGTCGTTATGTAGCACTAGGCTGTAGCATTGAATTTATATTTTTTGAAATAGTTATATTAAAATACAGTTTGAAATTACTTTAGGATTCAAGCAGAGAAGATTTTAGAAAAAGCTCAGAAAGTTGTCGAGGCACTTCAAGCAGCCAAAGATGCCCAAGATGAAGCCGAGAATGCAATAAATACTGCACACCAGGATATAACTGCCACAAAGAAGGATTTAAAACAGGTAATTGTTAAATTTTATCTAATGAATAATTCCTGCTAAATTGCTCTTCATTGGTCATGTTCAATTTAGATATTTAGAAAAATCCAATTTATTTACAAAAAGAAAAAATCTACTATAATTAAAGTAATATTAGTTATTATTATGGAGAAGTTCTCTGCAGTTTCTTCTGGGATAAATCTTTTTTCCCAGGGGGCATAATTATTCTTATTTTATTATATGTATATATTTATTAAAATTAATTATTTGTTAATTTTTACCCAAAGCTCAAATATGGCTATTTAGTAGTCTCCTCCATTCTTTAAAGGAAATAACCACCTTGTAAAGGGTTTAAAATTATGGTTCAGTGGGCTGCTGGTTGGCTGATTTTGATGGAAAAACTTCATGGCCTTATGGGTATAACGGAAATTTAAATAGTTTTGAGCTATGTTCAAGAACTGAAAAAACAGATTTTCTGAAAAATTGTCAAAACTATTCGTGTAACCTACTGCATAAAGTGCCAAATGCGCATAATAGGAAAACAGAAATTTATCATTATTTAAAACTCACTGACTGAAATATGAATGGGATACTTCGTTCATGCTCCTCCCTCATCACCCAAAAACTAAATTACTGATGTCAAGCTACTCACTAAAAACTAAGTGCTTATTTTGTCTGATTGCTGTCCCTCTTGCCTGTAACTTCACTGTGAAATCTACACACTCATACTCTAGTTTTTTTTTTTTTTTTTTTTACGGCGCATCGACATAATTCTTGGCCATTAGCGCCGAGACCCAGGGTGCAACCAAGAATTTTCTCAGCGAGCCCTGAGATGAGAAAATTTCTGGCGCCGGTGGGGATCGAACCCACCATCTCCCGCTTATGAATCTAGCGCGCTAGCCACTAGACCACGGGAGACCCCCTCATGCTTGAAAAGCCTATTTTTGCTTATTATGACTAATGTTACTTTTTTTTGTGTGTGTGTGTTTAACGGTGTATCAACATTTTGACTATCAACGCCGGGCTATCTACAGGTTGCCACACTTTTATAATGCCAACGGCACGTGGTCGGTCACCCATTCAGGTACTGACCCAACGTTGCTTAACTTCGGTGATCTATGGGAACCGGTACATTCAACGTGGCTATGGCTGTTAGCTAATGATACTTTTTTTTTTTCTTTTACGGCGCATCTACAAATCTTGGCTATTAGCGCCGACATCCAGGGTACAGCCAGGAATTCTCTCAACGAGCCCTGAGATGAGAAAATTTTTCACATTAATCGAGATATTAATGAAAGTATTCGTAGTTCCCAAAACATTTCATGACTGTTCATGAAATATTTCATTCTAACCCTTCCTTAACTCCAAACGTAACCAAAAGTTTAACATATTAGTTTTAATGAAATTCAAACATTCAAAAAATGTTTTAACTGAATCACATGATTCTAAGTACCCAAACCAAAAACGGTATTCAAAAACTATTTTTCCAATTTTCTCGAAAACGGTTAAAGCTATCGCCTTGAAAATGGTTTCATTCGTTTTCCTAGCCCAAGAAGCATATAAAACGAGTACTTACAAGCTTATGAACTCAAAAACGTAAGCGTTACGATTTTTTTTGCGTGAATTTCGCCCCAAACGCCATCTTCTAGTGGGCGGATTTTGCTGGTTAACGAACTCGACCTTTCAAATTAGACGAAAGATTTTTGTACCAAATTTCATCAAAATCGGACCATTCGTCTGGGAGCTACAGAGCGAACAGACATATATATATATATATATATATATATATATATATATATATATATATATATATAAAAAAAAAATTTTTAACCACTAGCATTTTCGGTCTCTAGGGGTTCTGAAACGCAAAATTTTCTAGTCGGCACTTCCGGATTGCGTCATGAGATCAACCTTATAAGCGGGGTTCCTCCCTATGGGGGAGGGAGGAACCGCGCTAAAAATAGGCTGCCCAAGCAGTTATACTATTATATATATATATATATATATATATATATATATATATATATATATATATATATATATATATATGTCAGGGGGAAGAGAGGACAGCTTAATGTAAACAAACAGCCGGGCGGATATATAACGCCCGGCAGGATGGAATAAAGTTAGTTACTGTCTAGCTCTGTTCACACCTGCTCGTTGTCTACTATCCTTTTTAAAAACTTATACAAGTGCGATCCGTACTTAAGTGGTGCCGAAACCCGGGACGCGTTATCGGGTGTGTGTTAGTGTATGGTGCGAACCAGAGTTAAGGAAACCCTCGCGGATCGCCTTAACGAGAGGAGAATGGCCGAAGGAGGCGATCAAAACGTGAATGTGAACGTCTGCACCATTCCAGTGGCGACAATTGAATGGCTAAAACTGAAGGCGACATGCGCACAGGATATGCGGACGGCTATAAGCCAAATCGAGAGATTCTCTGGAGATGTAGGTGAGCTAGGTCATTTTATTAAAGATTGTGATAAAATATGGGACCTTATAAAGAGTAAGGAGGCCGCAGCTTGGCTGGATCCTAACGACGCCGACACACTTCGTGCCGCCCTGATAGGAAGGACCAAAAGGCAGGTCCTCAATCAGATCCAGAGTGACTCAGCGACAGACTGGGCCACAGTGAAGGCGAGGTTGAAAAAAGCGTACGGAGGCGGACGATGGTCACCGGAAGAAGACTTCGTGAAGATGTTGCAGGAAAAGAAGGGACCTTACCAATCAAAGGCAAGCTTTGCAACAACCATGATAGCTTGGTACAACAAGATATCAGATAAGCTGAGTGAACTACCCGAAACAGCAGGATCCGAGGCAATGAAATTAGTATTGAATAGGGTACTGCGAACTCACTTAGGCAGAGAAACAGGACAGGCATTAACCCCCGAGGGAGAGTTTCTCGTCGCAGCTCACGCCCTAGTAGACGAAGGAGAAAGAGAAGCGGACTCACATGTTGCTGTGCGAGAGGAGATACCATGGAGCAGAGTAAGAGAACGGCCGCGCAGAAACTACGTCACACAACCTGAAGGAGCAAGAAGAAGCGCTGATTATGAGCGGAAGATGGACCGTGGAAGGGTAAGAAGAGAGGAAAACCGGAGAGGCGCACCGAAACGCAGAGAGCAGCCCACGGACAAGAAGTGTTTCGAGTGTGGTCGACCGGGCCACATAGCGGCGAAATGTCCACATATAAAATGCTTCGAATGCGAAGGGTTAGGACATGTAGCACGGCATTGTCCTTACATAAGACGGCCCCGGAAGGACGCAGGAGAACCTATGGAAGTCAATTTCCACAAAGTAAATAGAGGAAGAGTGAGTCGAAGAGACACCCCTAGTATTCTGGACTCGGATGATAGCAGTGACACGGACCAAGAGATAGAAAGAAAACAGCCGAGGCAACTTGCCTCTTACGCTGCGGTGCTGCGTAATAACCACGTTGCGAAACACAAAATTTGAGATGAGTGTCAGCAGAGCGGCGACCCTAAACCAGAGTGTGTGACGAGAACAAATGGGTTGCCGATAGTGGAGGAGGCCGGGATGAAGTGGCTAGTTGACACTGGTAGCACGTGCACGCTGTTGAGTAAGGGAGCAATGCAGAAGGGAGACCACGCGTGGAAGGCGCAAAATATCAAAGCCTGCCAGTGCCGACTATTGACGTTAGGAGGTGATTGCGATGTCTTGGGCGAGATCCAGCTCCCGGCAGATCTATGGGGGAACAAACGAGAAACACTCACTATCCATATTGCTGATAGTATGCCTTCTGAGTACCAGGGAATATTAGGGTGTGACGCCTTAGCCAAATTCGGAGGAGACGTGACCATACGAGGGAAGAACTGCCTGATTAGAGTGGGAAACCGTGAGTACACTTGCCGCATGAGAACGCGGAGAGCGAGTGCTATAGCTGGAGCAGTGCGAGAGAGCTCGGACGTCTTGAAGGAGGTAATCGAGGATTTTCGTGATGTCTATCATGAGGAAGGACAGCCGCTCAGTGCAACGGGGAGGACACGCCACCAGATTCGAGTGAAAGACGAACGCCCAGTATACGTGAAGGAGAGACGCTACCCCCAAACACTTAAAGAGCCGATAGCAGAAGAAATTGAGAACTTGCTCCGACAAGGAATTATAGTGCCGAGTACCTCAGCGTACAATAGTCCTTTATGGGCAGTCTCCAAAGCTGGAGCTCCCGGCAAATACAGAGTTGTAGTGGACTATCGCAAGTTGAACGAGGCCACCGTGGACGAAAGGTATCCACTCCCGCGACTGGAGGACATACTCGACCGATTAAGTGGTGCTAAAATCTTCAGTACACTCGACTTAAAAGCCGGATACCACCAGATTAAGATGGACCCCAGAGATGAGGAGAAAACGGCGTTCTCATTCGAAAGAGGCCACTATCAGTTTACGAGAATGCCGTTCGGCCTTAAGAATGCTCCAGCGACATTTCAAAGGCTCATGGATGAGTTTCTCACCGGGCTGGGCACTTCCTTCTGCCAGGGATACATGGATGACCTCCTAGTCTTCAGTAAGTCAGCGGAAGAACATGCACAACATCTGCGGAGAGTTCTCTCCAGACTTCGTGAGTTCGGATTGAAACTATCGGCGGAAAAGACTCGTATCGGTCTTAAAAGTGTCACATTCTTAGGACATGTCATATCGGCGGAGGGAGTCAGACCAGACCCAGGGAAGGTTGCGTCACTGTCCACAATGAAACCCCCAACAGACGTCAAAGGAGTACGGAGACTGTTAGGAGCGCTGAATTATTATCGGAGGTTCATCCCAGACATGGCAGCGAAAGTGGCGGAACTGAATGATCTCCTGAAAAAGGGGAGGCGAATTCGAGTAACCCCGCAAATGTCCGAAGCCGTGATGAAGTGTATCGAAATGCTACAACACGAACCGGTACTAGCTTTCCCTGACTTTGAGAAACAGTTTGTGCTAACCACCGATGCCAGTAACCATGCTCTAGGAGCGGTTCTTAGTCAACAGTGGCCTGGAGGAGAGCGTCCGGTAGCGTACGCGAGTCGCCGCCTCACACCAACTGAAGAAAGATATAGTGCCCTGGAACGGGAACTCCTGGGGATAGTATGGGCGATAGATCATTTTCGACCATACGTATATGGCCGCCCGTTTCTCGTGAAGACCGACCACAAACCGCTCCAGTGGGTCGCAGGACTGAAGGAGACGTCAGCGAGAATCCAGCACTGGAAAGAACGGCTACTCCAGTACAATTTTAAGGTGACATATACTCCGGGGAAGACCAATGTGGTAGCTGATTGGCTCTCACGCCTTCAATATACAAATGCTCTCACCACAGCAGAAGAACAACAGCGACAGTCCCTCAGACAATTTTTCCAGGATTGGAACCCGGAAGAAGAACCAGGTGCTGCTGAAGGAGCCGCCGAACTGGATGACACAGTCGTTAGTGAGGACACGGTTTCTGCTGATGAACGAGGACGAACCATGGCCGAATCAGATGATGTGATCGTCGGGAAGAAGAGACACATTATATGGAAATCCACGACGACTGGGTCCCCACAAATTACATACAGCAGAAAAACGAAGTCCAGTTTACGCTGCACAGTGCGCGCCCCGATAACAGCGAGTGATGACGTCATCTGCCGCCTCCTGGAAGACGCTTCGGTGCCGGGAGTAACGACCTTCCTGTACGTCGGAAATGCAACCATCTGGGAGAAAATCGCACGGCTATGGACTCGGGAGCGAATTGGGCTAGATCGAATCTTCATTCGCTGTACGCGCCTAGGAGAAGTTGTAACAGACCCCCAGCTGCAGAAAGACCTCACGTTAGCCCAACATCAAGGTAAAACTAACCATAGAGGAATTAAAGAGACACTGGCCAACCTTAAGAGACACTATTATTGGCGGAAGATGTCAGAAACAGTGCGTCGGGTGGTCGCGGCTTGTGAGATTTGTAATCGAACGAAATACGACAGACGGCCACCACAGGCACAGCAGGAGGAAACCCTCACTCCACAGAGTCCGTTACTGGTAGTACAAGCAGACGTTTTCACGTGGCAAACACAGCTTTGGGTGACGTTCGTAGATATCTTCAGCAAAGTAGCTATGGCTGTACCAGTCCTGACTAAATCAGCTCAAGAAGTTGTCCGCAGTCTCTTACGTTGGAGCCAGGTCTATGGAACACCAGAGATGCTGGTTACGGACGGTGGGAGAGAATTCAAGAATGAAGCAGTGCGGGAACTCTTACAAAGATGGAATACTGAGCTACATATCACGACCCCCGGCAGACCGCAGAGCCACGGGGGAATAGAACGGCTGCACGGCACGATCAGTGAACACTTACGAATTTTACAAGCAGATCGCAATGTATCGGGAGAAGAAGCAATGGACATAGCAATAGTCGCATACAACTCTTCCGTTCACTCCTCCACAGGGTTTACGCCATTCGAAGTCCTGTTTGGCACCCTAAAATTAAGCAGAGACGTGCGAGACTCAGCAGGACGTGACGGAGTCGTTGCGGCAGTAAGACACCTGCGAGCAAACCAGAGGAGGGTTCAGAAGAAAGCACAAGACAACATCCGGAGAGAGAAACAAAACAGAGTCCAACGTCACAACATCCAACTGAGAGATCCAAGGAGACCGCTACAAATCGGTGACGTAGTCTTCCGCAAAATCTCCACGAACCGGGGAAAACAACCTACAAGATATGAAGGACCGTATATGGTCGTAGCGCTTCGGGAGAGGAACATCGTGACGTTGAGGTCACAGGATCAACCGGAGCGATACAAGACCGCGCATCTCGAGCAGCTCAAGATACCAGCTGGCCATACCCAGGACTCAAGAGACTGAGACAGTGTCTTTGTAGTAATGTTATATGTAAGATATCCTTATTAATGTTTTTTTTCTTTTCCTCCTTCTCTTTCGGCTTTGTACTTCTTTTTTGGTAGTATTACTTTCATTTGCTGTACAGTAAGTTATTACTCAGTATGAGTTCATTTTCTTTTCTTTTTGAGTTTTATTAGTATATTCTTTCTATTGTATTAGATTCTAGATTTTATTGTTCATAGATCGTAAGATTGTATTTCCTATATGTACCTTTTTCTTTTACTTTATTACCTCTTTGTTATTTTTATGTGAGTTTCCGGGGATTGTCGGAAACTGGGAGGGGGCTGTCAGGGGGAAGAGAGGACAGCTTAATGTAAACAAACAGCCGGGCGGATATATAACGCCCGGCAGGATGGAATAAAGTTAGTTACTGTCTAGCTCTTGTGTTGTTCACACCTGCTCGTTGTCTACTATCCTTTTTAAAAACTTATACAAGTGCGATCCGTACTTAAGTTATATATATATATATATATATATATATATATATATATATATATATTAATTCTTCTGAATATGACCCAATATATATTTTCCACTTGTTCTTTTTTCTTTATTTGGCAGAGGGTCGATGAAGCAGAACACCATTTGTTTTTGTTCAACTATTTTATTTCATCTATTTTGGGTAGTATGATTGCTCTTTCAAAATGCATTAGCCTGCTATAGCTGTGCATAATGCCACAAATTCAGATTAAGTGCTGTGATGTTTCCTCCAGGGTCATATATTAGTCCCATTGTGAAAAGGTGTTTTCATAGTTCTCCATGTACTGTGAGGAGTTCCACTATCCTTCGTAGACCTGCCCTTGTCAGTTGGAGGTAGTATTTTGCTTTTTCCTTTGTCAGACTGGCAAGTAGCTTTGCCTGTCTCACGCCAGGCTGAGCATTTCACAGCTTGATTATTTCCTCTTCTTCCAAGGCATTTATCTCTAACCCGGTAAAGCTTTTTGATATTCCATAGAAAAGCTGAGGACTGTAGATAATCTTCTATTATCCATTCTTTACAAGTTCGTCTTCCTTTCCATTATCAGCAATGCCCAAACCTACACAAGTGTAACCCCATTATTCCCCAAGGTAATTTAGAGCATTGTAGCATTCTATGACTAAAAAAGCAGCTATGTGATAGTGCCTTCAGTGCAGTTTGGCTGTTACTGTTTATTCACATTCTTTACCCTTTCAACCCTTTTTTAGGTTCCCTCATACCGCATTGCGTGTACTTCCAACTAAAAAAAAGGAGGCATATGATCAAAAAGGCTTTAAAAATTTGTTTTTTGGGACCATACAACAGTACGCCAACTCTTTCATCTTTTAGAGAGCTATCAGTGTACCACCCTGAATCTTTTATCAAAACCAGGTGAAATACAATTCGCTCCCTTTTAATTTTTCCAAGATCATGAAGTGTCCCTTTATCTCCTCCATTTTACTAAATATGCTCCATTATGAAGACAAACCGGCGGATCCTCTGACTGTTTTCCTACAGGGGTCCTATCGAGAAGATATTAGATAAGAAGAAAACTAAGACGAGAATGAATGTCCTTCCTCCTTCAAGAGAACAAGAAAATGACTACTTACTGTTGCAATGTTTTATGTTAAGTCACTTTTCTATGTCAATAAACTTTATTTTCATTTAATTTTTGTGATTTATAACACTATCCAAATGCTTTATAGACACTCATATATCCGCAAACATGGTCTTAGCAAATTCATTGCCAATATAATGGCCAAGATCTTCTTTAATTGAGTGTGAGTAACCTGGAACAGCGGGCCCACAATTATATATTCTGTGCTATTTATACGTCCAGTACTCACTGTGTTTACATAATGGAGCGTATTTAGGACAATACTAGGACTGCAAATGTAAGAAGTTGAAAGATTCATTAGTCGACAGTTGTCACCAAATTTCAGACTTCATGATGAAAACTGAAATTGTTTTAATGTTTGAAGGAAAATACATAAAATAGTAAAGTAATATATATTATTGAAGGGAATGTAATGCTCTAAAACTCCAAAACCCGTATTTATTTTTTGGATGCATTGTTGCAGAGTTATCTGGTCAGAAAGAGCAAAAAATGTTCTTTTCCCAAAAGGACAGACTTTCCAGAGCGGATATCTCAAAAACTAAAGATATCTTGAAAAACTTGATTGACTAGTAGCAAGTTGCTACTAACTTGTAAAAAATTTTATTAGCTTTCATTTGTTATAGAATGGTCATGTCGCTAAGACGCATGGTTTACGAGATATAAAAATGGGACCTTCTAACTAGCACAAACAAAGTTATGAAGTCAAAAAATGTGTTTCAAAAATTGCCATTAACTGTTCGTTGCCTATAAAAAGTTGTAAGCAAAAGTTAAAGAAAAAAGTATTCGATAACTTGTTTAGTGTATTAGGAAATAAATAATAATTTCCACATTAACTTGAAGCCATATTACCTATTAGGCTGACATGACTCTACTTTGACATTGATTACACCTAAACCTTATCTTAATACTGATTCTATTTGAATTTTATTGACTTAGGAACCATTAATTGTTATATTTATTATTTCAGATTGAAAGTGAAACTGATGAAGCTAATTCAAAAGCTGAAAATACAACTCATATGCTATTAGACGCAAATACTAAATTAAAGCAACTTCAGAGTGTAGTACTTAATCATGCTAATGGAGCAAAACAGGTTTCAAATGAGGCTGAAAAGGTTGGAAAAGAGGTAATTTATAGAATAAGTTTACTTATACCTTATATTATTCGATTATTCCTGAGAAATTTAAGATAATTTCATGCATTTGTATATATATTCTTGGATGGGTGGTTGCCAAGGGAATCAATCCCTCGGCAACTACTGAGGAAGAAACAACAATGACCTGGCTGCCGAAGATAGAGATGAACCCATAGAAATATTCCAGGAAGAAGTGAGAAGGAGTACCACTGCTGGAGAAAAATGCTGTTCCATCCAGGAATATGATCCCAGCGACGAAAAACAAACATCAACTGTATATTATATATATATATATATATATATATATATATATATATATATATATATTAAATGTTAAGATATTTTTTTATATATGGGATGCGCCACGTTGGGTCGCCATTAAATGTTATGATTATTTTATTTAAGGGTTGCGCCACGTTGGGTCGCCATTAAATGTAATGATAATTTTATATACAATGAAATAAATTATTTATATAAAATTTATAGTTGGAGAAATTAATTATTAGGATAATTATATTACAATGAGAACTTAATCTCAGGGATAAAAAGTTCCGAGTGAATGAATATGAAACAATTACGTATTTCCAAACAATACTGAAATACAATTACCAATACAAATGTATTATCAAACAAGTAATAAAAAAAAAATCAATAAGATTACAAAATTTAATTCTTACCTTTGAATAAATAGAGTCTTTAAACAAGAGTCCAAATGTTCTGCACTTCAATAAATTTTCAAATATTCCTTATTCAGCAGGACACGTATTCACCATTAATATTCTTGCTTAAGCCAGTAAATAAATTCACACATATATATAAAAACACCATATGAGAGTTTTTGCAATCTGTACGCTGTAAGACTCATTACTCTGTTGAGGATGGACATAGACTTCAGAGACTCCTTACTCCGTTGTGGCTAGGCTTAGACTGAGAGCTGTTGGCGGGAAAAAGCTGACGCATTCTTCCCATCACCTTCTGCATTTCGTCGGTTTATAATTTAGATAATAATTATTATTTTCTAATTTTAAAATGATTAATTTATTTTTGTTTGACTGTACATTTAATCTATACCTATTGTACATCAGTATGGTTCAGAAATATTATAAATTTAGATCGTACATAATACGATGTTATTAGTATATTAGGATTTGTGGTTTGTGCGGGCTTTTCAAGCTCTCAATGGCTATTTGAATTCAAAAAGGTTTTTGTGAATGTAATATATCATTACAATATATATAGTATCAACTTCTTGTTTTGAAGATTATGAGTATACCTCTCATCTTATGGGAAAAGATACATTGAAATTGATCAGTTGATATTTATAGTGTTCAAGTCCAAAATTATATGAAACATGTTTGTGTGTATGTATTTACAGGTTTTACTATTAATGGGGCTGATTTCTGGTTAAAACATTTTTTTGAAGATTTTAATGCTTCCCAATTCCTCCTAAGAAAAAGAGACTCTAGGGAATATATTGTATTTGTAAATCCAACTTGAGCATGGAAGCATTACCCAACCTGTAAATAAGAATCAAGGATCATATAGGAACTTCTTATTCTAATTCATCCAATGCCCGTCTTTGGCTTTTCAGCCATTCAACGCCGTGCCATCCAGTAAAGCCGTGTGTGATATAGGAAGTAAAAACATTATTTTTGTTCTTAAAGATAGCAATCTTCATTTGAGTAATTAAACCTTGGAAAGATATGAGAACGAGGATCATTATATACTTTGTAGTTATACTGATTTTTAAAGAATTCTTAACATCTAGTTTGAATTTTTATTAGGTAGAAGATTCCAAGAGAGCAGTTGAAAAATTAAATAAACGATATGAAGCTGTAAATAAAACTGTGCAATTAAGATTTGAGCAGTCCAGTAATTCGAAGCTCCGTGCACAGAAATTATTAGAAAAAGCAAGACAATTGTCTGTAAACACCACTGCGAAGTTTAAAGAACTTAAAGGTAAATATCCTTTTAAGGTTTTTAGTATAATTTATTTAATACATTAATATGAAGACAATAATAATCATTTTAAAAAATAATAAAAAAGTTCATTGAATTAAGTTGGTAGTTGGTATATTAAATAGCTAGTTGAATATGATTCATTTCTAACCTAATTTGATAGATTGATGTGTGTGTGTGTGTGTGTGTACATACATACCTACATTAAATACAAAATACAATAACCATAAGCAAAAGCAACATTTCAATAAAACATTGCTAAACTTTTCCATCAGGGCCCCCAGGGGGGGGGGGAGGATAGTGTCAAAATGCACAATTTTATGAAACAAATGAAAAATGCAATTTTAGATCTATTTTCATCACCTTCCTATTAAAATGATTTTTCTTATATTAAATAACATGAATTTACTGCTTACACTTTGGTTTAGATGCGGACAACATTTATAATGAGCAAGATAAGAAATTGGCTAAAGTTTCTGAAAGGATTGAAGAATTGACTATGAATGTGAACAAATATATTGAACATATAACAGCCAGATCAGTACAATATAAGATTTGTACTGTATAGGAACGTAATTGTTTTAAAAACAGCTTTATAATACAATCAGTTTTAAATGTGTATATATAGTTCATAATGTATGTAATTAATTTTAAGGAAATAGATCGTATTTAATAAAATTTAATTTATCAATTGTACAAAATTATAGATTGTAAAAAGTATGTAAGTAAAACTTTAATTTAGTAATTTAATACCTAAATTAGGCTTTAATTTATCATTTACTTGATTCATTCAATTTAAAAGTATTTATTTTATATATACATACATACATACATATATATATATAGCAAAAACACAGACTATTTTATAGTAATTTATAAAATAAATTATCTTTTAAAAGATCAAGATTTTTACTGACCCCAAACTCTCACCAATTGTTGTTATGGAGACGGAAAGTTAATACAACTGAATTAACTAGTTATGCCTACATGTTTTTCATCCTAAGAAGCTAAAAATTTATTTTTTTATAGCTTAATTTGTTGTAGGGGATCTTCCCACTACGTGGGACATATCTTAACTCACACCAGGGCCTGTAGAAGGCAATTAATGATCTTCCGTCGATATAAATAATTTTTAGATAAATAACTATTCCAAATTTCTTATTCAGATAATTTAAGGCGTAGAACAATTTCTTTAGTGATTATTTAGCAAAGAAATTAACTTTACTACTACTACTAATAAGTAGATAAAATCAGAAAATTCATCTGCTGAAAATGTCCCTAAATTAAACATGCTTCTGGCGTAGACCCAATGAAGTAAAAATGCCGACTAAAAGATTTCATGTTTTAGAACTTGTAGATTACAAAAATAGCGGTGGTTCAAATTGAAATATATTTTTGAGTAATTAAATGAATTTTTGTATGAAAAGTTCAATAGTTAAAATTATAAGTATTAATAAAAATTGGAAAACATGTATTAAATTAACTTTTTACAGGTAATTCAAATATAAATTTTTTTAAAGAAAAGGATAGCAGATTATTTATTTATTTTATTTTAAGGGTTTCCCATCTATGGCAATAAGGAGTAGGATATAAAACACTAAGTTTCATTTGCTCTAAAGGCCGATGTTGGCTTTGTTGTATCTATTTCATTATCTCTTTTTCTTTTTAGCGTGGTTCCTCCCTCCCCCATAGGGAGGAACCCCGCTTATAAGGTTGATCTCATAACGCAATCCAGAAGTGCCGACTAGAAAACTTCATGTTTCAGATCCCAAAGATCAATAATATAATGGTGGTTCAAATTTGTATATATGTATATATATATATTGAGGCGTTGAGCTCAAAACTGTGGTTTAAAGATTACCTAATATATCTTAGTATTTTCTAAAACCTAAGATATATTAGCCCACACATTTTGAAGCTTATTAAATAATGCAACTTTTTAGGCGAAGGCAAACCTCTAAGTCTAAAAATAGCTGATTAAGAAAATATTGAATAAAACACTAATATTAAACAATCTCATCTACATGGCTTTGAATATAGCTCTTATTTTACATGGTAATATGTCAATAACGGGTGTTTCTTATTGGAAATTTAATGTCGATTTTAGAAATGTGGTTGTTATTTACGATGCATAGAGTACAAATCCCGAAAATAAAGTTTTTATTTTAATAAGCCAGTAGTTTTTAAAATAGACAAAAGATTGAGTAGCTCCTCTACATTTTCAGATAGGACGCTCTTTTTTACGCCACTGAACAACAAATGACATGCAAAATAAACCCCTTAAGTTACATCTCAATGCGGGACACCCTGTATATATATATATATATATATATATATATATATATATATATATTGTAATGATATTTTTTGATATTTAGATTTAAATTATTTCTTATAGAAAGCACCATGTTGGGTCGCCATTTAATGTGAAGATATATTTTATTGAGAGCAAATTATTTATTAACCCACACTTTGGTTCGCCATACATGTTAAGATATATTTTGACAATGTTAATTTAGAAAATATTATTTAAGTTTTAATTTTTTTAATTTGCCACGGCTGCTAATTTTTATCTAATGAGTACTCTTATCTCAGAGAAAGCAAAGGTTCCCAAGAAACTGAATAAAAACAAAAAGAGTGTCCCAAACTCTTCTGACATACAATTATGAAACTTAATGTATCACAAAACAAATCAATTAATTAATACTTGTTTATACAAGAAAATAACCTTAATTGTTGCGACAACACTTCAAAGGAGTTCAGAATTCTTCACTTCCGGAATCACGACACACAGCAACTCTTCTTTAAGCATTACGGACGACGAATACACGTTCTATTAACACTGTTTGCTTTTAGCTACACCAGAAACTTTATGAAAGAGAGCCTTTAAATACATTAAAGAAACGCTTAACTCAAAAGACTCCAGATCGATATTCTCCCGATGAGAATCTACCGCAGAGTTGAAGAGTCAGGTCAAGACTGGGGGTGAGCACAAGACTAAGTGAACTGAGATCCTCTCCCAACCAGGACACAGAACAGACTGGGCAGAGACTAAGATTAAGTGAGCCTTTTAGTGGGAAGAGCTAGATGAACGTGTTCCACAATATCCTGGATCTAGCGTCCGCACATTTCATTATGATAATTATTATTTTCCTGTAATTAAAAGTTTTTAATTTATTGATTGCTTTTGTGTACATTTATTCCACAACCACTGTATGTCAGTCTGGCCTAGAAACACATGAATGAAAATTGATATATACTTATATATTCCAGGAACTTTAGAAATACAACTTACGCGGGCTTTTGAATCTTATAACGGTTTCTTGAATTTAAATGAATTATCTACATATATATATATATATATATATATATATATATATATATATATATATATATTAATTTATAAAATAAATTATCTTTTAGAAAAATATCAAAATCTATAGCGACCCCAAACTCTCAAATATAATATTGTTATGCTAACAGAGATCAATAAAACTTAATTAGCAATTCAAACTCATTTCATTAACAGATTTATATCAAGAGCATGAAAGAAGGCATACTCACAAGGACAACTCTATTTTAGAATTTTTTTAATATCCGTAGTCAATTGAATTAGATAGTAATTTATATTTATTTATTTACATTTTTAATGTCCACTTTTACATAACACAGATCTTATGGTCGGGGTTTCTACAGATTATTGCCCTTATAAAGCCAGGGAAGGGCTGATGCCTTTTTTTCAGAAGAAAAACCAGCAGTCCTGGTAGGAATTGAATCTTTATGAACAGAATGATCATGCCTCATCGCTCACGGTCACCAACCTTCCTGTTAATTAGTAATTTTTAGTATTTATTTTTCATCATTCTAAATGGAAAAATTAATCAAATTAGTGACAAGAATTTTTATTTTATTTATGGTAAAAAATAATACGTAAAATAGTCCTAGAATGATAGTTTATTTTAGGAAGATTGAAGTATGGTGATTAACCATGCAAAATATATTTTTTAGGATAAAACTATGTAATTTTAAAGCACCAACCATAATAAACTTAGTGATGATATCTTCAAGAAAATTAAGATTTAAGGCTTCATTATGCACAACAAAAACAGAAAGAAATTACTCACTCAGCCTCTTCGACTTCCATTTGGAAAAATCATTTACAAATGAAAATGGCTTCTCATTTTATGTATCTTGTTTTACTGATAAATCATTTTACTGCTAAAAGCAATTACAATAACAACGAGCCATGAAAAATTGGGTCAAACAAAAACAAAAAATTGTTCAAAGCAATGGAACCAACATTTTCGAAGTACTTATTTCTCAGACTGAGATAGTCCAATTGAAAATAACTACAGAGGCATTTTTATAGGGAGCTTAGAAAGCTTTGGAATTGTTTTCTTCCAGTTACCATGATTTTCCAACCGTTTCTGAGATATTAAGGAAAACATACAAAAATCCCAAAACTGCTTGTCTGTTAATAAACTTTTGTTTTTCTAATACTTCCTTAACTCCAAACAAATTCCAAATTGAAATATCTTAGTTTGAATGGATTTCAAGCTTCAGGAACAATTCTTAACTGAATCCATCATTCAGAGTACTCAAACAGAAAAGAAGTAAGAAAAACTAGTTTTATCGAAGTTTTGCGAAAATGGTTACATATACCACCTTAATATGGTTTCATTGATTTTCCTACATTAGAAAATCTATAAAAAGTGTAGCTACAAGCCTCTTAATACAAAAACATAACACAAGTCTCTTTGTCCAAAAACCATGCTCTGGTAGACGCATCCTCCTGGTTAAGGAATTTTACTGTAACCGTAGCTTGATTTAGTTATAGTTTTAGTGTGATGTTAGTAAATATTTAGTAATAGTAATAGATTTTGGACTGTACTGGCATCTATGGATCATAAGAACTGCCCAATCCTTCAGTGTTTAAGATTGAAATATATTCCGATGGTTTGCAGAGGAGCTGAGCAAGACCAACTTGTAAGTCTACTTTCTGGAGAAAATGAAGAACTAAATAATTTATTAACATTTATAGACAAAAGTTTGCAGTTCAGGAGATTAATATCAATATAGGTTTACCTCTTATTTTGAAACCAAAGAATTTTTTTTTTTTAGCTGAAATTATACAGGTATATGTGTGTGTGTGTGTGTGTATATATATATATATATATATATATATATATATATATATATATATATATATATATATATAGGGGAAGGTTTTATTTCATAGTAATTAGTATTCTATTACTTAACATATTTATTTTTTTCAAGTTTCTAGCTTTACATTTAATATTTTTTATTAGTTTTTTAATAAATGATCGTACAGTGGTCAAAGGTACAACATGTAGTTGTACCTTTGAACATAAAATCAACAGCAGTGCCGAAAAAAATTGTATTGAGTAATATTGTAATTAATAGTAAGTTTAATAAATACAGGACAAGGATGTAAGCATAATAAAAAAGCTATTATTGATAATACCTGTTTATTATGCTTAAGATGCTGAAAAATCCAGTCCAATCGATAAACGTTTCCACTTGCAATAGTAGGGTCTGGAAGTTTAGCCACAATGTCTTCAACATCAATATCATACAAATTTTCATGTTCCCTCGTTGTCACTTAAAGATTGTTCTTTCAAATATTAGATCTTAAACATTGGACATTTAATACTACAGATCTCTGCAACTAAATATGTAAGTAATAGTCTTACATATTTACTTACTATTATTTTTAACAAGCATAAAATTTCCTTTTTCCAAATCATTTTTCAAATTGTTGCTGGTCATTGATTTAACTCATGACATTTATCAGACAGATCAACGCCACTTTCTCCTGAAGAAATTTCGTTGTCAGTATCAGAATCTGAACTGTCATTAGAATAATTTTCTTTGTATTTACCACTTTTTTAGGAAGGGGTTTATTTGTATGTGGTGTCTTACGTTTAGGGTGGTGCTTTCTTTTTTTTTTTCAACTTCAATAATTAGTTTTTCAGGATTATCTGTCAAGATACGAGGTTTTCCCTTTAGGCCGGCCCCTTTTTGACATTTTCATTGCTTGCACTTTTCGATGAGGTCTTACAACTTCAAGTGGAACGATAAGGGGCGATAGGTTTGAACTGCTACCTACACTGAGGATTGATAAAGTCAGTTTGAACTTATTTAATATATTCTTTTTTAAATTCTTTGAACAATTGAAGCAACCAATATTAATTATTTTTTAAAAAGTTGTAGCAGAAGAACAAACGTTGAATTATGAAGAAATTACTCATGTGTGTTGTACCTTTGACCAGGTCAAAGGAACAACAACTAGTCGTGGTCAGAGGTACAACACCCTGGTAGTGTAAATTAAAAATCATGCTAAAAATTTTAGGGTTAAGATAAATCAATTTCAGAAGCTACAGCATGTTTCTTATTGTAATAGCTACTTTTTAAAATGATTTCCATCTAAAAAGACATAATACAAAAAATATTATGAGGCAAAACGTCATCAATAAATAACTTACATTTTTATAATAGACATGGATAAGTATTTTTTGCAAGAATCCTCTTTGACTTGAATAATCCAAAGTAGGTTACACAAGCCCCCTAGTGAAGGAGCTAAATACTAATTACACCAAAATTTATAAAATGGTGCTACATGCTGCCACAGCCTCGGTGGTCAAAGGTACAATAGGGTCAGATATATATATATATACAAATATATATATATATATATATATATATATATATATATATATATATATATATATATATATATATATATATTGTCTTTTGGGTTTTTCTTATTTATAGACATTTTTTGTTTTAAGTTCCCGTTTTCTTTTTCATTACTTTTAGGAAAATATTTAATTAGTTGAGGAGCTAGTTTTAAGGAATTATTTAGAATACTTTGTTTGTCCTTTTGTTTTTTAACTTTGTATATTGTATTCAATTATGAATCTTACAATATTAAATTTATTTTTATTACAAGGGTCAACCCTTGCAATAAATACTTTTGTATTAAAAGCAATAAATATATCTACCTATCTAACTAGCTTTGGCCCCGGGCCAAGGAGGAGGGGGGCCTAGACAATGGTCAGTAGTAGTGTCCACAGAGCTCGAGAAGAGAGCAGCCCCTGTGAACCGTGAAGAGAGTAGACCGTTGGAGCAGTAGACATGCGGAAGACAAGAAGGTTAGCCTCTGTAACCAATTGTCAAATCTTAATTTTACCCTGGGGCTCAGCATCAAGAAGGGCAATTGATAAGCAAGGGGCTATTTTCATGGGATTCATTACTTTATTATTAATTATGTAATGAGAATTAAATGCTTTATTATTCATTATGTTAAAGGGATTAATTATGTTAAATTGGACTAATTATTTTAATGCGATTATCATGTTAATGGGGTCAATTAATGGGATAAAGTGCTAGCCACAAAAAATGTTTCTTCCTTGAGAGATTTCTTTGTTAGAATGCCTTTGAAAATGTATCATGCTTATTAGGTGATATTTCTTGAATTAATTACTCATTTTCACTTCACTATGAGTTCATGACGGGTCTGGACCAATGTAGACACTCATGTCAGCTGCTGTCAGTCAACCAATATCGGATCGGGAGAAATACGGGTCTAATGTAGGTACAGCCAAAGGCATTAGTATTCATATTTTAAAATAATTTATAAGAAAAGTAGTGGCTAGCGCCATAGATTCATAAGCGGGAGATGGTGGGTTCGATCCACACCAGCATTTTCTCATCCCACAGCTCATTAGGAAAACTCCTCGCTGTACTCTGAATGTCGGCACTAATAGACCAGATTTCTCGCGGTAAAAAAAAAATCACAAAAATAGTAAACATAAAATAAAACTCTTACATATGACGCAAAAAGGAAACTAAGTTTGGAGATATTTTTTAAAAAAGGCATTTTTTAAGCCTTTGAACTAGAAAGAGCAACAATGTGGTCACTCTCATACTATTTTGGCTGTGTTTAAAGTGGTATTTTAAAATTATTTATAACT
Organism: Gonocerus acuteangulatus; assembly: GCA_946811695.1. NCBI lineage: Eukaryota > Metazoa > Arthropoda > Insecta > Hemiptera > Coreidae > Gonocerus > Gonocerus acuteangulatus. The sequence continues at coordinate 57,715,483 of OX328132.1, forward strand.
CAAAGAAACATATACAAGTAATACAATCACATTATCTCTAATTGTATTATTTTGGCTTTTTACGCCTCTTATTTCATCAAAATCATTTCCACTGAGTATGGTAGTTTCGAAGAGTAATTCTTTTTGGATAGATGCGATTTTCTTCAAGAATAAAAATCTAATTTGCCTTCACTAGAACAGATTGATATGTATATTTATATGACTCAAAGTACAGTACCATTCTCACTAGAAAGATGTTTTCAGGCTACTTTTTAGCTTTGACTAATGCTAAGATTGCAGCATGATCCTGATCCACGAAATGGTTTGCAGTAAGAATTTCTTGACCTGGATTGGAAAGAAATATTTGGAGCTAAGCACACAAGTGTATCATATCGTCTCCTTTGGAGTGAATGTATGAAACTGCCACGTGCCATACTTGTGCCAATCGATTGCGAAGGGTTTAATATTGATTGTAATCTAAAAACTGGTCAATGATTTGCTAGTCTTATGGTTCAAGTTGCCTACTATATTATGGGATTACCACAACAAATGATGCAAGAGTCAAGCTCACCTCCCTGATTAGACTTTAGTGTTTAATTTTCTATTGGAAATTACTTGAGCTATTAAGTTAATAAATATATTCATGTAATATTTTCTATAACAATTTCTCTTTTAACTACAGTAAATGAAAAAATATTTGATATCAAAGTAGTTTTTAAAAAATTATGTATTAATTCATCATTTTGTGATTTGTAGGTACTGTTCTCTCAAAATTAAGTCATGTCATTAAAAGGGTTAGGCTTAAAAACAAGACTTTACAATTATTAGACATAACATTTCCAACGAGGAATAAAGATTAAATGGTTTTTTACTTCCCATAGTTTTGTTAACTTTCTCATTCTACAAAAATAAATTAATTAACTAGGAAGAGCAGGATACAATAGGACAATCTTAGGTGAAGCAAATGCTTCAAGTCTATTTTGCTTCCTACAGTGGCCTTTAACAAGAATAACACTACTTATTCCCTCTTTTTACTGAATAACCCCAGTTCATGCTATGTCCATTTAAAAACAGCTACTTCCTTCTTCTACATTTTATCATTAAATCTAAGATACTGAGAGCATTGTTGCTGGAATAATAAAAATTAACAATTGCTCTTCTAAGCTCTTTAATTCACACCATGGACATGAAAATGGCAGAAGGTAATTTTTATTTAAGATTTCTACTTTACATTATATTAATACATTATTATTATTGATTTTTTTTAAATTTATATGAAATGAGAAAAAATATTATATCTTCCCTTTTAGGGCTTGAATATCTTACTCATATAGGAAGATATTAAATGACCATCTAAATATCTGTATAAAGAAATGTATAAACCCTCTGTGACCAGAAAATACATTGCGATTTTGGGACAGTAAACTCAAAATCTAATTTTTGTTTAATGTTACTTAGGGGGATAACTAAAATATCAAATATCATCAAAATAAAATATCAAGTTTTTGATCAAATATATTATTATTAATCATATAATCAAACAATATATGTGTGAGTGCACATATAAAAATATAAATTTTACAAAAAGTAGAATAAAAAGATGGAAAGAGCAAATGTTAAACAAAATTAAATCTGAATTAAACAAAAAATTATACAAACAACTTGTTAAATAAGCTAGCATTACATAAATATAAAAACATATCTCCTGGGTATTTTAGATGTTGGCTCCCCATATTTACCAAAAAAAAAAAAAAAAAAAAAAAAAAAAAAAAACACTTTCTAAATTAAATTATTAATAATTCAAACATAAAACATAAGAAAACTAACACTTTCAAAAAATTCAAACACTAATTAGAAGATAAAAAATAAGTGCCAACGTTACATAAACTCTTCATAATATAAAATAAAATGAAGTTCACAACATTTAGAATAGTTATTCTAATATAGTACATATTATTATATTGTGCTAAAACGACTACTGACAAACAGAGATAAATATTTAAATAAACAAAAAACAAAACAATTATTATGTAGCATTCAAAATGTAGACTCAGATTAAAGTATTGTTGGAATGAATATATTCTTTGCCAGTGGTGGTGGCTGATTTATGATGAATTTATATCTGTGCCTCAACAGATTTCTTTTTGCACCAAATTTTGCTCTTATTATTATTAATTCTGATTCTGGAATGCTGATTTTTTTTTGTGATTGGTAGTATTATTCCATTTAAGGGGGAACTAGAAGAAAGTAATACGAAATATCCTAATAGGTACCGAAGCGAACTAAACCAGCAACTGGCTTCCTCAAAAGACAAGGAGTGGGAAATTGTATTGAGTGGGAAAAATGCAAAACTGGAAAAATCTCGCATTCCAGAATTAGATCTAGATAAACATGTTAAAACATTTACCTTTTTTTGTTTGTTGTGTTGTTTCTGGTGGTGCGTAAAAGTTTGTTTTTGTTGGCTCTAGTCTTACGAGGGGGTAAAGTACGCCCAGATGAGCTAGAGCTACCTTGCTCCAGCAAAGTGGTAGCAACAGTCCTTCTTTGGCTTCTGGATGATTCCAAGTTTATCTTTTTATTATGAGGTTGGACTTCTGATTTTCTCTTCTTTATTTTTGACAGCATGGAAGTGGCCTCAGAAGTTCTCGTTTCTTCAAATGGAGTATTTGTAGTAACTGTGGTTCTCTTTTGAAATGACGATTTTATTTTAATCGAAGAAGAATTTTTTACTGAGGTGTTCTTACTAGTCTTTCTGACAGAGGGGGAGGGATCTATATCAAATGTACTGGAAGATGCTAGCGCTGACGAATTGTCTGCATTATTCAGAGCTTGATTTTTTATGAATATAGGATTAGCTATCACAGAAGGCTGACAAATTTGTGTGTGGGAAATATGGTTATTTTCTCTTTCTACAGAAAGAGCGGATGTGGCTTCAGAGGTGCCAGAGCTCTCTTGGAGAGTAGAAGAATCATCACTGTTTATTAAATTATCAAAATTTTTTGTACAAGAAGTTGAGCATTCTGTTTTACTATTTCTGTCTATAATAACGTCAGCTTCATTGTTAACAGAGGGGGAAGTTATTTCAGATGTGCTTGAAACCACTTGTACGGGAGAAGTATCTGGGTTAGACAATGGTTCTACTTTCAACTTAATAATACTATTAGGTTGTCCTGAATGAGTTTTTGAGCTGGAAGCACCATTCCTTGGACTAGAGACACATACGGGTGTTAAATTAATTTTGCTACAAGAAGCCCCTTCCTTTGATAAAGTGTCTGTATCAGGTAATGCTGGTTTGTTTCTTAATTTGGGCCTGCTAATAATTTCATCAGGAACAGACATTCGTGATTCAGGATTTTTAGTAATTATATCAACACCAACCCTGTTAAGAGTTGGAGGGGGAATTTCTGCAGATGTACCAGGACTACCATGAACTGGCAGAGAAACTGAATTACAGCCAGTATGGCTCCTCTCTAGCAAAATTTGTCTATTCCTCTCAGCTCTAGTATTGTTACCGTGAACAAGTTGTGTGGCAGGGATTGAGGTAGAGGCTGTAGGTTGGCTGAGACCGTCACTTAATCCTGATCCAGCTTGCTTATTAGGGTCGATTGTTGGGGGAGGTGTAGTATGCTGGACATTGTCCGAACAGTCATTTGGCAACACTGGGAATGGGATACGTTTGTGTGGGTGACAAGGCTTAAAGTTAGGATCTAGAGGTATATCCACTGAGCGTACAATACGCTTGTTAGCAGGCAGTTTTAATCTTGCCTCATCATTTTTGGTTAATAATAAAACACGAATCACCACAGCGTTAGGATGTGGTGGCAAATGATTTGCATTGTATATGTATTCTGCCGCTACTCTTGGTTCTGGTGATGAACCGGAAGTTGATGGTTCATTGTTAGATGTACTGGGAACATCTAAAGTATTAGAAGGATTAGAAATAGATGCCTCAGCTCGATCATTAACATCATCATATGGGGTGTTTATCTGAATGTCACTTGGAATGTTGCGTGAAGGTTCATTTATATCCACTGTACAATGTACTAAAGATTCTGTTGGGTTGATGACGCTGTCATGATGACCTGTACTTTCCACAAGAATATCTGACGAAGAGCCGTTGCCAGTAATTTCAGGACTGCTATTATGATTCGATGAAAGATCAGGTTCAGGTTTTTTCTCATGAGACCTTTCTTCATTACTATTTTGTTGTCCTTTGCTTTTCAAATGCTTGCTATTTCTTAATATTTTCTTCATATTGCGGAACACCTGTAAAGGGAAAAAATAAAATGGAAAAATTAATGCATTTAAATTAAAGAAATAGTAGTAATAGTAATTTGACATTGACTTATCAATGAGTCACTGAACAAAAATATTGCTAAATTCTCTATTTTTAAACACTATAGGATGATTATTAGTACTACAATCTTTCAGCCTATTTATTTTCCAATGGATATTAACAGTATATGACTAACTATTAATTGGTTCTACGAGCCCCCACAACTAGGAAATTCACAATCATTCTGTTTGAAGGCAATAAAAGAGAATAAAAATAAATAAACTTAATAATTTCATTCATCAATATCCTCCTACAAATTAAATATTTCTCTTAATTAAGAAAACTAACTAAATGAATTGCAGATCCTAATTCTATCAAGGGAAACTTTCTTCTGCAAGGCATAAAGAGCAAAGATTATGTGCATTGTATGAATATATGAATGAATGAATGAATGAATGAATATATATATATATATATATATATATATATATATATATATATATATATATATATATATATACCACCGAGGAAGAAACAAGTACCTGGCTGAAGAAGATGGAGATGAATCCATCGAAATATTCCGGGAAGAAGTGAGGAGGAGTACCACCGCTGGAGAAAAATGCCGTTCCATCTAAAAATACTATCCCAGCGACGAAAAATAACATCAAACATATAAAACCTTACGGCGAGGAAAATAGAAGCAGGAGGGAAAAAAAAAAAAAAAAAAAAGACGCAATACCATCAGCGCTGCCAACGGACAGAATCCCAACTACACCAGGGAGCTTCAACACCATTCGTCCGCCGATACTGTGGCTAGAGGGGAGAAAAGGAGCCCAGATCGAGAAAAATGTCATTCCCTTGGCTACCACCGAGGAAGAAACAAGTACCTGGCTGAAGAAGATGGAGATGAATCCATCGAAATATTCCGGGAAGAAGTGAGGAGGAGTACCACCGCTGGAGAAAAATGCCGTTCCATCTAAAAATATATATATATATATATTCATACAACTTTGGTTAAAGATAAATCATTGGTAAAAAACATTGATGTTGTAAGCAAATTTAAATTTCAAACTGACCATAGGCTTATAATTACTGAAATCAACAAATGCTCTGCTCTAAAACGCCCTAAGCCCAAATGGAATGAAGCTCCCCTACTTTCTTCAGCTGAATATAAGGAAGAATTCAATAAATATATAACTGAGATCTGCCAAGTAGATTGTACCTCTTTAGGTATCCAACAACTCTATAAAACTATAGAAAGTGCCATGAAGAAGGCTACTGCTGTTCTCCCTTATACGCCTAGTAACATCAGGACTTTTTCAAAATTAACTAAAGAATTAATTGACAAAAGAGAAATGCTAAAAATTAATAAGCAAGACACTAAAGAAAAAAAAAGTAGAATATAACATGATCTGTAAAGCGGTGCGATATAATATAAGGAAGGATTTCAACGATCATAAAAATAAACTTATAGAGGCAGCACTAGAGTCTAATGCTACTCGAAGATTAAAAATACAGTTATTGACTGGCTCTTCTCTGATTACAGGGCTTACAAGATATAACAATGAGAAAATTATAGATAGGACTAACATCAATAGCCATGCTACCCGGTGCTATAGATTGTTATACAAGAGTAATATGAAACAAAAACAAGAAGTTAAGGAAGGGTTCACAATGATAACACATGAAGAAATTAAAATATGTGAATTGGAAAATGTTATTTGTAACTTGAAAAAAGGAAAGGCACCAGGTGTAGACAAAATTATAAAAAATATTTATGGACTAAATTATTCAATATGATATTGAAAGAAGAAGAAGTTCCTGAACCTTGGCTACTGACTGATATAGTTCTCTTGTTTAAAAAAGGCAATAGAAGTGATATAAATAATTAGAGACCACACAGTATTACACCGTCAATAAGTAGAGTATTTACAAAAGTAATTCTTAACGAAATTCAAGAAAAACTTGATAAACAGCAACCTCCAGATCTGGCAGGTTTTCGCTCAGGATTCTCTACAATAGACCATATTCACACCCTTAACCAAATCATTGAAAAAGCAACAGAATATCAACTCAGGATTTATATTGAATTTATAGACTTCAAAAAGGCTTTTGACACTGTTGATCATCAAATCAAATCTCTAAAAAATCAGGAAGTGGACAGGAAATAGATCAATATAATAAAATACATTTATTCGAATTCGCAAGCAAGAGTAACTACAGAAATTCCTGGCCCATTCTTTAATATCAATTGTGGAGTAAAGCAAGGTGACCCTCTTTCGCCCTCTCTATTTAATTGTCTACTCGAAGAAATGTTCAAGTTGCTAAAATGGAGGGATAAGAAGTATGGGATACTCATAAACAATTCTAGGCTAACTCACCTTCGGTTTGCAGACGATGTAGTTATTTTTGCGACATCAATAGAAGAATTACAGGCAATGATATCAGAATTAGATTGCAGTAGTAAAATAGCTGGGCTGACTATAAGTGAGGAAAAAACTGTACTTCTAACAAATGCAACAAGAGGAAGCATACACATTTCCGGAAAAAAGCTAAAATGGGTTGATGAAACAGTCTATTTAGGCCAGTTAATGAGCTTTAATAACTAAAGTTCCAAAGAAGTAGATCGAAGAATTGCTATGGGATGAAGGAAATTTTGGTCTTTAAAACATATCATGAAGAATCCTTTAGTAGATATCAAGAAAAAAGGCCAAATATTAGACCAAAATGTTCTCCCTTGTCTCCTATATGGATGTCAAACATTGTCCCTAAACTTAAAGTGTCTTGGAAAAACTAACAAGAACTCAGAAAGCTATGGAAAGGAGTATAAAAGGGGTTAGACGACACCAAAAACTAAGAAGTCTACTTATTAGGGAAGAGACGGGTTGCACAGAAATAGCAAGCAGGATCAAATCACAGAAATAGAAATGGGCTGGACACCTCATCAGGACATCAGATAATAGATGGACAAAGATTGTGACACTCTGGAAACCCCTTCATGGAATCAGGAAGAGAGGAAGACCATTCACAAGATGGGAAGACAACATTAGCAAACATGCCGGTCCTCCTCGGTACAAGCCAAATGGATAGAATTGGGAGAGGCCTTTGTTCATTAATGGACCTTTGTTCCTTAAAAGAAACTACCTAAAGTATTTTATTCGTTTATTTTCTTATGTATAATTATGGAAGTATCTTTGTTTTTTGCATTATTATATTTTGTTTTTCGTTTTTATTCTTATATTTTTGTATTATTGGGATATATATATATATATATATATATATATATATATATATATATATATATATATATATATATGGTGTCCTGAATTTAAATGGCAAAACTTCAGGAGCGTTTAGGGGGCCAAAAAACTAATTCAAAATGTTGTTTAGAGATTTGCTAATTTTTGATTTGTTTTGGAGAAAATCGCTAAACAAGAAACAAAACAAGTTTTCGTTTTTAAACTTACTTATTTACATTTTTAATAGAAATAAATTGTCATTGTCAATTGTTTCAAGAAACCAATTAAAAAAATGCAATCTCTTGATGCTGATATAGTTTTCGTGTATGGTTTCTCGAATAGTAATGCTTGAGATGCGGTTCAAGAGTTTGTGAGCGGATTCCTAAATAGAAGAGTACCTAATTGACGAGTCTTTTTGTTATCTTTTAGTAGGCTATAAGAGACTGGGGCATTCCTAATTTGCAATGAAGGCAACCAATTCCAGGCAGCATTAAGAGCAGATTGTCTGTGAAAACATTGTGTCTGACGCCACTTTGATAACAATCTTGAGACTAACATCCCAAGAGCATCAGCTGCATTAGGCGAGCATTCAAAGGCAAATCGCTACCTATACCACCTTCAAAAAGTGCAGAATTTATTAACTCAAGATTATTTTAAGAGATTGAGTTTTAGTAATTGGTTTCTTGAAACCATTCGCAATGACAGTTTATTTTCATTGAAAATAATATTCACCTGATTTGACATCCGGTGATTTCTTTGTATGGAGAACCTTGAAGCTGGAAGTTTATTCGGTGTCAATCAACTCAAGAGAGTAATTAAGAGACTGAATCATAAATGCAGTGTAAGGAATATCACCAGAACAATGTTTAGCTGTAATTTATCAAGTCAGTGCTAGATGTAATGCTAGCAATTCTGCACAAGCAGAACATCTTTAGGAAAAGAACATACCCAATGGAATGGAAGGGACATCTACATTAAATAGATGATAATATAAAAAGTGTAAATAAATAAAATGAGTATCTCATAGTCTTTTAGGCACTCTTCTATTTGTAAATCGGTGTGCAAACTCTCGCACAGCTTCTAAAGCATTACTGTTGCAGTAACAATACGCGAAAACTATATCAAGAGATTAAAATTCAGTAATAGGTTTCTTTAAACAATTCACAATGATAATTTATTTCTATTAAAAATGTAAATAAGTACTTGGGTCCATCCATTAGAAATCACCTAAATTGCATAAAATTTGTTCCTCAACATTTTTGATTTTCTAAACTTTTTTACCAGCTACTCAAAGGTGTTTTTAAGAGTTCAAAGGTGAGTAAAAAAGTTTTCTGGGTCATAGTTTTTTCTTTTTTTGCCGGCCATTTTAAGTTTGTATTTTTACTACCTTTTGTCCGAGAACAAGTTTTACATAAATGTATCTAACTCTCTTAATTTCATAGATATCAAAACAGAATAAACACTGAAATAATCAGAACAATATGCTCTTCATTTTTGTTCCAACTTTGTGTTTTCTAAATAGTGAGGAAATTGAAGAAAAAAAAAAGTCCGAATCGCAGGAACAGCATCATCTTAGCGCGGTTCCGTTCATATCCCTGTTGTCATTTGAAAAGCTTGGAATAGAAACAGATACTATTTTGTTCGGCCTTCTTTCAAAGGGGTTTATGACTTTACCTGGTCAGGTCCGCCATACCCCAGAATCCTCTTCTAGAGATACCTATTTAGTACGTTTCAATGCATTGAAAAATATCAAAATTTTTCACATTTTCTTGTGTTCTTCAACTATAGTAATAATTCTACAAATAAAATAAAACAAAAAACCAACAGCATAAAGGCAATTGAAAATATTCAAAAGACGTCATCGAATCTCTTTCTCTTGGCAAGCTACATTTCTAACAATGAATTGTTTTTTTTTATTTTATTTAATCTGTTTTATTGTCAAATACATTATCCAACTATAAGCAATTAAAAAATAACAAAGAATAAAAACAGACAAAAAGAACTGTTCGAATAAACAAAATCAATTACTTCAAAGTTTAAGCACTTATTTCTCCGATTGACATCGCTTATTCAAAACTTTCTTCAGAACCTTTTTTGTAGACCATTTAGTAAGCTTTCGAATGGAACCTTTCGCTTCCCAAGATTTTCAACCGTTTTCGAGATATTAATGAAAGTATACAAAGTTCCCAAAACTTGTCATGCCTGTTAAAAAAATATTTTATTCTAACCCTTCCTGATCTCAAAACGTAACCAAAATTTCAACATATTAGTTTTAATGAAATTCGAACATGCAGAAAACATTTCAACTGAATCCTATGATTTTAAGTACCCAAACCAAAATTGTTATTCAACAACTATTTTTCCAATTTTTTTGAAAACGGTTTAAGCTATCGCCTTAAAAATGGTTTCATTCGTTTTCCTAGACCAAGAAGCCTACTTGCAAGCATATGAAGTAAGCGGAACGATTTTTTTCGTGCGAAATTCGCTCCAAAAACCATGTTCCGGTGGGCGGATTCTGCTGGTTAACAAACTTGACCTTTCAAATTAGACGAAAGATTTTTGTACGAAATTTCATCAACATCGGACCATTTTTGACCTGTCAGGGCCGCGAACAGACAAATATATACAAATATATATATATATATATATATATATATATATATATATATATATATATATATATATATATATATATATATATATAAATTTGAACCACCGTCATTTTCGGTGTCTAGGGGTTCTGAAACACAAAATTTTCTAGTCGGCACTGCCGGATTGTTTCATGCGATCAACCCGCTAAAATCACAAAAATTGAGTGAAATTTAACTTAAAACGGGAGTTTTAGTGCTGCAAAATTCTTATAAGGGAGAAAGACTCACCATCAATTTTTTTTTTCATAGATTTGTTATAGGACTACTTTCTGTAATCCTGCTACTGCTAATCCTCGATTAGTTCAGAAGGATGCTCAGATTAAGATGAATGGAGCCTACGCAAGGTCCCTACTCTTCTGACTGATGGCTAGAGTCGAAGAGAGATGGGTGAGCTACAGACATTGTTGGACTTGAAGGAACAGATAGCCATTACTAACACTTCACTAGGGTGACTACAGTATATCTTTGAGCCACTTTCTTGGCCTTGGTGTAGACAGAGGATGGGCATTGTTAGAGAAGGAGAGGACTTCGGGATTTTGATGTGTGGATAGTTTAGAGTGGAAATGTTGGAATCTGGCTATTAGATCATCTCAAACGAAAGGGATGTTCAAGTCTTTATGGAGGAACATATATGTCTTTTATGTTCAGGTTGGAAACATATAAGGGAGCATTGCCGTCAAGTTTCATATGACTTTGGACTGAAATGTTTGAAGGTGTCTGATATTTGATCTTTTTGCTGTTCCACAGAGTTCTTATGGGTACCTCGAAATGTTCTGCAGTAGTGATTTGTAAAGGATCAGAATGTTTTCATTATTTAAATGTCTTTAACGGTTCAGTAGGTTCACTTGTCCAAATTGTCAGTTAAGTTCCAAGTGTAGTCCAACGTAGTGAACTACAGGAGTAACTGGTAATAAAATTACAAAAAGTCCGACTCGCAGGAACTGCAGCATCTTAGCGCGGTTCCGTTCATGTCCCTAGTGCCATTTGATAAGCTTAGAAAAGAAATAAACTTATTTTTTTTTATATATCTCGTGAAAATTGTCAAAATCCTCTCAAACATCTCGAATAAAAGTGATATTAAGGCGTCAGGGACACCCACAGTAGCTAACTTTTACACAGAAGCGGAAATTACAGAATCTGGCTCTCATTCTAAAGCAAAGCTCTATAAATCAATACAAAATATGCCTAATAAAGTCTTTCTAGAGGATACAGAAGCATGGGCGTATATGAGGGGGGCTGAGGGGGCTGCAGCCCCTCCCGAAATTTTGATTTGATGATAAAAACTTCTCGTAAAACCCTTAAAATTAAATTAAATAAGATCACTTAGTTCATAAAACATATTTTATTTTACGTGTAATAGCGTTTTAGTTGCCTAAAACTATTCCAAGCTCTAAATATGTAGTATTCCATGCCCTGGAAATGGTCTCAGCCCCCCCCCGAAATTCTTTTTATATACGCCCATGTACAGAAGGATCAAGAAGAAGTACACAAGATTGAGTAGAATACCCTGCCTAATATAGCCTATATAGAATAATATGCCGAATAAAACCTATCTAGTAAATACACAAGGACAAATAAAAGTCTTGACGAATAACAAGTCAAGAAAAAAAACTTTATTTAACAAAATAAAACTAAGTTTAGTTGCCCAACTACAATAGAATAATATACTTAATTAAGTCTATGGAGTAGACACAAATGTACCAAAAACAAGTCTTGTGGAATATTGTTTTTTTTTTCTAATTAAATACTTTTTATCAATATTTAGTATATAACCTTTGTTGAAAACTATTGATTGCTAATTGATGAATCGGTTTACAACTAAGTAGTCTTTATGAATATTTAGTATATAACCTATGTTTGGATCTGTGTTTTTGGGGTGCTCTCCCCCTAGGCTTTGTATTTGTGTCGGCAGATACCTGGGGTATATTTACAGCTCTTGAGGATTAACTCTTAGCAGGTAAATTTCCTGCGGCCCCCTTGTTTCTACGGGCATTGAACCGCCATTTTCGCTCATAGTATCTAACCGTTGTGAAGTTTATTTTTTGGATTTAGGACTTAATATACATATGTAGACTAAATCATAGCAAGAAGTAATCCTCCGTCGTCGGTTCTTAACTATGTAGACTCGCTAATGTTATCCAATCTTAGATACATCGTATTTAAAATCCACAGCAAAACCACGACATTTCATCAAAATCCCCTGCTGAATAAAACTTATATAGAATAATATGCAAAATAAAGCCTATCTAGTGGATAAAAATAGAGGAAAAAAGCCGTTCATGGTGGTAGAAAATCTTAAAAGTATTTCGCTCAGAAATCTCCGAAATATTGTCATTAATTTTACGTATCCTGTTTTATAGCCAAATAGATTTATATTCTATAATCAATAAGAAAAACCTACTAACAATAAAAAACTATGGGTAACAGATGAAAATAGGGAATACCAAGAATAATTCTAAAGAACAAAATCAACACCAGTACTGTAATCTAGATATTTATACGGCATCTTCGGATTCTAACAAACAAAATATTGATTCTAATTATACGTATCCTGTTTTATTGACAAATACATTTGACTACTATAAGCAATTAAAAACACTAGGGAATATGCCAAAGAACTCGGGGTAGGAGCCTCGACAGTTTCAAGACATTTGAAGGAAATCGACAAATCCAAAACTGACATTTCATACGGTACAGCCTGATATATTTTTAACAATGAATTGTTTTTATTTTAATTAATCTGTTTTATTGTCAAATACATTATCCAACTTTAAGCAATTAAAAAATAACAAGGAATAAAAACAAACAAAAAGAACCGTTCGAATAAACAAAATCAATTACTTCAAAGTTTAAGCACTTATTTCTCCGATTGACATAGCCTAATCAAAAATTGTTTCAGAATCTTTTTTGTAGAACATGTAGTAAGCTTTCACATGGTAACCCTCCCTAACCGTCGCATGGTAATATTCCTAACCGTCTTCGAGATATTAGGGAATGTATATGAAGTTCCCAAAACATTTCATGTCTGTTAATAAAATATTTTATTCTAATCCTTCCTTAGCTCCAAACGTAACCAAAATTTTAACATATTAGTGTTGATGAAATTCAAACATGCAGAAAATGTTTCAACTGAATCCCATTATTTTAAGTATCAAAATCAAAGACAAAAAGAACAGTTCGAATAAGCGAAATCAATTACTTTAAAGTTTTAAGCACTTATTTCTCCGATTGACATCGCCTAATCAAAACTTTCATTAGAGCCTTTTTTGTAGAGCATTTAGTAAGCTTTCTAATGGTATTCTTCCGTTTACCAAGATTCTCAACCTTTTTCGAGATATTAAGGAAAGTATACAAAGTTACCAAAACTTTTTTATGTCTGTTAATAAAATATTTTATTCTAACCCTTCCTTAACTCCAAACGCAACCAAAATTTCAACATATTAGTTTTAATGAAAGTAGAACATGCAGTAAATATTTCAACTGAATCCCATGATTCTAAGTACCCAAACCAAAAACGGCATTCAAAAATTATTTTTTCAGTTTTCCCAAAAATGGTTAAAGCTATCACCTTGAAAATGGTTCCATTCGTTTTCCTAGCCCAAGAAGCCTATAAAAAGAGTACTTACAAGCTTATGAACTCAAAAACGTAAGCGTTATGATTTTTTTTGTGCGAATTTCACCCCAAACGCCATCTTCCAATGGGCGGATTTTGCTGGTTAACGAACTTGACCTTTCAAATTGGACGACAGATTTTTGTACCAAAATCGGACCATCAGGGAAGCCAGAAATGAGCGAACAGACAATATATATATATATATATATATATATATATATATATATATATATATATATATATAAAAATTTGAACCACCGTTATTTTCGGTCTCTAGGGGTTCTGAAACGCGAAATTTTCTTGTCGGCACTTCCCGATTGTTTCATTGTATCAACCTTATAAGCAGGGTTCCTCCCTATGGGTCTGGGTGATTTCTAATGGATTAACCCAATTTCGATTTTCTCCAAAACAATGCAAAAATAAGCAAATCTCTAAATGACTCTTGACGTTTTGCCATTTAAATTGGGGACTCCCAGTATATGATTATACAGGGTGTCCCGCATGGTTCAGCCATTCCGTTACCATTCTTCCATTATGAGCTGGGCAACCATCCGTTTGAAGCCAGAGTAAGTTAATATTCAAAAGGAAAGAACAAGCAGCAAACTATGTACAATAATTATTTTGCTCTACTCATATTCGAAGAAGTATGACATTGAACATTTATTGCAGCCAGCTGCTTTAATTGAATATAAATACAACCCTTTATGACAAATAATGAAAAAAAAAAACACAAATTATAATATACTGATATAACGTTCTAGAAAAATGCTATTTCCAATAAAAATAGGAAAGACTGAAACTAAATTGTATATAATACTATTAATTACAACTGTTAAGATATATAGCTGCATTATATTATCTGTTGCACATTTCAAGATTATTAAAGCAAGATGACAAGTAACGAAATGATTACACATTTCAGACTTATTTGGCTCATCAAATAATATTATATATTTTGTTAAAGAGCAACTGTTTGTCAAGTACTACTCCTAAAAGATATTTTTAGAATAAAATTTAAATGTCAACTTTTAATTATACATCAATTCTAATTTCTTATCAATATTTTAGAAAGAGAAATCATAATTTTTACATTAGTTTAGACATAATATCAACTAAAAAGAATAAGTAATTTACTCAAATGACATAACATTGATTTGATTTGCACTTTGGGCTAAAATTTCTTGTTATCTTATAAAAATATTTTATTACATTTGGTTAACCGAGAGAAACGGGTAACCAAATATAATAAATTGTTAAGCAAAAATAGTTGTTTTAAGTGTACCTTAATTCTTGAATATTCACTGAAACTAAACATTTACAATGTCGTCATTATAACACTGGAAATAGAATAATATTCATACAAAATCAGAAGATAAATGTCACTTCGTCGTTGTATAGAATCTTTAATACACTTGTAGAAATCTTACCTGCAAAAAAGCTAAACAAAACGCTATTCCTACTGTCAAAACCGGTAAAAGAGCTTAGGCATCCATAGAGGTAGCAGTGTTCAAAGCAGGGCCCAGAACCTAACAGCCTAGAATGCAAGTGAAACCAAGGAAATGATTTTACTAAAATGGAAACAATTCATATTCAAAAAAATACAGGAAGTGTTGTTATTATATTAGGGTAAGTATACGACAATACCGTAATTCAACAAGAACAAGAGGCACTAAATATTATTCAGAAGTTCTACATTCACAGGTTCCAATTATCCCTAGGAAATTGTATTTTCTTGCAAAAAAACAAATAAATAAAATAAATGCAATTAAGTAAAATTGTTTCATGTTAATTTTTTTATTATTCGTTATAAATTATATTCAAGCCCTTCAATGGTAAATTCAGCCGATAGCCAAGGCACATATTCAATTAAAAAAATGTCATTACTCGTGAAACTAATCTGAACTATTCCTGGTTTTAGACGTATTTTTATATATTTAAATATTTTATTTTTATTTTGGCAAATTGTGAATTACATAAAAACGCATCGTTTCTAACGTGAGAAATGTGCTTATTTAGATTTAACGAAGTAAGTATTTTATTTTTGTTCATTGATTGAGCAGTCTTGACTGGCGTATATGGCAACATTTTGTCACATTAGAAAGGAATGTTGAAATAAAATAAATAAATAATAAGTACATTAACCAAATATTCAGTCAAAAAAATCAGTTTTACTGCCCAAATGTTTAAAAATAATTTTGATATATATAATTTGTTTTCTATAAGAAGCTATTTATTAGTCACAAATATCCTTCCTCGATGTTAAGTCCTATGTTTGTTTATTGATTCGAGAGAGTAGGGTTCGCAAGCGCAAAAGGCCTTCATAGATCTAATCATATCTGCCAGTCTCTAGAAACCAAATCCGTCTATTTGGGAAAAAATAGTCGTATCATTGTTTTTTTTTTGTTTTTTTTTTTTTTTTTTTTTTTTTTAGTTTTTTTTAATGACGTAAAAAAATATACATTTGAACCTTTTTTGATGAATAATATTTTCTAAATTATGACACGGACCATTACGAGGAACATATATAGTTCCAGTTTGTAACACTTTCTTTTAAATTTTCATCCTAGATTTTTCGTGCCATAAATTCCTCCTCTCAACACTCAATTTATGGACTGGTCCCCCTTGAAACATTAAAATTGTAATACATATAAAATTTAAATGTTATTTTTTAAAAAAAGTGTTGCTTTTGCCTACTGTACAAATAACATGTAACATAACAATCCAGTAAAGTAGAAATATTTGTATATCAATAAATCTAGAGTAAAGTTTGGTGGGATAATGTATAGCAAGAAATAACATGGAGGGGGAGGCGAAAACGTTCTTATTTAAAACACCATTTCATTTTATCAGCACCCCAACCAACTTTAATTTGTCATTTCTTCTTTTACTTACCAATTCGGCTTCAAGTCATTATCTTCAGAAGAAAAATCAGGTCTGTAATATGATAAAATAAACCCCTTATTTTTAGTTACATTATTAAAAAAAAAAAAACCTTCCTCCAAAATTATGTAATAAAATCTACAATTTAACTTAAATCAAGTAGTATTGACAATTTACTATTTTAGATAAAATATTAAATAAGTTTGCTTTTTTTAAGGCAAATTTTTATAAGTAATATTGGGCAATGTTTTATTTTTAATAATACAAAGAAAAATAAAGGGGTTGTTTCATATGACATTACAGACCTTATTTTTACCTAATGATAAAGGATTAAAGCCAAAACGTTAATTCGAAAAAGAGATGAAGACTAAAAGTTGAGTGCTGATCAAATGAAACGGTGTTTTAATAAGCTTTTGATTTAAAAGTTTCAATGGGGAAAGCATTCATAGTTAATGAATAGTTTTTATATACAAACGTCCATTATTCCAAGTAACATTGCTTGTAAATAACGGAACTAAAAAATCTGGGAATGTCATTATAATATACTACCAATGTTTTTTTTTTATTTTTCTAAAAAAAAAAAAAAAGAGAACTGAAATTTTAAATGAGTAGATTTTTTTTTTTTTTTTTTTTAATTATTATTATTTCTTTATTTGTGAGCACCCGCAACGAAAGCGATTCGCCCTGGAATTGTGCTAGCAACTAAATAAGGATTTCATAAGGAGGTTATAGTGCTGTTAAGACTTCTTGTGTAAAGTTTTGAATACGTTTAAAGAGTTTACTGTTGCATTTTTAAAAAATATTAAACTACACAAATATGGGAGTTATTATTCAATATTTGTTCCTCAAAGAAGAGTAGACTGTTTCAAATGAATGACACTGTGATAGGAGCTGAGACAGAACAACTATTAAAAAAACAAACACGGGAGTTATTTACCATAATACAAATTGAGCTGAAAATTTTAGATTTGTGTCCCTAAGTTTCTGTGAAAAAAAAATTTAAAAATTATATATAACAATTTAAACAGCATGGAATGGAGTCAATCGAAAACTATGTACTTCTTCCAGAAGAAATGAGTGAACTCATGAAACAGTTAAAAAATATTATCAGAGAAACTACTTTCTCAAAATCTGAAGAAATGATTAATGATTACATCGATTAGGTAAATAAACAATTTCCTGTGTAGCGCCTAGTTTCAGTTGTGGAAATATTGTTAAGTGAGATGAAGATAGTTAGCTGTGCGGCAAGAAAACATAAAATATTCTAGCAAAACTATATTGGACGTTTAGGCTGTACTTTGGCAGCCTTCTTCAGCCAAAAGATAAATATACATTATTTTAAAACGAGAGTAATCAAACAGTAAGAAACCTTTTAACATAATGATAATAAATTAAGAACTAATTTTTATAAAATGTACATTAGGTAAACAAGAAGTTTTTTTATACAAAAGGTAGTTGACAGTGGGCAAACTATTAACAGAGGACCAAACAGGGTGTCAACGATTTAAATCAATTGATTTAAATCAAGATTAAAATCATTTGATTTTTTAAAAAAAATCATTGATTTAAATCAATTGATTTCATAAAAAAAAACATTGATTTAAACCAATTGGTTCTATTAAAAAAATTATTATTATATATATTTTTTTAACTTTAGTTTATTTTTTTAACTTAAATCTAACTAGTTCTGCCTTTTTTCAGCCATTTCAACATTTCGTCTTTATTTTTGTCGCTACGGCCTACCCTCACTAGACCGTTCTTATCTATTCAAAGTCTTTTAAGAGTTCCTTTCTTGGTGATTAATTCTGCAAATAAATCTCCTTTTAAGTTTAAGATATAAGAGATTGGCAGGTAGTGGGCGAAGTGAATGCTTTAAATTGGTGGAAGTCTTTGTCAGCGTTGAAATATTGTATTCCCTCAAAAGAACTGTTAATAATAGAGCAGCTTATGACAGGAAAGGCAATTTCTGCAGGGTTCAAAAGCATGTTTTCAACCCTTGGTTTTGTTCACAGTCAAATGAGAAACTACCTAATTAGATGTGAAAAGGCTGACAAACTGGCATTTTTCTTCAAAGCTTTAAATAAATAATATTACTGTTATTATACGTGATTAATTGGGAATGGATGTTCATCAACTATATATTTGTCAAATACCACTCACTCACTCACTGACCTATCATCCCCCAGCCCAAACCACTAGACAGAAAAATTTGAAATTTTGCATGGCCACTCCCTATAGAACGTAGACGCTCGCTAAGAAAGGATTTTTTGATATTCAAATTTTTATGTATTTTTAGAGAGGTTTAAAGTTTTAGTTGGTTAGAGCAGGCAAGCCTAGGCAGCATGCGTTGCTAGACGATAAAGAACAGCTTTTACCGTACATGATCTGCTTCATAGTATTATTTTTAATTGAGGTTAATTTCAACTATAATGGCAGACCTTGAATTACTAGAAATAAACTGTCCCTCATAGAGTTTACGCTATGAGGGACAAAATCACCTTTTTAATGTTTACTTTCCAACTACCGTAGTTTCATTGTTTTAAAAATAAGATTGGTTAAAATGTATTGTATTGATATATATACTCCGCTCATTTCTGCCTGTCTTTTACTTACTAGTTGTACATATATATTTTCTTTACTTATAAGTTGTATATATTTTTTAGCTGAAGAAGGCTGCCATTGTGCAGTCGAAATGTCTAAATACGGATTTCTTTTTGAAAGTCTGACGTTTTTCTCCTAGCCGAATCCCAACTATACCTGTCTTCGTATATATTTAAATATTTCTAATAAAATTTCTAATATTTAGTAAACAAATATCTTTAACACTATAAAATATTGAAAAGAAAAGCATAAATAATAAGTGGGAACTCTGTTATTATTAATGGAAAGAACTAAAGTATAGAACAAAATGACTAAAACTGTTAAACATATTAGGAATTCATTATAAAAGGGGGAAAAGTTGAAAATTTATACAGATGAACATTATTTTGGAAGATTGTTGCTACAACTTGAATTTTGAAATTTTCAAACGTGAAATGTTACCGGTCTGATCTGAGTATACTTTTGAAGCGACAGAATTATCTTTCAACATCTAATAAAGTCACTGGTGTGTATTTGAAGGCTACAATCAACTGCTCTGAAGAGTGGGATTCGCCTCAACTGTTAATCGTTTTGCCACTATGGATATCCACAATAATATATTTTTCCTCTCAGGGGTTTTTTCTAGACTGTCTTTTCACTTTATTTTTAATTCATTCCCAGTATCTCCTTCTAAATCCTGGATTTTCTCTATTACTCTCGTATGATTCTAATGCTGTCCACTAACAACATGCCTTTTGTATCCAGTATTGACTTAGTACATATACAGCCACCTTCTTGGAATTAGAAAAGACACAGTCACCTAGACTCAATGGGTAAAGTTTTATTTTCTTTCTCGGTTTTACTTTATTTCTTCAATTACAAAATAAAAAGAATATTAAAATATGTGGCAAACATATGTATTTATGGAAGAATATGTAAAAATATGGAGTTTTGACAAAATATGTAAAATAAAAAACTGTTTAAAACTTTAAAATCACTTAAAACGCGCATAATTACATCAATACTTACAATTTACGAATCAGAAAAAAATATGTAAATATAATACCATCCGTTCCCTTGTGATTAATATTTCTGTAAAGATTTATTTCTAAAATGTTTGTTTTAAAATTTGAAAATTAAGTCATTATATACACAGGGGTCGAAATTGTCGCATATTTTGAGACCAGAGCTTCTGTACATATAAATTTAATGTCTTTAATCACCGAAAATTAATGATTTTCGTCTATTTAAGTCCTTAAATTTTCAGAAATTCCGGTCTCAAATATAGGACAACTTCAACCCCTGTATATATGATCCGTCAATTCTACTATGCTCCCAAAATTATCCACTTAAGAAAAAACACTTGAGAATAGTTATTTCATTATTTCCATTGTAAATAAACAAATATTTTAGTCACAGGTTTATGTAATGAACAACTAGGTAATAACCAGCTCTCTATATAGACTAGTTACATTTAAAAAGACTGATTTATTTTTTAAATCTGGTTTTAGTAACAAAATTCAATTTAAATCAAAAAAATCTGATTTAAATCAAAAAAATCTGATTTTTTTGATTTTTTAAAAAAAATCGTGATTTTTTTACACCCTGGGACCAAAGTAAAACAAAATGCAGAGGAACATAGTAACAAGAGCAAAAAGTAAAACGAGCCATATGAGCTCTCAAATAGCAGTATTTTCTTTTTATATTTTAAAAATAGTATTTTTGTTTTAAAAAACTAATTTATAATAATAAACAGAAAATAAATCATATAATTTTTTAAAATATAAAAAGAAAATACTGTTATTTTTGTGCTCACATGGCTCGTTTTACTTTTTGCTGTTGTAAATATAGATAGATTTTTTGCTTGAAGATCTTTATTTCTCCAAGCCGAATCTCAACCATCCCTTGATTTCTCTTAAATATTTTAGGTGAGGGAAACCTAGTGAAAGTAAAATGAGACAAATTAAAATTGAGTTGAGTAAACATGATACATTATACATTTTTAGTATTGTGAAATGAAACAAAGGTCACAGTGAAAGTATTGGTATTTCTGAAGATAATAATTTTTATTGACATAAGATCTCTTAAAGAAGAGATCTTAGGGTGGCAGAAAAATGGTAAAGATAATCTCACAATAAAGATTTTCTCTAGGCGACATGAAAAAGAAAAAAAAAAAAATAATGGCACATTATAGGCAGCAGGTAAAAGTATATTATCAGAATGGAAATTACTGAATAGTTACTGAAGAACTTTTGTAGGCAATTTTTGGATTTAGGGATTATACCCTTTATCATAAGAACTGATATGTATTAATTAGTTTAAAGTCAGGAGGTGCTTGCGTCTTATAGTTGTATAAAAACAAAAATATATTCTTACACGATGCATCACAGTCGAACATTTATTTGTACTCTAAAATGAGTTACTATCCTATTGATCTGTATCTACACCCATTCTGGTTTCTCCTTTGGAGAGATGTGGCTCACACATTTCATAAATTGAAGACGTTATGTCATCGAGTGCAACATATGGTGATGTATTCATCGTTATGAATTATTATAATAATAATAGTCACAATGAAAATGTATGTACTAAATCTAAGTATTTTTCAGTTGAGATTGTTGGCTGTAGAGATCAGCCAGCCTGGAAATAATTGGTGATGATCATGATAAAACAAATTTTTCAAACAAAAACACATTTTTATTTTAAAATGTAATTTTATTAACTACGATTGAACATAGACTATTTCAACTCCGGTAAATCTATGTATTTTCAAGATTTATTTATTTTTTTGGGGATCTGAAAGAATGAAATCCTGTTCTTGGCTCTAATGGAATCATCTGGATCTAGTTTTTTTTTTTTCTGTGAACATCTGTCTATCCGTCCTACTAAAAACAATCTGGTAAGAGAAGAACCTGTTTATCTTGCACTGTTAATAACTCTAGGTATTGTCAATTCGAGTCTTCATTAACGGCCCTAATGTCGGTGCTCCACACAAAAAAAAAAAAAAAAAAAAAAAAAAGAATGAATCGTAATTTCAAATATGGAATCTAACATATTCTTTTGTATCTTGGATTATGTGACTTGCCTACAGCTAAACTGATGATTTTCCTTGTCAATAACATCCGTGTAGGATCAGCTTCCTATTGATTTTCCAGTATGGCACGGATGGAGGTGGAAGCTAAATTGGGAAGATAATTAATTTTTGAGAAATGTGTGCTAATTAATTTTCACATATAATTATTAATTAAAATGTGAGAAATGAAGACTAGGTTTTGAGTGAACAACAGATTCCAGAAGTCAATGACTGATTCTTAGGTGGAGCTTATGAATTATGTTTTTTTTTCTTTTTCTCAAAATTGAGGTGATAGGTAACCCTTTAGAGACCGTGAGCTTTTTTTTAACCCCCCTCCAAAAATGAAAAAAAAAATGAAATAATAGCTCCACCTGTGATGGTCCAAAGTCTGGATCAAAATAGATGATCGGAAACTATGTGTAATTTAAGAAAAGAACACAATTGTAGAGTTAAAAAGTAGTCTGTTCAGTGGGCACAGTTGGCATCACTAGTACTCAGTCCAGCAAGCCCACTTTAACTCCACAGTATTCGGTCTCTAAAGGGTTAACAACAAGTGATGGTTAACCTGTAATTGGTTCATAGAATTTAGTAAAATATTATTAAGTGCAGTTGTTCTGTGTATTCCTATTAAAAAAAAAAATCATATTCAACATGTCATAAATGGTATTCTAAATAATGAATATTAGCATTATTATAAAAAAAAGTATCCCAAACAACTTCAAATATTTATGGAACAGCATAAATGCCTTGAAAAATTAAAAAAAAACAATTCATTACCTCCACAACTGTTATTGTAAGAAAATATCGCTAATAATTCCATTGATTTCACAAATCATATATATATATATATATATATATATATATATATATATATATATATATATATATATATATATTTTACACAATATAGTATCCCTATACTGTGGGGGTTTACTTAGATTCTGCAGGTTTCATCTGTCGATACTGCCTGCATTAAAATCAAAGTAATATACATTTTTTTCTTATAATTGTTTTTTTTTTCTGAATTATATAAGTATAATAAAAATAATATTGAGAATCAGAAATACGATGTCATAATGTTACCAACTGTAATAATAATAAAAATATTAAAGAATTTAGTAACAATTTCAAAATTATAAATTAAGTAAAATAAATAAAACAGAATGAATGTAAATAAATAAAATAAAATAAATAAATGATTAAAGAAAAGGAAATGTCTGATGAACTGGATTGAAAAACTGATAAATCATAACTTATCAACATCGAATTATACATCTGATAAAATAACCAATTTACATTCATGCACAATTAGTGAAGAAGATGTCTACAATGTATTATCGTCATTAGATATGAGCAAAGATCCATTTATAATTGTACATAGTACGTTTTTATAAAATTCTTATCCTTAGAATAATTTAGAATCTTGAAATTGATGTAATTACTATTTTATTTTCAAGATTCTTGCTCTTTTTGTGTAAAACTTAAGTTATTAAACTAATTGTATACCTAATAGAATAGATTGTATAGGAAATGGCTGTGAGGATGTCCTAGAATCTCCTACAAGGAGAATATCTAATATTCACCGATGACATGAAGCTAATCTCTTAAAAAGTCAAGGAATAATTGGGATTTGGTTAAGAAAAGGATCAGATTTTCAGAAAAATCGATATTTTGAATGGTTTGTCATGCTCTTTGGCAGCCTCTTCAGCAACTAATGCCTATGGAATGCAGGAAGACACCAATAACGCTAAAGTGACCATGGATAAGTGTAAGGATTACTCAGAGAGCATGCCAAAATGTTCATAATAAAGATTTTTCTGAAACTCTGACGTTTTCTCTTAGCTGAATCCCAACTATTCCTTGACTTTTTACCTTCTCAACAGCTAACTATATGCATCTCTTCATGAATTTCTTTAGGTTTGTCAATAATTGACAGACCAATTATTAAAACTGAGAACTACAGTCAACAGCAGGATCGAAGATATCCAGAACAAATTATTCAAAATAATAGGTTCTTGGTTGTTCTTTTTTAGCACAATTTTGTCCCAATTCTCGATTTAATTGATTCCTTAGGTATTCAATCATCTGTAGTGCAGAAGAATTAATGCTGATATCTTGTTATCTAAATTATTTGGGAATATGATTGAAGGATTCATACCTACCAACATTTTTATTTAGGAAATCACTTATATTTGAATTATCTTATGGTAAACCTAAAATATATCTTGAAAAATAAAGTTCAAACATATAAAATAAAATATTTCATAAAAATAACAGTTGAAATTCTCACTAATTTGTTCAATAGTTTAATGATATGCTAATTAAACAATACAATTGTTGATTATTCATATAACTATTGCTTTTGGTACACTTTTTGAACAATAAGTAATAAATATGCTTAAAAGAATTCATAGAAATAAAAAGTTCATGCATTAATCTTTGTTATTTATATTTTGTTAATTATCATAAAAAATAATCAATTACTTTGCAAAAATTACTAAGTTTGCTAAATACCTTTAATCTCAAAAGAAGAAAAACATATATGTACCTTTTAAGAGCAATGAAACTTCATACAATGGAATAGTCTCCCAAAATAATCGAAGATGTGCCCCAAGAATGTTGGGAAGAAACAGGGCTACAAAGAACTTCTGCTATTTTAACTACTAACACTTAAAAGAAAATAAAACACTAAGGCAGACTCTTCAATCATAAAAACGCTCTTAAAATCTCACAAAGCACGCAGCATCGAGGTAGGGTAGAGGATATAATCCAAAGCACTAAAACAGCAGGAAAATAATCATTTTACAATTACGAGAAAACACTAAAAGTTGACAAATATAATTTATATTGTCGTAAAATTTGAATTTATTATTTATTTATTCATTGTATTTACGAGCCCGCAAAGTAGCGACTTGCTCGTTATGTAAAATTTGAAAGTAAATTATAGAAGTTGAAATATTAGTGGAATAAAATTAATAGCTATTCTCGAAATAAATATATCATTACTGAAAATTAAGTACCTACCCAAGCGATCCAATATCCTACGAATCCAATCTCTCCAATCCAAAATACTCAGCAAAATAGTCAATGCTCCGTTCTATGTTTCAAACTTCACTATCCATAACGACCTAGAAATCCCCTTTGTCCAAACCCTGTGCAAAACACGATACTTAACTTGCACTCCCGCTTGCCTGGTCACGACAATCCCCTAATCAATAACCTATCCTCATCCTCCATTCCCGGTAACCCTCACCGTCGCATTAAGCGCAAGTGGCCTAGAGACCTATTGTGATCTAACTATGTAATTTAAATATGTAAATATTGTAAATAGCTAATCAAGAGTAAATGTAACCTGTACTAAAAGTTCAAGATAATAGGTTTTGGCCATTGGGCCTTTTTTCCTGTCGGTTTTTCATAACAGGTATCCAAGAACAAAATAATTATAAAAAATACTTGATGTATTGTGCAATTGTCGAATAAAGATATATATATATATATATATATATATATATATATATATATATATATATATATATAATTCTAAGAAAAAAGTACCTATAATACAATATGGTGATTAAATATGTTGGCTTGTGGGAAACACTTCATATTAGCTCCTTTCCGTAAAAGGCTTCAACTAAAAGGAAAATGTTCTTTTTTTCAGGCAATTAAGAAAACCAGGGAAACAAACGTTTGAGATTTTCTTCATTTGAGGCTGCTAGTTCGTTCAAATCTATTCTTAAAAGGGATATTAATAAGATTTCGAACAGGTACCTCCTTCTTATCATAATTCTTAGCCCTTTTCTAAGTATTTAATAAAAAAACACGAAGAGTCCAAATCGCATCATATGTGTTAATAGAATATCGCCATCTAGGGTGAGTTCGGAAACATTTCCGAGGTTTTCTCGTAATAAAAAAAGACAGAATTGTTATACAACTCTTGACAAAATTAATGTAAGAACCTTTAACCTGTCTCTATCGAATAGAGTATTTTGTTTTTTGAATATCTCAAAAAATTTCAATTTTTTTTAATTGCTAAAATCAGTCCGAACTCACCCCTACGTGTGGAGTAAATAAGCTTGTACCTACGTGTAAAACTTTCAGTCATAAACCTTTAAACTCATCTCTAAGCTAAATAATTGAGAAGATATGGTCGACCGTTCGGAAGTAGGAAGCGTTGATCGTCGGGGTTTCGGTCAGTGTTCTTATTCAATAAAACACATTTTATTGAATGTGAATTGACATGAAGATGGCTTGTATAGCAAGCCGAAACGTTGGCGGCAATAAATATACATTTTTAGCAAATAAAATGTGTTTTATTGAATAAGAACACTGACCGAAACCCCGACGATCAACGCTTCCTACTTCCGAACGGTCGACCATATCTTCTCAATTATCTACAAATTGGGGTGAATAGAAACATTATGGACACAACACAAAGAAGGACAAGACTCCAAACCCGGTTAGCCATGCAGAGGATGCACACAGACAAACCTATGGAGACCAATTTGCTGAACACGGAAAGGAAAAATGTAGTAACTGATCTACCGAATACAGATGAGGTACGCAACTTTTTTAAGAATAGTAAATCTAAATATCCCGAATTAAAGAACCTCATTAATAAACTTTCCCACGTCACCCAGACCAATATTAATGCTAGGGAACATAGGATCTTTCTTCTGAAGTGCCGCAAACAACATGTATTCCCAAAATTTATCGACAACTCCCTTAACAATATTGTACTCCCACCCCGTTATTCCGAAAAACTTATTAAGATTAAAAATAACTTTTAGAAATCCCTGTTAAATATAAAAATAATGGAAATCAATGATAAGATACAGTATAGAGATAAGAAACTTGAAAATATGTATAACTCCCTCCGGGATAATATCGACAGAAGAGATTTCAACAAACTTATCTCCTTTTTAGAGACAATGAAAATGAACTCTAAAACTCATAAAAAACAAACACACATTGCCAAGTTCAACTCAATACTAAGTGATTCCCAAAAAAAGAAAACTTATCCATCCGGAAATCCTGAATGGGTGCACAATATCTCTTCTACCGATATTCCCCCCGAGGTTAATAACATTTTGTCACTAGGGCCCAATTTTGCTACACCTGTCAATAACCTCAGCAAATTGGTCCCAAAATTGATAACTGATATCGAATACATTCACCGTGATAAACTTCTTTCTGTAAATGAAGAAGAGCGAGAGCTTTCCCGTTATCGCATTTCCAATATCATGACCAATCATCTCCACCGCCCCCCCCAACAAATCCTCTAACCTTTCCCATAAATTTTTCCAAGACTTGAAATCTACCCGCTCCTTCCTTAGTACACATAACCAACTTATTGTAAGCAGAGCTGACAAAGGCAACAAGACAGTCATTATGGACAGGACTGAATACACCGACAAAATGTTTAAGCTCCTCTCTGACAACACTACATACTCACCCGTCCACAAGAACAAAGACCCTACTCCCAATCTTATAAAAACCTTCAACACACACATCCGCAAACTCCGTTACAATCACGAAATTGACAAACGTACCTACTACAGACTTATCTCTTACAACTCCCAAGCCCCCAGATGTTATGGTCTCCCAAAAATTCATAAACCTAACAATCCCTTACGTCCTATCGTATCCAACATCAACTCACCCTCCTCTAATCTCAGTAAATTTCTCCTAACCCCCCTACAAGCCCTTAGCCATAATAATTCCTACGATGTCCAGAATTCCTACGACCTAAAACAACAACTTTCTTCGATTAACGTCCCTCATAATTTTATCCTTGTCTCCCTCGATGCTGAGTCTCTTTTTACCAACATCCCCATTGGCAAAGCCCTTGAAATCGTCGAAACCAATTGGCAAACTATAGAACCCCACACCAAATTATCCCAAGCCTCCTATCTTGAATCCCTATCCCTATGTTGTAAATCTGGCTACCTCCTTTTCCAAGACAAATACTACCACCAAACCTCTGGCCTCGCCATGGGAAATTGTCTCGCACCCGATATAGCCAATATCACCCTAAATGACCTCCTCAATCTCACCCTCCCGATGTTCCCCAACGACATAATTTTCATTAAAAAATATCTAGATGACCTTTTCCTCATCCTCAACCCGCATAGTATTCCTCTGATCTTAGCCGCCTTTAACTCCTACCACCCCCGATTGAAATTCACCGTTGAAACCGAATCCAATAACTCTCTACCCTTCCTAGACCTACTTGTGATTAGAAATCCCGATGGCTCCTTATCCACCGATTGGTACACCAAACCCACTTACTCTGGCCGACTCCTCCATTACCAATCCTCACACCCCCCTCATCAAATCCTCAATACAGCTAGAAACCTAATATTTCGATCCCTTACCCTATCTGATCCTAAATTTCATCCCAAGAACTCATCCCGACTCCTAGAAATACTCAAAGCCAATGGTTTCCCGAAACACACCATCACCTCCCTCATAAATTCAATTAAAAATCCTAAACCCCCCTCCACCTCGCAAGATAGTGTCGCCCCCCTATTCAGATCCCTTCCGTACATCCCTAACCTCTCTGAAAAAATCCAAAAATCCCTCAGAAGCACATTTCCCAACCTAAATCTAGGTCTATCCACTAAAAATAAACTGAAAACCATATATACCACACTCAAAGACCCCATCCCACAAGGAAATAGATCCAACGTCGTTTACCGAATTCCTTGCTCTACACCACACTGCAACAGCACTTACATTGGACAGACGAAGAACCGCATTCATAGCAGACTCACAACACACAAATACAACATTAAGAACAGAGACATTAAAACCGCACTTTCTAGACACGCTATCACGGACGGACATAAATTTGATTTCCAAAACTTCTCCATCCTCTCCACTGAACCCAACCTTGAGAAGCGTCTCCTTTCTGAATCCATATATATCCATCTAGAAAACAATCCCGTCAATGACAAAATTGACAAAGAAGTCATCTCCTCAACCTATTCCAAAATTTTCCATATCCTCAAAACCTCCCGTTAGGTAATCCCACCCGGTTCGTTGCCCTATTCCCACACACCGTCTGATCCTTCCTTGTACCTGCAATACCCATCGGCAAGTCCTTTATCTTTACCGCCGTCCCTTTGTCCTTACTCCCAGGTCGACTTCCCCCCACCCCCTCACCCCCATCCTCTCCTGTCTAGCCCTGGCCCAATCCTTCCCTGTACCTGCAATATCCATCGGCAAGTCCTTTATCTTTACCGCGGTCTTTACCCTCTGTCCTTACTCCCAGCCCCACTTCTCTCCACCCCCTCCCCCCCATCCTCTACTGTCTAGCCCTGACCCATCCTTCCAGTCTTCAGAAATGTTCTCTTCTTGAAACGGGACAGTTCTCAATCTTCTCAACAGGTATGTTACTATGACACTTGTACTGTATTCGCTTGGATACCATATACATTTATATTTATTTATATTGCTATTATTATGCTATATATATATATATATATATATATATATATATATATACATATATATATATATATATATATATATATATTTATATTTATATTTTCAAGCATATAGGTACTCATATTTATGTTAATGTTTCTAGCAATAGGTATGTTACTATGACACTTGTACTGTATTCGCT